>CM032772.1:3503176-4028085 GCA_019155195.1 Avicennia marina
CTAATGTCCTCACTATATGACTTGTGAGGGATTTCAGTCCACCACACTTAAACTATACTCGAAACTTCTTTTCAATCATGTCTATCCTGTCTAGTACTTAAATAAGCAACATAATATGCCGAGATTGCTTGATGAGCTAAATTAAATGGCTCTCCATTCTATATGTTCTTGAGTAGGTAACATTGATGAGTTAATATTTGGAATTCATTTTTTGTTCACAAACTAGCTCTACCTACTTACATTTGAATAACACAACATGCATATTAAGCATGTTTGGATGTTCAAATTGCAGTATCTCTTCGAACACCCCAAAAGAAACATACTCAGAATTGTTGTAGCATGACAAATGTACATCGATGGGGTTCAACACAGGCATGCAAAAATGTTGAAATAGAAAACTAATTTCCTTCAGCATATTCCACACAAATTCTAGTAACATCTCCCTGAACATAATACGAAGAAGCCTCTCCATAAACACGTGATATGTGGCTTTTCATTCCATTTAGTCTCAGTTTGTATATGTCCATACATTACCTAATGTTTGATGCATCCCCATTTGGAAATATCAATTGTTTGAGCCACTCACATATCATTCGTTTTTGTTCCCTATTCAATGTATAAGAAGCTACGAGTTAAGGTCCGTCTCTATTTGGTCTGACAACAAGTTTAGAATGGTTGCATATGATTTCAACAACCTTTTGAGCATTTATCCTTTGTCTTCCTTTTCATATCCATGATCATGTTAAAAATATTCTCAAATACATTTTTCTCAATGTGCATGACATCCAAATTGTGACGAAGTAAGTTGGTTTTTCAATAAGGTACATCCTAAAATATACTTCACTTTATCCACTAACAAATAGTCCCATAACCATTGATCACACCACATGGTGTCAATCCAATTCTTTAATGCAATTCCATATTTGTTCACTAGTCTCCCTCTGAGACATGAGACGCATCTCCACTCATCGCTTGATAAAATTTTTCCTGTTTCTCTCATCCTGATAGTTTATCAGCAAGAATTGATGATGACAATTAAAGTAACTCACCTTCCTATCATGTTAAAGACAAATTGCTCTATTCTAACTCATACATACTGGACAACACATCAAATTATTTGAGCTCCACGCCAATCTCGTTGAATATGCAAGCAAGTTATGAATAGTCCACAACAACACTGTTCTCATATTAAAATAATTTGTCTAAATGAATCATATGTCATGACGACAACATCCCATAACATAATTACTCCTCGATTTGTGGCTGCAAATAAACATCAATTAATTTATTCAGGTTAGATGGTCCCGAAATAACCAAAGATAGAAACATGAAAGAATTTTTCAAGCACATCCCAGGTAGAAGGTTATACGATATCACCACAACCAATTAACATGAATATATTTTCCTATAAGATCCATGTGGAGCAACCCTATTCACACACAATCCAATCATCACATTTCTAAGCTCAATAGCAAACTTAAGATGTGCCCTATCAAAGTATTTCCACGTCTTAGCACCAAATGAATGCTACATAGACCATTGCTTACTGACGTGACTGGCATGCCATGTCATGTGTTCTACAGTTTCAACTAAAGCATATAATCTCTGAAATCTTGAAGTTAATGGCTAGTATGACAGACTTGCATATAGGACATCTCTCTTACTACAACTTCTACTCGTTCACAATCTAGCCCTAGGCTGCCCACAAAATTTATAACTTCGAAGTCCTTCACTATCCTTTTAATATAGCATGCAACAAACCTTATAATAGTCAATCTTTATAACTGGCAAACCTAAATCATTTATCAACTATTTTGTAACGTAATATTTTTAGGGCATATGGTATAAATATTGGTCTGCCACATTTAACACTTCAAAACATCTTTCTAAAAATCATTCCTCACAATTTGCAGCATCAGCATCTCTTTCTCTCTCATGAGGATGAATGTCTTCATCATCAAGTGTTTCAATGTTACTTGGACCTGATTCATCCATAAACAGTTCCATACATGGCCCAACTACATCATACGCCATTCGAGGTCTCATGGCATTTCCTTATTATTATCATCACCCACAATGCTCTATAGAGGCCGTCGTCACTACCCCTCTCTGTAGTAATATCAAAGTACTTGTTCTCACCATGAATAGTCCAATTATAGTAGTTATTTACAAATCCCTTTTTGAATAAGTACATCTTCACCTCATTGAGATGTAGAAACCTATTGTTCTTGCGCCATGAAAAAGGACACCTAATCCTATTGTCATCTATGAAATCAAATTATTGACAAACCCAATTTATAAATTCATTAACCTCATCCTCAAACTCATCTATAAATCCACGATGCCCAAGAAGTTTTTTTTTTTTTTGGTAAATCCAAGATCTAATTTGTCTCAACATTTTTTACTAAAATAAACACACATATTTCATTGGTTGTCTCTAAAATATGCAATTGACCAAAATTACACAAAACAATTATGGATTGATCTTAAATCTCATTGTTATGGGGCAAAATTAAGAATCCCACCTTAAAAACTTTAATTTTCATCATTATACATGTATATATAAAAACAATCAAACACGTAATAATACAAATAGGAGTAACAGTATTATCGTAAAAATAAAAACTTCAACTCCACCAAATTTATGGAGTTTTTGGCCAGATTTGATATTGTTTTGACGATAGTAGAAAGAAAAATTAGTTTTCAAATAAAATAGGGTCGTATTTGACCTTATTTTAAAACTTGTGAATTAGAACAAATTTGGGATGGCCTTAAAATGCCGTTCCAAGTGTGAGGATGACCTTTTTCTTGCCATCCGAACTTTAAGTACAGCTTTGTGATGGTTTTTCTAGTCCATGATGAGATACACCTTTTGAGCAACTTTGGGACAACTTTAGAATACCTTCTTTTTTAAGTCCAAAAGCCATCCCAATTTAGCTATTTTTTGGTTGTGAATAAATAGTTATCATATTGAATTGAATTATTTTTGGTCCAACTTAGTATATTTTCACGCCATATAGATTGGTAATATAGCATTCCAACCCTTGCACGGCTCCTAGCAAAAGACTTAAGCATATGTGTTTTCAAAAAACGTAGTAAAAAATAACGATAGTCAGTTATGTTTGGATTCAAATTTAAATCTATCTAGCTTATTTCTTACAAGCCTATTATATATCGAAATATTACATTTTATCTCTTTTTCTCTCCTATTTTTGAACTATTCCTAAGTTTTCGTGCCAAATTTTTATATTTCAAAATTTAAATCTAAACATAGTATGTATTAGTGATATACCCTCTAACGCCAATAAAAAAAAGGGGATACTAGAATAATATTTGATTGTATCTATACTTTTCACATTATTTAATAAAATACTAATTTCTATATCAGTATTGTGGCAAATCTTCATGCGCATAAATCTTGATTGGCATAAAATATTACATGTACCCATTTGCTTGAATTACAAAACCTTATTCATAAGGAATTATGAATATAGATACAAGACTTTCTTAATACTCAATTAAAAAAACATGTGTGTACATCTTATATTTGTACGGTGAATGTCATACTATTCGATATGAGATACTAAGAATATATATGTATGAATGTGCCATTGGAGAAAGGGTTATTTGGACAATAACTCGTAAAATGAAGCTGACATGCGGACTTCACTCTTATTTATCAACGTCCTACTTTATGATCGTGTTAAGCACTTGTGAACTTTAAACTTGAGATGACATGATTGTCTTATGCGCATGACGGTCAAAATGTCATTAGAGCATTGAGATCCAATATCTATCCTATTATGGGATAAGATCATGAGTCCTATATGTCATTACCTAAGTGCGTATGGAGGCTTGTGTACAATTAATAAGGGATTTGTCTCCTTATAAGTAAGCAAGGAGTTTGTCCTATACAGTTGGCGTTTTATGAGATTGAAACTCTTAGCTAAGGCAATATGTGATCAAAAAAGAGTTTTCAATAAGAACATTTATCTTATGAAAAAGCACTGATTGGTTATATGATGGAGTTTGTGACTTGCTAAATTCATGACTCTTACTCAATTAAGACAAAGTAAGACAAAAAGTCTATACATCAAGGCAATCGCAATAAAAAATGTTCATTGTGATCTAGTTACTTCATCTTAATTGGGCTACGATGTGGGCCGTAGACTAGACGTTACCTATATTTTTCGAGTTATGCTCGTTGCTGATTAAAAATGAACCTAGAGAGTAACACACATAAAATTAGGATGTGTTGTGAGTGTTAAATTTATGGAGTGCATAATTTATTTAGTTTCAATTAGATTGAACTAAATGAATTATTATGTTATTTGTAAATGATGAGATGAGTAATTAAAAATACAATGAAAATTTAATTTGATTGATGAGAATAAGTAAATTAAATTAGTTGGATACAAATGAACTTTAATTATTATTGAGATTACTAATTAATAATTAAAAGATATGTGAGTTGATTTACTAATAAAATTAATAAATAAGAGTCCAATGACTATTTAATTAAAGGGGCCTATTTAGGAAGGCTAATAGGGTCCACGCACTTGACTATAGTGTTTAGATTATAAATAAAAGTCTTGAAAAGTTCAAGACTCAATTTTCAAGATCAAAGATTTGTGTGCCCCTCAAGCAAAATGAGAGAAAAACTCTAGCCACTCTCTCGCATCTCTCTTTCATCAAAACATCTTTTTAACCCAAAGTGTTTGCTTAGAACTTCGTAAAAATAATTTCGTAAAGTGTAGGAAGAGCCTACAAGTATTCTCATCACATGGACAATCTAAAAGTTAAAGTTTAAGAGCTACAACTTCAAGGACCATACAAGAAAGGTCTAAAAACATTTCAATGTTACTACCTTGATCTTTGTACTTGTAATTTCAATATCTTGTGTGTTTCGCAATAAAAACAGATAGGATTTGTTTCGTTATTTTCCACTGTATGTTTGTGAATTATTTATGTGATTAAATTAAATTTTACGACCAAACCCTATAAAACTCAACAACATGAACTTTCTAACTTGAAATTCTAAAGTATAAGACAATGTTTTGATTAGAAAATGGGTATTTATAATTATATCTAAATTTCAGAAAGTATTGTTACAACTGTTTCAATCATCAATAATGACAAATCTTGATTCGGTATGTATATTGACAATAGCACAAATTTTTAGGTTTTGAAATCCCTTTCTCCCATCAACATACATCATGAATTTGGCATATGTAGTTTATGTCATAAATCTACAAAGATTAAAACTGGACTAATGTCTCCGTCCAACGTCAAACGCTTTCTTGCATAAATCATCAATAATGACAGATGTCGATCTGACACACGTATTTATGTTATTCTCTGGCACGACTTTTCACGCTCCAAGCTAGAGCATTGAATACGCCCTTGGGAAACTTTTAATAAAAGCTTTTCTTTTAAACTAGCATTTTTGCACGTTCATTTCGTGTATAATAAAATAAATTATAATTTAAATTATATGATTACTCTATATTATGTATTGACTAGTATGGCTTAATTATGTTCGCTAATTAAAAATTTACTTAATTATGTTAGCTAATTAAAAAATTAATCAAAATTGAGAAAAAAATAAATAATTAATAACACAAAAAATTTTTAATATAAAAAAAATTACTTGAAATTAAAATTATATGAAAAAACTTATAAGGAAAAAAAAGAGAAGTCAAATAGGGGCTAGAGAACAAATAAAAAATGAATAAAAATTTAAAAGACGAAAGAGAAATAAATAAAATGTTTAAAATAAATTAAAACAAAATTAAATTAAATTTTTTAATATTAGAGCAAAAAAATCAATAAGAAAAAAGTCAAAAATGAAATTTTTGTGAGGAAAGTAAAAATTAGGAGCAGAGAATAAAATTACACATATAATAACGGTACTTTTATCTTTGGATTTTGAGGAACCTAGGAGTTATTCGATTCCACCACTCTCATGCACGATACAAAACTAGTGATTAGAGACATATTCGATCCGTGCGTAATTATATAAATAAATTAATAATATATTAAAAATATAAGTTTTGTGTAATTAAAAAATAAGATAAAAATTAAATAAAAAACATAAATAGAGTAAATTAAGTGTCAAGAAAGTTGAAAAAGATGAATAAGTTAAAAGGAAAGGAAATGAAATAAATATAAATGAAGGTTTCAGAGTAATATATATATTTATACATGCTTTATATATCTATATCTACACTATATTATTTCTTAACAAGGATTCTTGGTTACAAAAAGCAAATTTGCCTAATACCCTTATGCTAACTACTTTTATTATACCTATCATTTCTTAACTCTTTTTGTCCAATTTATAATTTATACTTATATGTTCTTTCAAATTTTATTGTTTTATAAAATCTTAAGATATTTCATCATTTTTTTTATTTTAAATATTCGTACACAATACAAAATCATATAATTTTTCTTATTTAATTTTTATTTTTTTCTCCTAACTTTTTTCTATTTGTGTTTTCTTTCAAATTTTTTCTTTCGCTCAAATTTTCTTGATTTCTTTTATTTTAGTAATTTAAATATTTTCTATACTTTTTATTATTAAGTAATTTTATTTTAATAACTAAAATACAATAATTTTATAATTTATGAATAAACGTATACATGCATAGAGTGTGTAAATTTTACGAGTATATATAAATAAATATATATATATATATATATATATATATAGAAGTAAAGGTATTATAGTAATTAGTAGTTATCTTAGAGAGTGAATTTACTAATTTAATATTATCATACTTAGCCAGTGCTGTGTCAATGAGGGTAGTAAAGGAAAATCAACTAATGCAACCAAAATTAGACCTTTATCTTTAATATATAGAGTAACCAGTAAAATCCCGACAGAGTCACAGAGCGTGTAAAATAATTAAAACTCGAAGAATAGAACTGAAATTAAACAAAAATTTTAGCCTGTTGTAGAAAACAAAGAGTTACTATAATAATATTTTTAGAAAAGTATGAGTTTGAACCAATCTACTCAACTCGATTCAATTGAGTAGTTCAATCAAAATTTGATTAAGTTTGAGTCAAGATCGAATATTGTTTCCATGGACTTGAAGCTCAACGAGCTATTTAAGCTCAATTGTATATATATAGATATTTATGCTTTAGTAGGTATTGAACTATGCCAATGGCCAGTAATACACAACTCATTTTTGTTGATGCTTGAAGGTCCAGTGATTTATTCCTTCTGGGCACATACTTTTTATATTGTTATGGAATTTAATTGAATTTGAAGTTGAGTCAAGTTTCATGTTTCTAATTATATGTCATTTGTTTCCAAAAATATGTTACCCTGAGCTTTTGTTAGAACCAATTATTATAGACGCTTGATCCATAATTTATGCCACCCTACAAGCTTGAATTCAATTGTGTACACGAAAGTGATTTGTGGATATGATTTAAACACGAAAGCTTAAATTATTAAATCTAAATATTTAAACAATATGACTTTTTTGAACTAAGTTACCAGAAATTGCATGGTCCATAGCTTTATTAAACTCTATACGACAAATTAAAATGTCAACCTGACGCTGACATGATATCTTTTTCTTTATGTACTATTGTATTCATCAATTCTGCTTGCTTAACAAGAGACCATTTAATTTGTTGGACCAAGATATTACAAGGTAGTAGTTCCAAGGTTTTGTTACACCCCACGGACTAATCAAATTATCATACGATTTTATCCTGTAATTTTGCTTATTAACATGTTAATTAATTTGCTAGAGTTATTAGACCAACTTGGTTATTGGTTAATAATGTAGTTCTATTCCATATGAATAATTAACTATATCTAATATATAGTTATTCCAAAAGAAATAGTTATCACACTGTATATTGAATTGCCAGAAGTGATGCAATTAATATGTTTTAAATGGCGAAAACTTTGGTTTTTGTAAATGAATAATTTTAAAAATTCCATAGTTAATAATTATGTGTAAAAATATTTTCATATACTCTAATTTTTATGTTAACTTAATTGTCACTATATATCTATCAAAAATGGTTTGTGGTGACAAGTCATAATATGTTGGGAGAAATGGACTCTAAAACAGAAAGGAGCTTTTAAAACGTGACGCTTTATATTTGAGTGTGTATAGTACAAAAGAAAGAAACAAACAACAAAAGGGAGGGAGGAACTTGAACTCACCAAAAACAACCTCACAAGGAACACTCCTTTTACACACACTCACACACTCAATTCATGCACTCGAACTAATGTTAAAGTTTGCCAAAACCTCCTCTATTTATAGTTGAAAGTCCTACACTCGATTGGCCACATTTGGAGGTACCTATCCCTACACCCGATTGGCCATGTTTGGAGGCACCTACCCCCGTACCTGATTGGTCACGTTTGGAGGCACCTACCCCCGCACCTCATTGGTCATAACTTTTAGTTTGTTCTTGTTGGTCAAAATGGGTGACTCTTAGTGTATAAATAACCACAAACCTTAACATTCCTCCCCCTTTGTTGCTATTTATAGACTTTCTTGTAACCCAGCAACTTCTTTGCATGTGTCAGTCTTCTCTCTGGGCAACGCCTTAGTTAACATGTTTGCTCCGTTATCATCTGTATGGATCTTTTGCAAACTTACTTCTTTTTCTTCCAAGGCTTGTCGAATCCAATGATAACGAACATCAATATGCTTAGATCGGGAATGGAATGTTGAATTCTTACTTAGGTGGATCGCACTCTGACTGTCACAATGGAGGGCATATTTCTCTTGGCTCCATCTTAACTCTTGAAGGAACTCCTTCAACCAAATTAATTCTTTGCACGCCTAGGTTAGTGCAATGTATTCTGCCTCTGTACTTGAAAGTGCAACACATTTTTGGAGTTTACTTTGCCAAGATACAGCAGCACCTGCAAAGGTTATTAAATAACTAGAAGTAGATTTTCTTGAATCAATATCACCTGCCATGTCTGCATCCGAATATCCTTCAAGAACAGGCTTATTCCTTCCTCGAGTATAGCAAAGTCCAAGTTTGATTGTTCCTTTTAGGTATATCAAAATCCACTTGACAGCATTCCAATGTTCCTTTCTGGGATTTGACATGTAACGTCTTACTTGTCCAACTGCATAAGTTAGGTCTGGCCGGGTGCAAACCATTGCATATATCAAGCTTCCAATAGCTGAGGCATATGGTATCTTACTCATATATAGCTTTTCATCTTCACTGCTTGGACACTGCTTCGAACTCAACTTGAATTGTCTTCCCAGTGGAGTTGTCTCTGGCTTTGCATTTTCCATCCTGAACTTTCCAACCATCTTTCTGATGTAGCTTTCTTGAGGGAGCCAAATCTTACCATTTGGTCTATCTCGTAGAATATGCATACCCAAGAGTTTCTTTGCTGGTCCCAAGTCCTTCATTTCAAAGGACTTATTCAACTCCTTTTTCAACTTGTTAATCTTGTTTAGATCATGGCCAATAATAAGCATATCATCAATATACAATAAAAGAATGATAAAATCATCATCAAAATTCTTAATGTATACGCAATGATCACCACTTATTTTTCTAAAATAGTGATTAGCCACGAAGGAGTCAAATTTTTTGTACCATTGCCTCGGGGCTTGCTTTAGTCCATAAAGGCTTTTCTTAAGCAGACAGACAAATCCAAACTTGCAGCTAATCAAAGGACAACTCGAATAGAATTCATTTTCACAACAGGAGAGAAGATTTTATCAAAATTAATGCCATATTTTTGTTCAAAACCTTTAACTACTAACATTGCCTTATACCTTGGTTGAGAACTCCCTTCAACCATCTTTAGCTTGAATACCCATTTGCTTTTGAGTGTCTTTCTTCCCAGAGGTAGACTTATCAAATCATAAGTCTGGTTTTCATAGATGGACTTCATTTCTTCTTCCGTCGCCCTCCACCATTCTTTGCTATTTTTGTCATTCACTGCTTCTTCAAAGGATTCTGGTTCACCATCTTCTGTCAGCATAAGGTATTCAGTTAGATTGTACCTTGTTGACGGCCTCCTTTCTCGTTCAGACCTTCTTGTAGGTTGAGGCGGAGTTGCAATGGTTTCAGCTTCATGCCTTTCTTCTATGTTTTCTCGTGGGACTTCAACTCCTTGTTGAACTTGCTGGAAGGGAGGATCCTTTACTGGAACTTCTTAAGTAGTCCTATTCTTATTTTCTTTCTTTACATCTTCAATAGTTTGATTTTCAAAGAAAATAACATCCCGACTTCTTATTATTTTCTTTTTATTAGGGTCCCACAATCTATATTCAAATTCTTCATGTCCATATCCCAAAAAGATGCAATCTCTTGATTTAGGATCAAGTTTATTCCTTTCATCCTTTGGGATATGAACAAATGCCCGACACCCAAAAACTTTTAAATGTTGCATATTGATAGACTTACCGGACCATACCTTTTCTGGAACATCTCCATTCAAAGGAACTGAACGCGAAAAATTGATCAAATCAACAGCTGTCCTCATAGCCTCCCCCCAAAATGGATTTGATAGCCTTGCATGTGATAGCATAGCTCGAATCCTTTCAGTAATAGTCCGATTCATTCTTTCAGCAACGTCATTTTGCTGCGGGGTCTTTGGAACAGTCTTCTCCAATCGGATCCCATGACTGTTACAATGGTCTTTGAATGGTCCTTGGTATTCTCCACCATTATCAGCCCGAACACATTTTAATTTAAGGCCCATTTCTCGTTCAATCCTTTTATGAAAATTTTTGAAAGACTCCAAAACTTGATCCTTTGATTTTAATGCATAGGACCAAACTTTTCTAGAAAAATCATCAATAAAAGTCACAAAGTACAAAGCACCACCAATTGTTCTTTCATTCATTTGACAAACATCAGTATGTACAAGCTCAAGAGGTTTTTCTTTCCTTGTAGGGGGATAATGTTTGAAAGCAATTCTTTGTTGTTTCCCTTTTATACAGTCGGTATAAGGTATGAAATCAAATTTTTCAAATTTTGGCAAATAATTATTTTTAGCCAAAATTGACATACCTTTTTCACTCATGTGCCCTAGCCTTTTGTGCCACAACTCCATTGATGATTCCACCACTGCACAAGCATTATTATCAATTTTTGCATTGATAATATAAAAAGTATTTACCTTTCTCCCTATAGCAATAATCAAATTGCCCTTTGTTAACTTCCGAATTCCACTAGTGAAATGACTAGAGAACCCTTCATCGTCCAACTTTCCCGTAGAAATTAAATTCAACCTCAGGTCCAGTACATGTCTCACATCTTTCACCTTTAATTTGCATCCCAAGGCAGTAGTTATTAAAATATCACCAAAACCATGAATTTTACAGGTGCCACTATTACCCATTTTTACAAAACCATTTTCTATAGGATGATAAGAAGAGAAGAACTCCCTATGCGGAGTAACGTGGTAGGAAGCCCTTGAGTCAATAACCCAAGAGAAATCTTGAAAGGTAAAGTTCAAGGAATTTTCATCACTTACAATTATCACATCTCCATTTGAAGCTGTGGCTGTAGTTTCTTCGAACACGTTCTCTTGTTTCTTTTGCTCCTCTTTTCCTTTGTTAAAATCCCGTTTCCAATTCCAACAATCCTTTTTGATGTGGCCTTTCCTTTTATAGTAAAAACATTCAACTTCTTTTCTACTAATAGACTTACCTCTTGAGTGTCCTCTTCCTCGATTTGGTCCTCGACTTTGGCTTCGTCCACGTCTTCCATATTTTTCAAAAACCAAAGCCTCACCTTCAAATTCTTGTCCAAGCTCTTTCCTCCTTGTTTCTTCGTTGAGTAGAGCTTCCTTCACCATATCCAAGGTCAAAACTCCATTTGGAGTAGAGTTAGAAATAGTAACAAACAAGGTTTCCCAACTATCAGGCAGTGAACTAAACAACAAAAGAGCTTGAACCTCATCATCCAAATTTAATTTCAAGGTTGCACAATGATTAATTAACCCTTGAAAATCATTTAGATGCTCTGACATACTAGAGCCCTCCTTATAACGAAGACGAGTAATTTTCTTTAATAGTGAAGCTTTGTTTAAACCATGTTTCCTTTCATACATTGCTTCAAGTTTCTTCCACAAAACATCAGCTCTTGTTTCTTTAGAAACATGATTAAAAACACTTTGATCAATTCAAGCACGAATTTGACCTACCGTTTTTCTGTGCATCCTTTCCCACTCGGCATCAGACTTACCTTCGGGTTTTGCAGCGTCTCCAAGCACTGGATCCCACAGGTCTCGTATGATCAAGTGGTCCTCCATTCGAGGCTTCCAAATAGCATAGTTGCTATGATTCAACTAGATCATGGTGCCAGTTGATTCCTCCATTGCTCCTTGAATTATGAAAATGACAGAACCTTGCTCTGATACCACTTTGTTGGGAGAAATGGACTCTAAAATAGAAAGAAGCTTTTAAAATGTGGCACTTTATATTTGAGTGTGTATAGTATAAAAGAAAGAAACAAACAACAAAAGGGAGGGAAGAACTTGAACTCTCCAAAAACAATCTCACAAGGAACACTCCTTTTACACACGCTCACACACTCAATTCATGCACTTGAACTAATGTTAAAGCTTGCCAAAACCTCCTCTATTTATAGTTGAAAGCCCTGCACTCGATTGACCACATTTGGAGGTACCTACCCCTGCACCCGATTGGCCATGTTTGGAGGCACCTACCCCCGCACCCGATTGGCCACGTTTGGAGGCACCTACCCCTGTACCTCATTGGTCATAACTTTTGGCTTGTTCTTGTTGGTCAAAATGGGTGGCTCTTAGTGTATAAATAGCCACAAACCTTAACATTGGCCTGTATGTGAACACATATATAAGTGGGCTTGACACCATGTATTAGCCCAAAACCTTAAGGCTGTGAGTTATGGGTCAAGTATCCACTTTATATACAAGTCACTTTTTCTCTTTTTCTACCAATGTGGGATGCCACTTTTTCTAACTCATATTTGTTTCCCAATAATCTCCCCCTCAAATATGAGTTTCTTCCACTTGCTCCCCCTCAATCAGAAATTTTCTTCCACTTACTCCCCTTTAATCAGAAACTTCTTGAGTATCTCACGGTCTCACCAAGTTGCTCATCAATGCCCTTCAATTCCGTGAGCCTTCCTTCCATGGGTATGGGCTTCCCATGAGATCTCTGAGCACACTTGCATGCCCATCACTTCCGTGGGCCTTCGATGGGATATGAACCTCCCATGTGATCACAACCGTCTTCAGACTTGTCTCAAGCTGAACCATCAGCTCTGATACCACTTTGTTGGGAGTGCGGTGGGCTCGACTACAAACTCTAATTGAACCTTATTGGGCCAGAGGAGAAGCCCAATCAAATTGGGAGCATCACCCACGAACAACGTATGTTGGGCCTGAAGCGGAGCTTAACGAAATCAGGGAGAACCGTTCACGGGCCTGTACGTGAGCACGTATATAAGTGGGCTTGACACCATGTATTAACCCAAAACCTTAAAGCTGTGAGTTATGGGTCAAGTATCCACTTTATATACAAGTCAATTTTTCTCTTTTTCTACCAATGTGGGAGCCACTTTTTCTAACTCATATTTGTTTCCCAACATAATATAAGTTGATTACTTTATAACACTGCTTTTAGAATCAGGCTAGTGATTGAACTAAATAATTCACTAGGTCACTAAATTATTAATTTAATCGGTTCAACCAATCTTAAAAAACCAATTCACCCAGTATATGTACGGAAATTATCATTAGAATAGTAAATGCAACAAACTTACAAGAAAACGTCAGTGGGAAAATAAAACAGAAACAATAGCTTAAGTCGTGCATGCAACACTATTCTTAAAGGATTATTCCACCAATTCGAAGTACTCCCTCAAAATTAAACAATCCTTTCTTTCCACCTATAATTTTTGTGGATAGAAACAACAACAGCAGCTAGAAAAAGGAACAAGGAGTGGAGAATGGCGAGAGGAGAAGAAATTGTAGGACACATAAATGAGGTCAGCTGTGTCTATGGTTGTGCGTGAAGAGTGAATGAAGGAAGGCGAATTGGATGATCTTGTGAATGCTAGAACCCCCACATATTTGGTATGTCTGATGGCTTTAGGCATGCCTGATTTGGTTGCAACTTGCAGAGCAGGATGTCTATGTTTGCACATGAATAGTGAATGGGTGAAGGAGAGCGGATTAGACGACCCTGCGAGTGCCAGAACCTCCACATATTTAGTCCATCCACTAGCTTTAGGCATGTCACGTTTGCAGAAGGAAAGGCATGCCTGGCATTGAACTAGTCTTTCTCACACAAGGGGTGAGCAAATCGGCCCATTTCACTACATTGCACAAGTCAAAGCCCATGCATGTAAGCCCACTCCCTAGCCCATTTTCACACAACCTTAATTAATATGTAAAATAATGTGGGCATGTTAACTTGATTGATTAAAGTCTTGGATTAAATAAGGACCTGCCAAAAAATCATAAAATTGTAAAATAAATAATTCTACATGAAAGTCATGACTAATAATTAAAGTGTTAAAAATTACATATATATATATATCATTTAAATTACTATTCGAACCTTAATATGATTAATTGAATAATATCAATAGTAAGATTATAATAAGAAAATAAATGTAATCATTATAAATGGTCAACTAATCACTCCCGTGGCATGCAAATTTAATAAACTATTTAACAAGTTGCTTATTACCACACGATCTTTGCAACAATTAGAACAATACATGCATGATATGAAAAGTTATATGTGGAAACATCAATTTCTTTTCAAAGGTTATGTCAATTATTTAGTTCCAAGATGCATACTTGATTTTAAATTTTTGACCCTTCAAGAGGTATGCCATAATTCACCATCTAATGTCCATTTTTAGGCTTATTCATATGGCTGCAAAAAAGTGTTACAATAAGGTTTTTATCAGCCCATCTTGATAAGAGATTGTTGTGCCTCGTAAAGGCCTACGATATATCTAAAAGGACTAGTAACATTTCAAGGAAACATAGACTATCCTTGAATCTAGTTATTAAAGTCAAATTATGTAATGTTTGGGGTATAGATTTTATGGGTTACTTCCCAAGATCTTTTAGACAATAATACATACTTCTAGCTATAGAATATGTGACTAAGTAGATAAAAGCCATTGTTACTCCCACTAATGATGCCAGAGTTGTCCTCTAGTTCCTTTACAAATATATTTTCACCAAGTTTGTCGTGTCTGGGGCCATCATTGGTGATGGAGGTAGGTACCTTTGCAATATATTGTTTTATGCTATTATAGCTAGGTATGATGTCAATCGGAAAAGCCTTTGGCTTATCACCCCAAGCCAATAGGTTAGCTAAAGTGTCCAATCATGAGATTAAACCCATCCTCAAAAAGACTTTAAGGGTTAATAGGACAGATTGGGCATGAAAGTTCAATGATGCATCATGGGCGTATAGGACAACTTATGACACTCCAACTGGAATGTCTCCAATTTGATTTATGTATGGTAAGTCATAGCATTTACATATGGAATACGAACCCGAGCTCATTAAGAGATAAAGAAATTGATTATGGATTTTAAGGAATTTGGGAGTGTAGGTTGTTGCAATTAAATGTGTTCAAGGAATTTAGGAATGAGGCCCATAAAAATGCATTGATTTATCTAGGTAAAACTAAGAAATGGTATGATAGGATCATACTTTGGCATGAGTTTGAGCTCAATTGTAAAGTTCATTTGTATAACTCACACCTAAAAACTTTTTTCCTGTAAATTGAAGCCTAAGTGGTTTGGTTCTTTTACAATTTTTGGAGTACCACCATTTGGCGCCATTGAATTGGTCACAAAGGATAGCAGTAAATTCTACATCAATGGGCAAAGACTTAAGCACTATTATTAAGAAAAAAACAAAGGAGTTCAAAAGCTTTATTTGTTTGATGTCACAAATTGAGCTTATGTACATCAAGCTAGTGACATTAAACTAGGTACAAGTTAGGAAGCAACCCCAACATTTTTGTTCCTTGCATTGTATTTCATTTGATTTGAGTAAGTTTAATTTTTTTTTTTTTGGATTAAAATAGGATAAGATGAATTTCCTAGGCCTTGTTGTGGTTCTCAACCATAAAATTTAATTTTTCTAAGTGAAAAAGGTGCATAAGTTAAAACTAGTTATGAGACATGAAATGGATCAATTTGGATCGATCCAAAGGTTAAGATCAATATTCAAGAAGGGCATGGCCAAGTGAGATTTGCACTAGGGCACCTTAGATCAATTGTACAAGAGAGATTGACAATCTTGTAGCTTTTAGCTGGGTACAATCGAAAATGAGCTAAATTAGATCGATTGGCCTGGTACCAATCAATAATCTAGTAGCCTAGGCCTAGGAGCCATCAACATTTAGGCACCCTCGATTGATTTGTCAAATCCAAAATGGTTTGATGTTTTAAAAACTAAATTGATCCCCAATTTCTTCACTTTGACTTTTTTAACTCCTTCTTCCCTATACTTTCCAAGTCAAAAATCCACCACTTTACACTAATTATTCCTAAAAATTTTGGTGAAATCATGGTTCCCACATTGTTATACTCACTTTAACCGATTAAGTTTGAAAATTTTGTATGGCAAGTCCTAAAACCTAATATTCTTGCTTTTGTTTATTGAAATATAGGAAATTGGTATTTGAACGCTTTACTACAAAAATTTAATGTAATGTGATGAATTGTTGATTGGGTTTGATAGCTTTTATGGGATTGATGCTTCCCAATATATATTGTTCTTGATTTCATTAATTTTTAGGCTTAGAAATAATTTTAGGGTGCAATTCATGCTATTTGTGGATTATATTGCCTTCCAAGTTATGCATAAACTCCAGCTTGAAAATGATGAGTGGTGTGGTTGGTTTACATGTGTAATGTACTATTTTTGAGTTATATGTTGTTGGGTGAACGTATTCAAGTACATTGATGGCTGAAATGTGGTTAAAATGGCATAATTGGTTGTGGGGAGGAGTTTTTTGCTCACATGTGAATCATATGAAAGATTGTAAGTGTAGGAGAAGAGTGTTGAGGGGATCATAGTTTAATAGAATAGCTATCCCAATTTAAATGGATTTTCTTTTTTTTTTTTTGGTTAAGAGGGAACACTATTTAATAGAGTAACTATCCCAATTTTAATGGTACTTTTTATGACCCTACTATATTTAGTTGCTTTGATTTTTAAAATAATATTTGGTACTATGACCATTTTTCAAGGTTGTCAATATTCACTTGAAGTCCATTTGTAGGTAAATAGTGGGGGGAAAGCAAAACAAGGTGAAAAAAAATTGAAGAAAGATGCATGAGAGATTGATCTAAGTTAAGAGGAGTGTGGCTCGATTGACATTTTTTAATAGTACAATAATGATTGGGGTCAAGGATGATCAATCTCAATAGATTGAATCCACTGTGAGTAGGAAGAAAACATCTTCAATTATTAATTTAGGGGAATTGTGATCGATTTGTTGACTGGCTTGAAGTTAGATCGATCCAAGCATTGGCTGAATTGATCTAAGCAATAAATTGTGGGGAAAAATTTTGGAGTTTCATGAACCATGTGATTCTAATTCTTCTACAAGTATAAAAGATCATTAAATTTGGATTTTGCTTTAGACACAGAGAGAGAGAGAGAGAGAGAGAGAGAGAGAGAGAGAGAGAGAGAGAGAGAGAGAGAGAGAGAGAGAGAGAGAGAGAGTTCTAAGCAAACTTGAGACAACAAATGGAGAAAATTTTGAAGAATTTGGTGAGATTGTAGATGGGCTTGAAGATTAGTGAGTTTTTGCTCCACAATTGTCAATCCAACTATTTTCCCTAAGTTTTGCGTTTCCTTTTCTTTTTCTTTTTCCTTGAAATTATGTTGATTAATAATTTTGAGATGGGAAATATTGAGAATATGTGTGGCTAATTTTCTAGTAACCAAGAATCATTAAAACAAATCCTAACTATATTTTGTTTTATTCAATTCAGTTTTAATACAATACTTTCTTTTCAATTATTTGTTTTATTTGTGCTTAATTTCAATTATGTGAATACGATTGGAATATCTATTATGTGTGAGATTATAGATTTGAGAGAGCCAATTTTATATATTAGAACTAAGGTACACATGCTGGGTGAAATTTTGAGTTGAGACTAGTGGAATTAATGAATTATAAAAAGATGATTAAATGCATGTGTTTCGAATGGGGCAAATTTGAAAGGAAATTCCCTGTTAGTTCACAAGTTTCCATTTGACACCTGAGAAAGGCAATGAATGATTAATAATTGAATTTAATGAGTATTGCAACTAGTTGAATAATCAAATATGATGAAAAGTGAGATTAATTTTCAAGGTGATTTCTTCATATTGGTAATCCCTTTTTGTCTATGTTGCTTAGTGATCGTTTACTTGCTAGTTTTATATACTTAATCTATTTATTATTTTATTTCCAAATTTATTTAGATTGTTTGATTTTTGGACTTAATAGCAATAACTAGTAGTAGTTTGACTACTGATCCTCGTAGAATGATACTCATGTTCACTGTAGTAGTAAAACTTGACACTAAACACTTGCAGTAAGTTGCTAATTCTACTTGTTTTGTGAACATTTACATTATGCAATCAAGATGGATTGGAACACTTATTAATATTGAATAGATAACAAAAATTTCACCCAACATATATATTTAAACTCATGTTAAATCCATAAATAAATCGATGTAGTTACTAGTTATACTAGTATATTACTATAGTTAAAGATTAATTTTTGATTGCACATTGTAAAATTTCAAAAATATACTTATTAAAACTAGTCAGACTTATATTAAAGTACTGAAATATGGATAAATTAATAATTTCATCATGAGCACTCAAATCCAACATTTGTTCACTCAATAACTTATCAGTCTGTTCTTTCCTCAATTTATACATCAACCTTGTCAATTTTCTAATTGCTTTTTCATTTCCCTCAAACATACCCACCACTTACATAACTTCTCCATTTCTTCTTCCCTCATTTCCTTTTTCAAGCTCAACACTTTTTCTTTTTCATTTATCTTATGTCTAATATTTTAGAATTTTTATTTAATAAAAACTAAGGCTTATCATAATTTCGTAAATCCCATTCTACAGATATTTCTTATTAAAATTTAACCATGTATAATTACTATTTTTTTTATTCTAGCTATTAAATTATTTTATAGTTTAATGATTTTATACACACAACAAGTATGATATTTATTATGCTGTTACTCGTGCGAGCAATAGTGTAACATAGCAATTTTTATTTATTTATTTTTTAAGACTCAACCATTGATGGATACTTTCAAAGGGGTATGAATACAACATTTCATAAATGAAATATAGAATATCAAATTATTGGGTGTCTTAGGTAGGGGTGGCCACGGGGCCTTATTGAGACATGAGTATTTAATGTGAATCACCAATCCAAATCCGACTTATTTATTTTTATAGATCATTCTTTTACTAGAACCTAACTTACAATTTTGGAGAATCACTTACTACCCAATCATGAAGAACAAGCAGGCGCACAAGAGAGAGAGAGAGATGCATGTGCCAGATAGATTCAGTGGTGACACTTCAATGGCATTAGTTGAAAGGCTCAGCAATAATGAAAAACTTGTACTTGAGCACTAGAAAAGAAGTAAAGCTGAAGTGGAATAAACCAAGCCAAGATTGATTTTCAGGTCACTTGATCCCATTGTTGTGTCTGATGTCCAGCAATTGCGATTGAGAATAGAAAAAGATGATTGCTAATTTTAGAGTGTGAAGGATAAATGACGTCTGTAGCATAGTAAGTGTCAAAAGTATTTTTAAGAAGATTAGAAAATAAAACAATAAAACAACTAACAAAAAAAGTTAACTAAAATCTTTTTAAATTATTTCAAACAAAAAACAGTAAGATTTTGTTTATGGAGTCAAAACTTGAGACAAGGATTATTTATCCTCGGGAAAATAATATAAAAAATTTAAAATATTTTAATGTCAAAAAATCTTCTTTAACTAGCCCACCAAAATTATCCCAAACCTCAAAATATTTTATTTTGAATGTCCTGATTTTCAATTGTAGAACTTTTTCTGTTTCTTTTTCCGTATTACGCAAAAGACCTCTACACCCATACACACACCCATGCCCTAATTTTTTCCATTTTCCCTATCTCTTATTTGCTATTTTCATTATTTTTTCCTCACTCTTTAACACATAAATAAATATACATATATACACACTTAGTAATAAAAGTAGCAGACTTTATGCATGTGTAAATTCATTTATAAATTATAAAAATAGTATATTTTAAAAATTAATGATATATTAAAATTAAAGTATAAATAATATTTTAAATAAAAAGATAGATAAAAATATAAAAAAAATGAATAACTATAGGGAAAATAAAAATAGTAGGCTAGAAGACAAGAGATAAATAAAATAAAACAATAGAAAAATAAAAAAAGATAGGTTGGTAATTGTACAATGTGCTATCAAAAAACCTTACTTCCATAAGAATGTGGTATAAATATAAATTAAATGTATAAAGAATATATAATTTAAATGTTAGGCCGCAAATCTAGAATATGACATGACAGTACCCACAAACAATCTCAACATATATCAAAACCAACAAATATCATAACAACTAATCCACTAAGTATTATTCAATAACCAAAAGGAATAATTGTATCACTGTCTGACAGTGAAAAAAATATCGTGACTATTACATCAGAATTCTCGTAATTGTTACAGAAAATAAAATGAAATAAAACAGAGGTCTTCATCTATCTAAGTCTATCATCCCCACATATCATCATCCTCAATGCCTTTATCTTCAAAAATAGGATTTGAAAAACGTGAGCAACGAGACGCCTAGTAAATGGTACCTCCTACCTTTTTGTTTTCCATGGGATGTGAGCAAAATAACAACAATTTCCATAAAACACATTTTGAAAATAGATAATATTAATCATATTTAAACAGTTCATAAATACACAACATACATTTCACAACTTTTCCAAAACATCTCCTCATGCACATAATTTATATGTCCTTGTTCACCATCCACTAATGGGATACATATTTCGTATACTATTTCTACTGATTTGGGTCGTAGTCTACACTCCGACTAAAAAAGGTTATATGAAATATCAGTTGCACCCACCGTCAGCGCTAGTGCTTCAACCCAAACTTAGCAATATCCCAATCTATTATTCCCAATTAGTAAGATCATGTATCAGTTTTGCCCATTACCGACCCTAATACTTCTTCTCCGATTGTGCACCCACCGTCAGCTCTCGTGCTTCAACCTAAACTTGGTGGTATCCCTATCTATTATTCCCGATTAACAAAATCATGTATCAGCTACCTGTTGTCAACCCTAATACTTCTTCTCCAATTGGGTAGGTCCCATCCAATTGGGTAGGTCCCAATCTATTACCAGATTGATAGAGCGTAACTCATTCCACATATCGTCGATATCACATGAGAGGCACATGTTCAAGTTTCCATAATAATCATTTTCGTGTAATTTATTTTGTAAGTAAACTCAAATCTCGATTTTCAAGAAAATAAATATTTTAAGTTTCGTAAAAAATCAACATGTTAAATCATACTTTCATAAATTAGGATAAAATTTGAAAATAATTTTAAACATGTAGTAAAAATTCATTTGTAACATAAAAAGTAATTTCAAAAGTATTTGTAAAAGTTGGCAAGATTTATCCACTTGCCTAATTTCTATTCTTCTTCATCAACGGATTCATTAGGTACTAGTCCCTAACTTCCTATTCAATCAAATAATATTTCATTTAATCCCCAATTAAACTGAAGTCCTATTATTTTAGATGCTTTTCGTATGTATCTCACATGCTCATATTATTGTCCTTCCAAATTTTGGTCAATGATATTTTTGTCTCTCATTATGGTTAAGCCTCATGACCACGACCAAGTACCACAAGTAGTTTTGCTTATGCCCACACTCCCATTTCACAATTGTGAACTTCCTTCTATATTCACACTGTCACACCCCACGGCCATGACCATGAATACGCTACGGGGCTTGATAGTGCATAAGGACCTATTTGGTGGTTTTTCTTGCTCTACACAATTTCAATCATCAAAATTCATTACCATGATTATTCTAAACTTTTTTAGGCATAATTCCACGATTCCTAATCATGATCTTTTTAACTAATCAGGTTAACCAAGTTTTTGAACAATCTTTGTCTATACATGCTTCCTATCGATTCCCTACATATAACTCGTGAGTTTAGCGACATATTCATAAAATAATCCACAAATAGCTAACCCAAATCTATATTTCCTATGCCTATAATAGGAGTATGAGGCTTTTCTAAATGTATGCATTGAATTCTTAAGATTTGAATTGCAAATTACCTCTAGTAATTGCATTTTGAAAGCCAAGAAAATTTCTTTCTCCCTCTACTCCCTCTTTGCATGGCTGACTACTCTTTGGGATGGAGAATTTTATTTTCTCCTACCTCTTAAGCCTATTTATACTAGGGTTTAATTAAGAGGTTAAGAAAGATCAAATTCTAGCTTCCCAAGAGTTCCAAACTTCCTATACATAACTTTCATTAATTTTAAAAATTTTCACATGAATATTCTAATTTAATATTCCTACTTTTAGGTCTCTAAAGCTTGACTTGCTCTTCCCATATTATCTAAATTATTTGGCAAGATTTTGTTGCCATATGATATACATATATCATCCCATACTCTTTTATCTTAATCACCGATATTTTCACACAAATATCAAGTCCACCTACAGTTATGTGTAACAAACTTCCAATCATGCTCCTATCAAAGCTTGCATGCATGGGTTTTCCTTCCTTATCACGATTCAATTTTGCTAATGTTGGCAATGGTGTTGCAATATGTTTAAAACTTTCTAATACTAACGTCTTTACTAGATTTTTCACATACTTAGTTTGCGTGATAAGTGTTCCATCATCCATCTGCCTTATGTGGAGCCCTACAAAATATTTCAACTTATCCGCCATATTCATCTTAAATTCTTCTTGTATGTTGGTAACAAATTTTTTCAACATTCGAGGGGATGTGGATATAAAAACAGTATCATCCACAAACACCTATGTGACAACGACATCATTATTTTGGCTTCTTATGAGTAAGGGTTTAAACTTTGCCTCAAATATATCCTTGTTGGATCTGGAAAGTTGCAAACCAATCTACCAAGCAAGTGGTTAATCTATACAAGGCCTTCTTTAACTTGTATACATGAGTTGGGTAATATGGATCAATAAAAACTTTAGGTTGTTCTTTTTACTTCAACACATGCAACTTCTATAGTACCCGTCAAATCTATATGGAGTAATTCCACAATCTTTTTTATACTCAACTATTGAATGTTTTATATGGCTTCCTTCATTGCTTTCCCATTTGACATGGTCCACTTACATTTAGGCTATGTTCTATCAATATTGGTAACCCATGAACAAATTCAATTTTTGAAATCTTCAACAAATCATGGGAGTTGATATGTCAAAGTCTTTTATGCCATTTTGCATCTCCTTAGTGTTGGACTTTAGACAGGTTGAGATATGGCTCAAGGTGTAGCAGTTTCTGGCTAACCTATTGTTAATAAGTACACAACAATAATCTTTTTTATATACTTGACATTAGTCTTTGGTAAATTTCATAAATTGGTCTTTATCACAAAGTTGACTTATGTTGAGTAAATTGGCTTTTAGCACATTAATGTGTAGGACACTTCTCAACTTGGGCATTCTCTAAAGCATTAAGGATACCTTTTCCTATCACTTGACATTGTTGTCCATTATCAAATGTACCATGCCCTCCAAAATGCTATTGTAGTTAAAAAGTTTCTCCTTGTCACTTGTTATATGCTTGAACAACCAATATCAAAATACTAAGTTTATTTAGAACAAGCTTTTAATGAAGTATAGGATATAAAACTTTTGATTTCTAACTTCTTGACCCATACTTGTTTAATTGGATAGTTGTTTCTCTAAATGTTAGCCATACAAAATAGATATGAAAGCCAACTAACCTAGAAAATGAGCAAAAAGTTCTGGCAACTATTGAAAGAAGCCCTCGACACCTTAGAAAGCCGATGCGACTTATTCAAAAACCTCAAGAATGTGCAAAAATGGATTTCTTTAGATGATCAAAAGGGTCTTATAAGCACAACAAGCAAATCTACTCAACTGTCCACTTGGAAAATTTAGATTTATCCATTACCTTTCAGAGGGAATGGAGAAATACTTCTAGGAGAAGTTAAAAGTCATATCCAAATGGGGTGGAATGATGGTGTGGTCATTATTATTTTACATGCGTCATCATTAAATTATCCCAACACCCAGGTTTTATCTTCGTTAGTCATTAATGTCTTTGACAACAAAAATACCTAGGTAATGCCTACACCCATACTTTGAATGATACTTGACAATTTGTTAAAGGATGAGATACTTGTATTTGGGAAAGTGCATCCAAAAATCAAGTCCTTATGGACGGGTTTATACTCAAATGAATGTTGGTTCATTATACTTTCAAGGTACATAAGGTGTTCAAGATATACATTTACTGGCTATCTAGTGTTTAAGATATACATTTACTAGTTACCTTGGATGCATCACATTTGGGCAAAAGAAAAAAAAAAGAGAAACGGACATAAGGAAGAAGAAAAAGTCATGGATGAATAGGTTATGAATCCTCCTTAAGAGAACTAGGACTCAGGTCTAGTCCTAAGAAGATAAGATCAAGCAAATCCTAAGCTCTTCTCCATGAGGCTAAGGAAAAGCTATCCTCTGAGTGGATCAGCCTATCACTATGGAACTAATTTAAAGCCTCATAAAAACCCTGTTTGAACCCATTCTTCACCCTAGAAACTTCCTCTGCCACTACATATTCTGACTATGGTATACAGATAGCCACCTCTACTAGATCGAGTTCAAAAGGTTTCTCTCTTCTTGTGGAATCTTGCAAAGTCATAAGAAGAGTTGGGGGGGGGGGGTAGGTGATGAGTTACATGTGCCCTTATCTACCATATATTTTAGCTGTTACACCTTGGCAAGTAACCCAAAGTGATTGTACTTGAGTTCCTCCACTATTACTTCTAGCTAGCTTACGATGATAAATATTATGCTTCTAGAGTAATTGACTAGTATGCTGTGAAACAAATAATGGAAGAAATTGCATAATTCTACAATTGTTACGATGAAGGGAAACACATAGAGACCTCCAATTTACTAAGCAATAGTTACCAAAAGTTATGCCATGGCTACAATCGACTCTCATCTCTACCACAATGATATAAAATGAGAGAAACGTGGTAGGCATACCGAATGTGGCATATTAGGGTGGTAACATTTAGATGAACTCTTCAATATAAAAAGGCAAAGCACTTGACAGGTCAAGATACACATCTACAATATAGATGGCCCTTTTATCTCTCTTTGTTATTCATAATAATGCAACTCTCTCCATAGATGTAGGCCTAATCAGTTGAACCCTGTAAGTTTGGTGTTCCTTTTTTATTTTTTCCTTGTCTATGTGATTTAAAATTGATTAAATTTCTAGATCACTATACTAAATATATGGAAATAATAAAAATATAAAAATTATAAAATACTATAACGTAATTGATGGGTCTGCATTATAAATTGATTGGCATTCAAAAACAATAAAAAAAATTGTGGTATATTTATGTACATCAATATCTATGTGTGGATTGTGTAAACATGCACATTGTATATGTATGATTAAAACTAACTAAAGTTAAAGTATTAAAAATTTTAATTAGACGTTTTTTAACACATAAAAAATTGAAGACCAACTTACAGGCTTTAATTTTTTGAAGAAATAAATGGTATTTTTGTTATTTTACTGAATTTCAATTTACCTAAATATGGCTTTCTTTACCATAAAAGGATTTAAAATAAATATTTAGTAAGTATTCAACTTAAATTAGACGCCGAAGACTTAATTAAAACTTAGATAAAAATTTATAATATTATTCTAACTAATTAAAAGTGAATAAGGTAAAATTATAATGTTTCTCAAAGCTGGCACATTAAATTCAGATAATGTTTTGTTAATTTATATAAAAATAATCATGTAAACAATTTCAATACATAATAAAAAAAATAAAAATTTTAATTTTATATCTAAAATAAATGGATAAATGAGTATAGTATGATAATATTAAATCTTTTGTTTTTTCTCAAATTATTGTATAATTTATTTTTTTATGGATGTAGCTAAAAATTTTTTATGCATGCATAAATTTAAAAACTTTTGTTATAAATGCAAGAAGAAATAAAAAAATAATAAATATGATAACTTAAATTTTAGAAATTGAAGTATACCTATAAAACAATGCCCTATTATGGCAAAAAATATATAATTAAAAATATAAAAGAAAAATATTCTTGCTTAGTTGCCTTTTTTAATTCTTAAAAGTATGAGTAAGAAGTATAAGATAATAGTTTATAAGGAGTTTAGTTTCAGTGAACTTATTAATTTGCCTTTAAACTTTCCTACATATGCTAAGAGAATAACTATTAATTACTCAATTTTAAAAAATAATTTAAAATTATACAGTTTTTTGAACAACATTGGAAATTTAATATATTTTATGAGCTAACAATATATTATGTATTTCCACATATCTGTGTCAATGGTATAAATTTTTTGTGAAAACTAATGTTATAAGTATTCCCCTTGATATAATTTATAAAATAAAATTTCAAATTAATTCTATATTATACAGTTGTATGTAATTCATCTTATATAAATACAATTTATTACTTCTATTTCAAAAAAAAATGAAAAACAACAAATGTATGTTAAGAAACAAAGACATTGCATACATCTGAATAATAAATATGCCGTATTTAGGTGTCAAAATATTTTATATATCCAGTTATAGGTGTAGGTTTGTAACGTATATGATACTTTTTTTACTAAAAAATCTGTTATTTGTTTTTAAATTATGAAAAATATTTTTGAAAAAGAATAGAAAACATATAAAATCTTATGTAGAACATTTTACAAATATATGTTAATTTTTAATTAAAAAATAAAGAATGTGAATAGTAGAGTTTCTAAGATTTATATGTTAATGTTTTAAAAAATAACCATAATGCCAATTGCACAACATTCCAAAATCACTCAAAAAAGTTTTCAAGAAAGTGGACTCTGTGCCATAAAACTTCAGTACTTAGAGAGACTCGCACAAAACTTCTTAAACTTTTTCTTCATTTTTCGTGTATGCTTCAAGATTTCAGCAATTATCCCTTTTATAGGGAAAAAAGAATTCCACAAATACATGAACCAAATCTTATCTTTGATCTTATTTTCTTCATCAAATACGTATGTTATCTGGTTCGTTGTAATATATAGACTTCAATTTTCCTTTTCTTGCTAAAATTTTCTTTCCTTATTTGCACACTTTATATCCGACAACTTACTATTTGCTTCAATGTTATTTCACTATTATAATATTTTAATATATTATGAAAAAGATTAATATAAGTAAAATAAAATGTTATAAAATTAGTCCAATTCTACTTAAAATGTAGATATTATAATTATCAAATTGACAAGTTGTTTTATGCATATCAACCAGAAAACATAATTTGAGGAGGTTGAAAACATAAATTTCAGAATTTTAAAATTTAAACTTTGAGAAATAATACTATTAAGAATAAACTAGTCGTTTACAAATTCTTTTGTGATTTTTTAATTAATTTTTGAAATCAAGTAGAATAATTTATTTATTAGATTATTATGTCAATTTAAGATAATTTTATATTTATATTTTATATGGGAATGAACATATTTTGTATTTCAAAATGTAAATTTACCGGGACAAGATGAATTCTTCAAATCCTCAATAGACCCTCTAGGGCCTCTCAATGCCAAAGACTCGATGGTCGTCGTTCTTCTTGACGCCATCATCTTTCTAATCCCTTTTTACACTTCAAAAACTGAACAAAAATGGTGTTTATCAGCCCTTTATACCTTCCTCTCGTTTCACTAGTAGACATCATGTTCACACTATTCTTAATCCTTTAGCGTCCGAACACACCTTTCTTAAAGGCTTCTTTTTGTCATTACTTGATAGATTGCACAAGCAATTCATCCTAACATTCTTCAACTGGATTGCTCAGATGTTAGTTGATCTTGAGATCCCAGTAATCCAACAAAGGGGTAGCAAAGTTCAATCCCATTAGCGATAAGACGTCTTTCGATTTCTTTTTCCTTTCGTTAACCAACAAGAGTTCATACGATACGTATACCAGTGGAGATGATAACATGAATCTTGACAACTGGCCATTTTTCCAGCTTGCTGCTCCTCTCACAACCCTAGGGATGAAATTCTTACCTATTCGCTCGGAGGATTTGCTGCTCCACACTTTCCCTTTTCCTGACTTTGTCACGAGAGTGGGATACTAGAAATTTCACAAAACATTTGAAGAGGCGTCAAGAGCCTTGCTTAGCGAGGCAGTGAAGCAAGCCATCAGCTAGGATGAGGTGACCCACAACTTGCTGTTTCTTACAAGGTTTAATGCATACGGAGGTTTGAGAATAGTTTACCCAGCTTTGCTTAAATATAAATAGAAACTATCTTAAATTGAAATAATGATATAATTAACAGATTATTCAACTTTAAATTATGTTTTATTAGTTGTAATAATAAATTAAACATTCACAAAAGAATTTGTAAATAACTAGTTTATTCTTAACATTACTTCTTAAATTTAGAATTTTAAAATTCTAAATTTATCTTTTCAAATTCTTCGAATTATGTTTTTTGGTGAATAATGCAGAAAAAAAAAGTTGTCAATTTGATAATCATAATAGTTACATTTTAAGTGTAATAGGACTACTTTTATAATATTTTTATTTTACTGATATTAATCTTTTTCATAATATGTTAAAGTTTTATAATATCTAAATAATATAGGAGAAAATATTAAGTTGCTTGATATATTACAGTAAAGTCATTTATGTGTGTGTGTGTGTGTGTGTGTTTTGTTGCAAGTACGAACTTATGGCTAGTATATATGCTACTAAAAACTCAGAGAATATTTTTAGTCCATAAAATTTGGTCAATTGCAGTCAAACTGAATTTCATCAGACGAAGTGGTATTTTTGCTCAGTCAATTCAGGGGATGGGTAATTCGTTAAAAATGACAAAATATTTATAATTTCGCTAATAGTCTGGATAATGAATCTAAATATCCCTAAAATTTATTCATAAATAGTAAACTTGTAATAAGTGAATCTATGTAATAATTTTATTTGAATTAAGAATATGATTTTGACGATGGTTTTATGTTTCCTTTATACTTGAAAAAGAAAATCTCATATGCATTTGATAGAAATTTATAAAATATATAATTTTTAAAGTTAAATTTGTTTTAAAATGATTTTGATTGTTATAAAATGATACAGAACGCTTAATTTGGTCACACTCACGTCCATAAGATGACCATCTTATTGGCTTAATTTAACTAGAAATTTCATATGTTTAGTGTTCAAATTGCAAGCTTGACATATAAAGACTTGTCTGCTAGTATTGGATTCTATTACACAACTCAAGCAAAAAGTTATTACAGACGCCATCAACAAAAGATGTAAACATTTTTCGGGAAAGATACAATTCATCTTCTTGGCATGTCTAGGTTAAGAATGAAACGTTCTCGTGCCTAGAATGAAGACATAATAACTATTTTAATTTATAGGAATAACTAGAGTGTCATCCCCAGAATTTAGGATTATATACACAAAACACAATCACATTTAAAAAATTATAGATATGTTTCCTCAAATATACTTTCGACCATCAACTAAGTCCAGCCTTAGGGGAGATCTCTATGATGTTATAGGTCAGCATAGGTAAAGTCTCCATAATTTTTCAAAGGGGTTTTGTGTCCATAGCATTTATATATGGGAAAACACTGTAATTATCTTTAATTTATAGGTGCATTGAATTATGATGATTTTCACTATTGCAGTGGCTATTAAGTCATACTCTGCTTATAAAGAACCACCTGTGCACATTGCTGGCGATTCCAATGCAAGAATGATAGTATCGATGGTTGTTTTGGAAATATCAGACGGGAGCTTATAAAAACTACAATTTATGAAAACATTCAACTTAATATTTCAAAACTTTACCCTCAAGTTGGTAAGTAATAAGCGATAATGATGCAGGTAATGAAGTGGGTCTAGAGCCACAAAGGTCCCATTTCTTACACCAACACACATTGTCTACTCGTTGGGTATACTGTTTGGTTCATCATTTACATTCAAACTGCAAATATGTGACATCGTGAGTAGTTATTTTTAAAAATAAATCCAAGATACTTGATTGGCAACTCCATAATTGATGTATTGCTGAACAATAATGAGAGAACTTCATATTTTCGCAGTAGGCCACTAATATCAAATGAATATTATAATTCTTCTCCTTAAGCTTTCGGCAGCTACCCATATTTACCATATAAGGAACCGCCTCAATGAATTAAAATATATGATTTAAGTATGCATGTTTCATTCAAAGGAAGATATTGGTTCGGTTGTGGGTATATATTACAAATAATGTTATAACTAGCAATGATAGATGCTGTCTAAAAGTAAAGAAGGAGACATCAAAAACTTTTATGCGTTTCGGAAATAAACTTTTTTACGTACTGAGTCATACCTATAAATGATTCTACTGTCATAATTGCTTACAAATTATGAAAAGTTAGCTCCCATAGATAAAAACAAACCCACATTAGCTAAATCTTTTCGGTCTTGACCTTGTTCACAAGTCCCTTAGCAGGCAAGACCCTCTTGCCATTACCTTGATTAAAATTCGTTCTTGACCCCAATTTAGGCATCGACGCAAGGCTCATTCACAAAGAATGTGAGAAGTTGGTCATAATAAAGGTTGGATAGTGTATACGGATGAACTTGTTCAACACGACCTAAAAAAGCTGCTTTTCCAAAATCTCAACTCGTTCTATTTATCTATATATAAAGGCCCTTTAGGTAAAAATGATATCCATGTAAATCTAGTTGAATATTAAAAAAAAAAATCAAATCCACCACATTTATGTTGGGACATGAGTCATCATGCATACAAAGTCTGAAGTTTTCTTTATTCGAAACAGATAATTTGTTCCATGATTCTATTAGATAAGGTAACTCCAGATCATGACAAGAATTTTTATCAATATTAACCATAACATTCATCCATAAGATTTGAATGAAATTAGAAATTTTTGCAGATTTAGAAACATGAATCCTTTCTTAATTGGTAATTTAAATAAAAACGTTGTCACACCAACATGCGTTACCACGTTTGAAACAGTAGATTCCTTTTTAACGACAATTTCCATATTACCTATTCTATCATGTTTGACTACAGCCTAGGTAAAGAATCTGGCAAACACTATTACATATCATCAAGTTCTTAGCAACGAAAAATATATGAAGCTACTGAATATAGATACGGACGACCATATATAAATGTTCTATATATTTTGAAGCCAGTTTGAATCAATATAAAGTATTTTATGCAGTGTTGTATCTAATCGTTGAACACCAACCCACGTCACAACTCTAAAGTTTCAGATCTAAAAACATTAATGTTGTCCATTTCTATGTTTTTCTTTTCTTTTTCTTTTCTATTTTTTCTGTTTTCTTTTTATCCCTTTTGCTATCCTTTATTGTTCTCAACATTTGCGGGGCATATAAACTTTAACAATTTATACCATGTTATTCAGAGTTTGAGACTACTTTAGTTATACATTGTATATTTACAACATTACTTCTACTTAATAAATTTACACAATTACCCTTAATTTTCCTTTCTTTTTAATTTATTATTTTTATATGTCTTCTCCCTAACTTTTCTCTTTCTCAACTTCTTTAATAATCCTTTATTTTCTTATTTTAAATATTATTATACTTTTAATTCAAAAGACTACATTTTTGTCATTAAAAATTCAATAATTTAATCATTTCTAAATAAATTTATACTCGCAAAGTTTGCAATTTCACGAGCTTCATTGCCGCGATTGGGTGGGAGGCTGTGGTAAATTTTCAAAGAGATTGCAGCTATGTAGAGTAGGTTGCCTGGAAATCCAAATAACCTCGTGTATCATCAAACCATCACCTTGATCCAACAAAAATTTTATTAGATTCCAGGTTCCCCTATGGCTTTACTTGGAGCCCGGCCTTCTCAAAAGAGAGAGCATGGCACCTTTAATGTTACCACAATGCAACCTCTCAGGACCGCTGGAGGGATGACAACAGAAGCTAGTAACTAGGAAACACCTTGATTTGGAACCCATATGATATGCAGGCCAACAAGAACCGCATTACACAGATCTGCAACTGATTTACTTCGGGATTTAGAGGATATTATGAGGTTGGGACAATGAAGTGTGCAAAGACTAAAGCCCTCAAGAAATGCGATGGCACACAATACCAGCATGCTTAGTGTCACTGACGAGGAAGGTGAAGGGGATAAGTAAATTGTTGCTCGTATCATGTCTGTTACAGTCAAGAGCCAGCAGAGGACAACAGGTAGAAATAAAAAAAAGGCAACAGTTACCTATAGATTGAAACAGAACCTATAATACAAATCTAATGATGTGCGAAGACACGGGAGATGTCTCGCATGATTGTCAATTGCAAAAAGTTTATTGGACTTCAGCTTATCCAATTATTCATGCTTGAAGCGTCAAATGCACCAAAAACGAAAGGGGAAATTTTACCAGTCCACCCAGCTGAATGAGAATAAACTTTTTTATGAATAAGTTTCTTCAGTAATCTTGGGCTATGGTTTGCTCAACCATTGGTTGTGGCAACCACCAAGATAATTGAGGGATTTAGAGCTTATACATGCCCCGCATGTCAGAAACTTCATTTGTGAGTCACAACATTAGGATCAAGGTGTGAGATTGAAATTTTTTTCCAAGAGTGAATGGACTTCAGCAAGAGAAGTCACTTTGTAATCTGGTTTAAATTCCACATTCTGGTATTCTGGAGAATCATACCTTCCTGTTTGGTCGAGCAAGCATGTAAACGCTCCTGCTCTTTTCCCACAAGCCACCTGCAACCACCAAATGAATAAAAATATCAGTCATGACTCCATAAACATCGTGAACACGGCTCAAGGGCATTAGAATGCACGAGTATTTAAACAAGTTCTATAGAGAACACAAACAAGTGAAATGAACAGAACTGCAAAAGCATCAAAAACAAGACAAAAGTCAAGTAAACAAAATTGAGCAGTCAATACACAGAAGCAAGCAAGAAACGAAAAATCAACCGCAGCACCCCAGATTAACAAGAAATGCGTATTTATTGTAAAGGTGGACTTACGTCATCCTTAAGACTATCCCCAATCATAACGACTTCATAAGGTTCCACCCCACAATTAGAACAGATATGTAGCAAAGGAGCTGGATCAGGTTTACAAGGCCGAAACTCCCTACTTAGGACAGATGAATTAACTCAAAAGGTACTGATGTTGATTTCTCATGCAAAGGAAAGGGTAGTTTTAGCCTTTGGACTGATTTCACACACTTTCTCAGGTGCGACGGTAATAAAAAGAGATTGAGCCTGAATTTTGTTGACTACATGATGTGATGTGTGGCCTAATCTATAATGCCATACATCAAAGGCACCATTAGAAACAAAATTAGCTGGAACAAAAGTGGTTTTATTCATTTTCTAAGAAGATGATACAACAGGTTTCAAATTAGAGATGGTTACATAAGAGGATTTAGGTGCCTTTTGTTTCAAGACGAACAGCCCTTGCTTGAGCCTAAGAATGCCAATCTTCATCAAGTGAGATGGGGCTTGGATATAACATGTCTTAGAGTTAAATATTATGCTGTAATTTTGGCTTTGAGTAAGCTTACTAATAGACAAAAGGTTGTACTTGAATGACGGGATATATAGCTCATCAGCCAACAGCTAGAAATTGGAAATATGCACTGTGCCTATGTGTGTTACTGCAATCCTAGAGCCATTTGGAAGATTGGCAAAGGTATTCAATACTAATTTATAGGAAGTAAACATGCTCAATTGGTTGCATATGTGGTCAATAGCCCAGTGTCAACTATCTAGTAAAATAAATCATTTGATGCACAATCATTAAAGGATTGTTGTGTAAGATTGTTGGAGCAATTTTTTTCTTTGTGTGGCTTACCTATAAAGTTTGAAATGGATTGGTGGAATGCCATGATAGTTGGATTATTGTCAGTCACTTGATGGAGCTATGAAACCTCGGCATTGGATTTAGCTAAATCCTACGAAACCAGCCATGCAATTAGTTTGCTAATCTATTCTTCGCTCAAAAGGTATTGATGTTGATTTCTCATGCAAAGGAAAGGGTAGCCTTTTTTGTTTAGCCTTTGGACTGATTTCACACACTTTCTCAAGCACGACAGTAACAAAAAGAGATTGAGCCTGAATTTTGTTGACTACATGATGTGATGCGTGGCCTAATCTATAATGCCATACATCAAAAACACCATTAGAAACAAAATTAACTAGAAGAAAAGTGGTTTTATTCATTTTCTAAGAAAACGATACAACAGGTTTCAAATCAGAGATGGTTACATAAGAGGATTTAGGCGCCTTTTGTTCCAAGACAAACAGCCCTTTCTTAAGCCTAACAATCCCAATCTTCATCAAGTGAGATCGGGCTTGGATATAACATGTCTTAGAGTCAAATATTATGTTGTAATTTTGGCTTTGAGTAAGCTTACTAACAGATAAAAGGTTGTACTTGAATGAGGGGATATGTAGCTCATCAGTCAACAGCTAGAAATTGGAAATATGCACTGTGCCCATGTGAGTTTCTGCAATCCTAGAGCCATTTGGAAGATTGGAAAAGGTATTCAATACTAATTTATAGGAAGTAAACAGGCTCAATTGGTTGCATATGTGGTCAATAGCCCCAGTGTCAACTATCTAGTAAAATAAATCATTTGATGCACAATCATTAAAGGATTGTTGTGTAAGAATGTTAGAGCAAATTTTTTCTTTCTGTAGCTTACATACAAAGTTTGAAATGGACTGGTGGGATGCCATGATAGTTGGATCATTGTCGGTCACTTGATGGAGCTATGAAACCTCAGCATTGGATTTAGCCAAATCCTACGAAACCAATCATGCAATTAATTTGCTTGTCTAGTCTTTGCTCAAAGACATCTCCGTTGTTCCTTCTGGTTCTCCATTCCTTTCTGCACAATTGGATAAGCCCTGACTTGTCATCCGTTGATATCCCCTTCCTTTAATCTTTGTGAATTTAAAATTGGGAGGAAATCCCACCAATCTGAAGCATTTCTCCCTAACATGTCCTCTCTTCCCACAGTGATTATAAACCAGTTTTGCCTTCTTATTCTTCCTCTTACTTCCAACTGCCATTCGAGACACCTCTGTCCATGTTTGCTGCATTATTCCATTAAATCTTTGTAATTCCTCCATCAAGATAGTGTTATAGGCTTCGTCTAGAGAAGGGAATGGCCTTTGATTCAGTAGTTGTGATCTATTGGCAACATATGTCTCATTCAAACCATTTAGGAATTTGAATATCTTATCCTTTTCTTCTTGCTCCACAAACTTCTGGAAACGATTTAGATTGCATCTTCCACACATTCAGTGTAGTGGTGGTTTGAAATGATGCAGTTCTTCCCAGATACTCATCAGATCATTTTAGTAGACATCCACAACCTTGGAGACTTGCATTATGGCACAGAGATCATTTTGTAGCCTACACACCCTACTGTCATCTGGCTTAGAGAACCACTTGTGCAGGACATTCCATATTTGGCAAACATGCTTCATATAAAATACAATAGAGGTAATATTGGAGCTAATGGACTTCAGGAGCCATGACACGATCAAGTCATTGCACCTCCACCACGCAGAGTGCAAAGGTCCTCCGAGTCAAGCTCTTTGATGCTTCCATCTGCAAAACCTAACTTGTTCTTGATTGAAGGTGCCTAGCCGAATGATTTGTTCCATGTTTAGTAATTGGATCCATTTAGTTCTGGAGCAACAACCACAGTGACAGGATTGTCAACCAGGTGGATGAAGTAAGGAGAGCTGCTATCATCTACTCTGAGATTGCGAATCAACTGGTTGATTGAGGTCCCGAATCCTAATGCCATCATGCTGCTTATGAAAGGAAAAATGGAATGCAAAAATACCAGGCAGGTCGGTTATGGATTTTATACCATGTTAAAAATGGTCAAGCAAGTTCAATCTGCATGAAGGCTCATCATCTGAAGTTGATAAGCAGAACTACACTAAAAATAGGAAAAGAACGGTAAGAAGAATTAAAGGGTACCGGCTCATTATCAGCCTTCATACTTGAATATCTATCTCATGTACATTGATTAGTTGTACCCTGCATTTATATCCATTCAGATAAGCAGTTAGCCAATTGAATAACCATCCACAACTACAAGCTTAACAAACAAATGCCATACCATCAGATCAACACCATGTAGCTGTTCAGTGCAGCAATTCCTCCAGCATACTTTGTTCTGATTTCTGTAACAATGGATATTTAAAGTTTGATGGACCAATTACTAGACTTTTTAGGGCCGAAAGATGCGCATTGTGCTTCATGGAATTTAGGAGATTTCAAGTTTTTGTGGTTGTTGGATTGATGTCCTAGCTAATAGTGACAAGTGGAAAATGGTCTTTTCAGATCATGTTGTCAATGGTTCATGAGAAGAACTGTTAATGTGGATGAGGAAATGAGGGACAGCACTATTGATATCTGGTCACAATTTTTTCTTCACGACACCAGTCATAAGGTAGGGTAGTCGTAGGTCGGGTTGAGTTGGGGTGGTGGCCATAGGTGAATGACTAAAGAAAAAACAACAAAGAAAAGGAAGATAAAGTAAAGAAATGAAGAGGAAAACATAGAGCCAAAAAAAGAAGAAACCAAATCGAGGTTGAGTTGGGGCTGTGGCAGGAGGTTGACAAGTAAAGAAAGACAAAATAGAGAAGAAAGATTAAGTAAAATAACAAAGTTTAAGAGGAACAAAGACAGAATGAAATTGTATACTTTGTTATGAACATATTTAATTAATGATTGTTAAATGCATATCTGGTTAGATTTAGAGTTAATCTTATATAGTATTAATGTAGTTAAAATTATATTTACTACAAATGCTTATTAATTTGAAATAATTTTTGATTAATTTCATTAAATTTTTATTGTGTTGATAAAATTTAATCAAATTCCAAAACCAAAAAAGAAATGAACTTTAAAAAGAATTATGTTGTAATTGCTTACCAATTTAAAATTAAGTAATTTTAATCAATCATTGTTGAAAATTATACATTACAATATACTAATAAAATTTAATTAATTATTCAATAATATAAATAATTTTTTTGAAATGAAGCAGTTTTTTTATATTTATTCTTTGAAAATGTACACTTCTGACTCTTTAAGTAGATAAAAACAATTAATTCTGATGTAATTAGCAAAATTCTTTAAAGAAATATAACTTATTCAAAATTGTAGTTGGAATTTTTGTTTGGTAAATTATCATTTTTGGTTGTTCATAAATGTATTAGATTATTTACGGTGCATACATATGGTGCATAATTAATATATATTATTTATTTTTCAATAGTGCATATTGAGTTAATTTAGAAATTTCAAATTTTATTTAAAATTATATTTTGGATGTACTTTTATGATTGATCTAAATTCGAAGTTAGAGTTTTAGGATATTTTTAATTTAATATAAGACTCCATAAATTCCAAAATAAAAATAAAACATCAAAATCAAACTTTAATATTTTGACTATGCATACACACATACATGTAATGATTAATATGTGGTGGTATAATGCTAAAAGATTATAATTTTATTAATTTATAATATTCTACAATTGATTTTAAATTTATTATCTCTTCTATGAATTTTCAAATATTTTCTGAAGTCACATTGGAACTTTTGAAGTTTCTCAAATTTATTGTAGAAAATTTAAAAATTTTAAATTATCAAATATGCTACAAAATCATATGCATATATTATACATGCCCAAACTTTTTAGCAAAAATATTTAACAAGATAAAATTCCAATGCCAAATGTTTTGCTTGCCACATAATTTTGAGACGGATTGTTCATTGCACCAAATTTTGGAACGAATCTTAAAGATGTCCCAAAATTTAGGATGACAAATAATTCATCCTAAATATTGGGATAGATTTTGAAACTTACCCTCAAGGTTAGAACAAATTTCAAATTCATCATAAAGTTTGGGATTGCTTTGATATGAACTCTATTGTATTCAAGATGAAATTTCAAGCCATCACAAACTTTGGGATGACAATTTTTGGAATGTATTTTTGGATCCCTTTGACAAGATCATAGAAACATAGAAAGAAGTTAGTTGTAGCTCGAACCCAATAGAATGCTACTTGCATGAACTGTAAGAAACAACTATTGAGTTTCAATGAGTTTGGAGTGAAATTTTTCAAATTTTAAAATATGCATAATCAGAATATATGAAGTAGAATGACATACCAAACTCAAACCGTTCCCACCATAGAACACCTGTAAACTGAATAAGTTTGAAAAGCATAAAAGTATATCTCTTGGAATTGTATTCCAATTGAAGCGAATGTATGATGCACAAATCACAACCCTCAAACCTTAACCTCTACTTTGTCCACATAGTTAGAACAAAAACAAACACCTTCAAAACCTTGATAAACTCCTTGACAAAATCCTAACATAAACATTTTTGGATATAGAGGCTTTAAGACAAGAAAGATGACTAAGAAAGAGGCTAGAGAAATTTCTCTTTCTTTTATGGGAGGGTTGACGATTTTTTGTGATTTTTTAGAGTAATTCTAATCTCTTGTAATTTAAAAATCTTTCAAATCTATTTATTAAAGACACATCATACTACACTTGGTAGAATTCGTATTTCCTTATACACCACCTAGAGCATATATGACTTGAACTCTATAGGCTTCCTACGTGAAGCTTTAAGTTGTTCATTATAGATCAAAGAAGCAAAAGTTGTTTATTACAGGTAAAAGTCCAATTTAGTATGCTGAAGTGTAGCTAAGAGCCCTCAAAAATGTGGAAAATATGGATTTTATTGACGGGCTTTCTACATCAGAGAGTAAAAATGCCACCACAGGAGTGGTGAATAGGCTTAACAAATACAGTCACTTCATTGCACTATCCCACCCCTACTCAGTCAAATAGGTAGCATAGATTTTTGTTAATAATATCTATATATTGCATGGGTTATCTAAAGTGATCATTAGTGACAGGGACAAAATTTTACCAAAGAGATCTAGAAGAATTTGTTTCAGGCAGTTGCCGTAAAATTAAATATGAACATTGTCAATCAGAATGGGTTAATTAATGTCCTGAATGCTACTTGAGATTCATGACAGAGACGAAACCCAAGTAAAAAGTCTAGAGCTTATCACTAGCAAAATGATGGTATAATACTAACTATCATAATAGTATATATTTTTAGATTCTATATGGGTAGCATCTCCCTAATAGAAGCTCCACATGAAGAGGCTACCAAATTCATCAAAGATCATGAGATGGAAATTAAACTACTTAAAGAAAAGCTTGCCAAAGCGTAAGAGAAGATGAAGAGGCTAGTTGACAAGGCATAATTGAAATGAAACTTTAAGGTAAGGGCACTTAGTTTATTTGAAGTTGCAACCTTGCAAGCAACAATTAGTGGAACCAAGGTTTAATCAAATTAACTACCAAATATTTGGGGCCTTATATGATTATTAAGAAGATTGGACTAGTAGCATATATATTACAATTACTTAAGGGTTCCATAGTTCATCCTGTGTTTCATGTTTCATAGTTAAAGAAACATATAAGCCAACATGCATCAACAACCACAAAACTACTAGTTACAGAACACAAAGATGAAATAAAAATGAAATTTATAGCTATTTTGAAATAGAGATAGATAAAACGAAGAAGGGGCGTTGCTACACAAGTCCTAGTATAATGGTCCAACATTGAACGTGGGGAAGCCATATGGGAGGACTTATTTGCCCCCTAGTGATAGTTCCCAGAATTCCAGCCTTGAGGACAAGGATCCAATTAAAGGGAGGGATTGTTACGAGAAAGCATAATCATCCACATCATCATAGCGTAACAAAAAGCCTGGATAGCTTGGACAAGCACAAATTTACAATAAGGGAATTTAGAATTACATTTTGGGAGAAAGATAAAAAAAAAACAGATAACAACATTTCATCCAGGCCAAAATCAAGGAAGAAATAAAAACAAAATAAAGGCAGATTGCATTAATACATAAGCAGCACACCATTTAATCTTCTTGTAACTGCCAAATTTAACCAAATGTGTTCAAAATAAACGAGATAGCAATTACTACTTATGTACAAAAGAAATGTAATCGAAATTAGGGTATTGCCAATAAATTGTCAATAAAACTTATCATTTTCCTTCTTATTCCCTTTATGCTCACTTGTCTCTATTGCCTCCCCTTCCCATCCTTCTTCTACCTTTTTTTATTTTATCGTCATCATCATCATTGCCCTATCATTTTCCCTCTAGATCTCAGTATATCTAGAAATAAAGGTGTTTAGATAACATAAGCACAACAAATCATATTCGGAATTCATAAGGATCATTGAAAATAACTAAAGTTTAGACCTGAAATTTCCAACCTTTGCCTTTTTAGAAAATTTATTCCAATTAAAAGGTTTAGATTATCAAGAAAGTGCCTTTTTAGAAAATTTATTCCAATTAAAAGTTTAGATTATCAAGAAGGTTCCAATAAGGTTAGATTTGCCTAGGAAAGAGGCCAGCCACCACTAAAGGCTCAAACTAGAAATTTCCAACCTTAGCATTTTTAGAAAATTTCTTTCAATTAAAAGGTTTAGATAATCACAAAGACTTAGAAAAGGTAAAGTTTAACAGAAATAGGAAACAGCCACCAACAAAATAGGGTAATGCAACCTCAGACTTGAAAAGAAGGCTAGCGAGGGACAGAGGGAAGCATTTCATAGCCCCTCTCTCTCCACTTGATTTATTCGTCCTTGAATCACTCCTTTTCAATTTTACCCTTAACCCTAGTTTTGAAATTTCTTAATAACCCCTCTATTTCTCATAATTTGCCAAAACCCTAGTCTTGAAACTTCAGTTTCCTAGGCCAAAAATAATTTTGGACCATTGAATCAGTTTTAGCCAGAACATCATGTCCTATGTACAAAGTGGCGCCTTTTCCTACCACGTAATGACTCATGAATGGGCTATTTTGGAGGTTGAGGACTGAGGCAGAAAATATAGTAGACTGCTGTTTGATAATTCTTGGTTATTTTTAATCGTAAGTTACACGTTCTATTCTTTCTTTATTTATTAACACGTCTTATTCATAGTCGATCAATAAAATTACACGAGAAAAAGTTTGAGCGCACCTAATACTTGCATGGAATCGACAACACAATACATAATACATCTTTGCACTAAATCGAAAACAATAGACTCAATAGATCCATAGTCACAAATAAAAGTTCAACTACAACAAGCAGATAATTATGAAGAAATCTATCTAGTACCTTCTTGTCTGAGTCTTCGTTTCTAACTAGACAGTAGACAATGCTTTTTACAATTAGACAACGGAGCCTTCATTTACTTGATTTGACTGTGAAATAGGTCTGGATCAGAGTCAAGATAAGAATTAACAGACCAGCAAACCAAGCAAGGATAGTCCACGGGCTGCTGCAATACACGTGATTCAGCTCAGCCATCCATGTCTTTGTCAGACTATCGTAATGTTTCTGAATTTTTTGATTCACCGACTTGAAACTGTCTGTGTCACCCATTCCGTGAGTATTCAAGTCCCTGTAAAATCTAACGACTTCTTCATCACATCCCAGTGATGTCAGCAAAATCCTCTTCTCCCTCAGTTCTTTCACATCAGCTGGGCTATCAATTAGTGTTTTCATGAAGGACACATATGTTATCACAGTAAACTCATCACGATTGCCCGGGCAGAGTTCATAGGCAATCATGTTCAAAAAGAAAACTCTTGAAAGATCGTAAACACGCCCTGTGGGGAGTTCTAACTGGCCATAAAAGGTGAAGGATTTAAAGGCCATGGCTTTGAGAGATTTGGATTCGCTGGGCCTGAAATGGATCCCCTTGGCTTTCAGATCCTTAGCTGAACGAAATGTCTTGTGACTTTTCTTCATATCAGTTTCTTCTTCACTTTGCTCTATGGGAGGGGCTTGGTCCCAAACAAGAACCATATGAAAAGCTTCGAAGAGAGTGAGCGGCAGGGGTTGCTGCCGCCACTGATTAATATCTTCCCTTATTTCCTGTTTGTGCTGAGGCCATATTGACGTGTGCAAGAATTTGCTTACTTCTCTTTCCCCATCCTCGTCGTATCTCAATATGTTGGGAGTGCGGCGGGCCCGATTAGAAACTCTGATTGAACCTTATTGGACCAGAGGAGAAGCCCAATCAAATTGGGAGCATCACCCATGAACAACGTATGTTAGGCCTGGAGCGGAGCCCAACGAAATCGGGGAGAACCGTTCACGAGCCTATACGTGGACACATATATAAGTGGGCTTGACACCATGTATTAACCCAAAACCTTAAGGCTGTGAGTTATGGGTCAAGTATCCACTTTATATACAAGTCACTTTTTTCTTTTTCTACCAATGTGGGATGCCACTTTTTCTAACTCATATTTGTTTCCCAACAATCTCCCCCTCAAATATGAGTTTCTTCCACTTGCTCCCCCTCAATCAGAAACTTTCTTCCACTTGCTCCCCCTTAATCAGAAACTTTTTTTTTTCTTGAGTATCTCACGGTCTCACCAAGTTGCTCATCAAGTGCCCTTCAATTCCGTGGGCCTTCCTTTCCATGGGGTATGGGCTTCCCATGAAATCTCCGAGCACACTTGCATGCCCATCACTTCCGTGGGCCTTCGATGGGATATGAACCTCCCATGTGATCACAACCGTCTTCATACTCGTCCCAAGCTGAACCATCAGCTCTGATACCACTTTGTTGGGAGAAATGGACTCTAAAACAGAAAGGAGCTTTTAAAACGTGGCACTTTATATTTGAGTGTGTATAGTACAAAAGAAAGAAACAAACAACAAAAGGGAGGGAGGAACTTGAACTCTCCAAAAACAACCTCACAAGGAACACTCCTTTTACACACACTCACACACTCAATTCATGCACTTGAACTAATGCTAAAGCTTGCCAAAACCTCCTCTATTTATAGTTGAAAGCCCTGCACTCGATTGGCCACATTTGGAGGTACCTACCCCTGCACCCGATTTGCCATATTTGGAGGCACCTACCCCCGGCACCCGATTGGCCACGTTTGGAGGCACCTACCCCCGCACCTCATTGGTCATAACCTTTGGCTTGTTCTTGTTGGTCAAAATGGGTGGCTCTTAGTGTATAAATAGCCACAAACCTTAACATTCCTCCCCCTTTGTTGCTATTTATGAACTTTCTTGTAACCCAGCAACTTCTTTGCATGTGTCAGTCTTCTCACTGGGCAACGCCTTAGTTAACATGTCTGCTCCATTGTCATCTGTATGGATCTTTTGCAAACTTACTTCTTTTTCTTCCAAGGCTTGTCGAATCCAATGATAACGAACATCAATATGCTTGGATCGGGAATGGAATGTTGAATTCTTACTTAGGTGAATCGCACTCTGACTGTCACAATGGATGGCATATTTCTCTTGGCTCCATTTTAACTCTTGAAGGAACTCCTTCAACCAAATTAATTCTTTGCACGCCTCGGTTAGTGCAATGTATTCTGCCTCTGTACTTGAAAGTGCAACACATTTTTGGAGTTTACTTTGCCAAGATACAGCAGCACCTGCAAAGGTTATTAAATAACCAGAAGTAGATTTTCTTGAATCAACATCACCTGCCATGTCTGCATCAGAATATCCTTCAAGAACAGGCTTATTCCTTCCTCGAGTATAGCAAAGTCCAAGTTTGATTGTTCCTTTTAGGTATCTCAAAATCCACTTGACAGCATTCCAATGTTCCTTTCCGGGATTTGACATGTAACGACTTACTTGTCCAACTGCATAAGCTAGGTCTGGCTGGGTGCAAACCATTGCATACATTAAGCTTCCAACAGCTGAGGCATATGGTATCTTACTCATATATAGCTTTTCATCTTCACTGCTTGGACACTGCTTCGAACTCAACTTGAATTGTCTTCCCAGTGGAGTTGTCACTGGCTTTGCATTTTCCATCCTGAACTTTCCAACCATCTTTCTGATGTAGCTTTCTTGAGAGAGCCAAATCTTACCATTTGGTCTATCTCGTAGAATATGCATACCCAAGAGTTTCTTTGCTGGTCCCAAGTCCTTCATTTCAAAGGACTTATTCAACTCCTTTTTCAACTTGTTAATCTTGTTTAAATCATGGCCAATAATAAGCATATCATCAACATACAATAAAAGAATGATAAAATCATCATCAAAATTCTTAATGTATACGCAATGATCACCACTTGTTTTTCTAAAACAGTGATTAGTCATGAAGGAGTCAAATTTTTTGTACCATTGCCTCGGGGCTTGCTTTAGTCCATAAAGGCTTTTCTTAAGCCGACAGACTAAATTTTCTTTACCTTTCACCTGGAAGCCTTCTGGTTGCTCCATAAAAATTTCTTCTTCAAGTTCTCCATTTAGGAATGCTGTTTTCACATCAAGTTGTTCTATCTCCAAGTCCAAACTTGCAGCTAATCCAAGGACAACTCGAATAGAATTCATTTTCACAACAGGAGAGAAGATTTCATCAAAATCTATGCCATATTTTTGTTCAAAGCCTTTAACCACTAACCTTGCCTTATACCTTGGTTGAAAACTCCCTTCAACCGTCTTTAGCTTGAATACCCATTTGTTTTTGAGTGCCTTTTTTTTCAGAGGTAGACTTATCAAATCATAAGTCTGGTTTTCATAGATGGACTTCATTTCTTCTTCCATCGCCCTCCACCATTCTTTGCTATTTTTGTCATTTACTGCTTCTTCAAAGGATTCTGGTTCACCATCTTCTGTCAGCATAAGGTATTCAGTTGGATTGTACCTTATTGATGGCTTCCTTTCTCGTTCAGACCTTCTTGCAGGTTGAGGCGGAGTTGCAATGGTTTCAGCTTCATGCCTTTCCTCTATGTTTTCTCGTGGGACTTCAACTCCTTGTTGAACTTGCTTGAAGGGAGGATCCTTTACTGGAATTTCTTCAGTAGTCCTGTTCTTATTTTCTTTCTTTACATCTTCAATAGTTTGATTTTCAAAGAAAATAACATCCCGACTTCTTATTATTTTCTTTTCATTAGGGTCCCACAATCTATATCCAAATTCTTCATGTCCATATCCCAAAAAGATGCAATCTCTTGATTTAGGATCAAGTTTATTCCTTTCATCCTTTGGGATATGAACAAATGCCCGACACCCAAAAACCTTTAAATGCTGCAAATTGATAGACTTACCGGACCATACCTTTTCTGGAACATCTCCATTCAAAGGAACTGAAGGTGAAAAATTGATCAAATCAACAGCTGTCCTCATAGCCTCCCCCCAAAACGGATTTGATAGCCTTGCATGTGATAGCATAGCTCGAATCCTTTCAGTAATGGTCCGATTCATTCTTTCAGCAACGCCATTTTGCTGCGGGGTCTTTGGAACAGTCTTCTCCAACCGGATCCCATGGCTGTTACAATATTCTTCGAATGGTCCTCGGTATTCTCCACCATTATCAGCCCGAACACATTTTAATTTAAGCCCATTTCTCGTTCAATCCTTTTATGAAAATTTTTTAAAGACTCCAAAACTTGATCCTTTGATTTTAATGCATAGGACCAAACTTTTCTAGAAAAATCATCAATAAAAGTCACAAAGTACAAAGCACCACCAATTGTTCTTTCATTCATTTGACAAACATCAGTATGTACAAGCTCAAGAGGTTTTTCTTTCCTTGTAGGGGGATAATGTTTGAAAGCAATTCTTTGTTGTTTTTCTTTTATACAGTAGGTACAAGGTATGAAATCCAATTTTTCAAATTTTGGCAAATAATTATTTTTAGCCAAAATTGACATACCTTTTTCACTCATGTGCCCTAGCCTTTTGTGCCACAACTCCATTGATGATTCCACCACTGCACAAGCATTACTATCAATTTTTGCATCAGTAACATAGAGGGTATTTACCTTTCTTCCTTTGGCAATAATCAGATTGCCCTTTGTTAACTTCCAAATTCCACCAGTGAAATGACTAGAGAACCCTTCATCGTCCAATTTTCCTGTAGAAATTAAATTCAACCTCAGGTCCGGTACATGCCTCACATCTTTCAACTTTAATTTGCATCCCAAGGCAGTAGTTATTAAAACATCACCAAAACCATGAATTTTACAGGTGCTACTATCACCCATTTTTACAAAACCATTTTCTATAGGATGATAAAAAGAGAAGAACTCCTTATGCGGAGTAACGTGGTAGGAAGCCCCTGAGTCAATCACCCAAGAGAAATCTTGAAAGGTAAAGTTCAAGGAATTTTCATCACTTACAATTATCACATCTCCATCTGAAGCTGTGGCTGTAGTTTCTTCGAGCACGTTCTCTTGTTTCTTTTGCTCCTCTTTTCCTTTGTTAAAATCCCGTTTCCAATTCCAACAATCCTTTTTGATGTGGCCTTTCCTTTTACAGTAGAAACATTCAACTTCTTTTCTACTAACAGACTTACCTCTTGAGTATCCTCTTCCTCGATTTGGTCCTCGACTTTGGCTTCGTCCACGTCTTCCATATTTTTCAAAAACCAAAGCCTCACCTTCAACTTCTTGTCCAAGCTCTTTCCTCCTTGTTTCTTCGTTGAGTAGAGCTTCCTTCACCATATCCAAGGTCAAAACTCCATTTGGAGTAGAGTTAGAAATAGTAACAAACAAGGTTTCCCAACTATCAGGCAATGAACTAAACAACAAAAGAGCTTGAACCTCATCATCCAAATTTAATTTCAAGGTTGCACAATGATTAATTAACCCTTGAAAATCATTTAGATGCTCTGACATACTAGAGCCCTCCTTATAACGAAGACGAGTAATTTTCTTTAACAGTGAAGCTTTGTTTAAACCATGTTTCCTTTCATACATTGCTTCAAGTTTCTTCCACAAAACATCAGCTCTTGTTTCTTTAGAAACATGATTAAAAACACTTTGATCAATCCAAGCACGAATTTGGCCTACCGTTTTTCTGTGCATCCTTTCCCACTCGGCATCAGACTTACCTTCGGGTTTTGCAGCGTCTCCAAGCACTGGATCCCACAGGTCTCGTATGATCAAGTGGTCCTCCATTCGAGGCTTCCAAATAGCATAGTTGCTATGATTCAACTTGATCATGGTGCCGGTTGATTCCTCCATTACTCCTTGAATTATAAAAATGACAGAACCTCGCTCTGATACCACTTGTTGGGAGTGCGGCGGGCCCGATTAGAAACTCTGATTGAACCTTATTGGACCAGAGGAGAAGCCCAATCAAATTGGGAGCATCACCCATGAACAACGTATGTTAGGCCTGGAGCGGAGCCCAACGAAATCGGGGAGAACCGTTCACGAGCCTATACGTGGACACATATATAAGTGGGCTTGACACCATGTATTAACCCAAAACCTTAAGGCTGTGAGTTATGGGTCAAGTATCCACTTTATATACAAGTCACTTTTTTCTTTTTCTACCAATGTGGGATGCCACTTTTTCTAACTCATATTTGTTTCCCAACACAATATTACCAAGTGCCTCACAATTTGATATGGAATTTGATTCTCCACCAAAAATATATCACGCTTTACCAAAGATTCAACCATTCGACCAAGATTACTGCGCATCTTATCATTAAGCTGGCTATGTGTGCCTCCATAAATGTACCAGATGAGGAAACAGGCATCCAGAAGCATCATTTGCGCAAAGTCTTCATCAGAATAACAGTCCATGGAGTCCATGTAGCACTCCTTGGCATCTTTGATTCGGTCCAGAACCTCGTCGTAGAAGAATTCCGTGGAGTGACCGCTGCCCTCGACAAAGATTAGGAGAGCAAGATGCTTGGCGTCTTGGCAGCGTTGGAGCCCTGGTTTTCCATAGTGATAAGGGCCGAAGGACACCACCTTAGGGTCGTAGGCGTTATTGCGCTCCTCTTGCCGCAGCAACTCTGGAACTTTATGGATCTTCCGGCCTTCTGGCTGCCACAACGCTATCGTATGACATGCAGTTGGACGTGGAGCTGGCCTTCGGTGCATACGTTCATTGCCCGACTCTATATCTGTATTCATTGGAAGTAAATTTTGGTTGGGATTGATTTCTGGCGTATGGTCGTGTAAGTAATTCAGGTGTCTTTGAGGTTTCTCAGATAGTGGCAACTTCATGTGCAATACGTATAGCCCAGCAGAAAATGTTTAAATAGAATCCTCAACATATCTTGAGGTAGTAATTCGTTCATGTCGTAGCTTCGCGGGTTTAGAGACAACGTTTCTAAACAAAATATGTCAATCCAAATTAATCCATTATTTTTAAGAGTTAACGTCTTTGTTTGTTTTTAATTTTTTATATATTTGTTTTGTGTTTTTATTGAAAATTATATATAAAATAATAATAATAATAAAATATTAAAAATATAATAATTATAACATATATTTTAAAATAAAATATTTGATAACAAACATAGCAAATTATTTTAATCTGCATCTATGTTATGATCTACATTAGCTATTTGACGGGTTTTTTTTAAGAAATAAATGTTTTTTTTCCATTTTTTAAAATAATTGAGTACAATATGTGTACTCAAAATGTGTTTTTTTTTTTTTTTTTTCATTCCGCCCTGTCAAAGGGGAATTACTTTATGCTTTTTTTCTTATTTTTTATTTTTAAATTCAATTATAATTTCTACCCGATTTTTTTATAAAAAAATAATTTTGAATTTGAACATTGGAAATTTTTATCCTTTTCTTTCATCACAACTTTTTTTAAAATTAATTATTTTTTTATTATAAAAGTTTACTAAAAAATTTGTAATATTTAATTTTTTTAAATTGTTATAATTAAATATTTTTTTTAGTTTTTTATAGTTAAATATTTAATTATACAATAATTGATATATATTTTCAATAGAAAATTATTTAAATTTTTGTTAATTTATAATATTTTAAATTTATATACTATTTAAATGTAAAATTTTAATAATCAAATTTTTGCAATAGTTATTAATTTTATTAATTTTGTTAACTTTTTTTTTTAAATACAACGTTCTCGGATGGATGCAGCATAGATGTTTCTATATAAATATGCTAACACTGTACTATCCCAATTTTATTGAGATGCACAATCTAGGTCCTCAAGAAATGACATAGTGCATGCCAACATCGTCAAACAATATAGTGCATACCAACATCAAAAACGTAAATCCTTGTGCGTGCTTAGCTATCTGTTATGGAGAATTATCTGACTGTAATAAGTCGTTCGTAAATATCTTATTAAGTCAGATAGCGTGAAATCTCGACCTTTAAACCTAACTACCTATAGATTCTAATCTAAAGACTACTGATAATACGCTCGCCACTCTTCTATAGATTGAATAATATCAATTTTCATTATCAAACTTATCAAAAATAAATAACTATCATAAAATATTGAGTTTAAGAATTAAACATGTGCACGCGGGCTAACCACCACATGTGCACCCATGTAGCATGTATCATAAAATATTGTGTCTAAGAATCAAACATGTGCACACGGGCTAAGCACCACATGTGTACACATGTAACATATATTTTTTATACATATAATATTGTTTATTTGCACACTCCCAACATGGTTTTGTTCCCCACCCAATATTGTATTTTTATTCTATACTCATGCGAGAATCCAGCCGCAACCCTCGGATTCTGTATTTTGGCCATACGCAATTGCGACACAAGTTCAGAATTATTTATCTCATGCTTAAATCACTGTTCTTATGCATATTAAATTTCAAAATTCAAATTGAAGTAATAATAGTTAGATAAAAATTACCTCAAGCAGGCGAGCTCTGTTTCTGCGCCGTCTGTCTCTCGGGTGGAGGAGTTTTTATCTTTTTTCTTTTCCCTCAATTTTAGGTTTTATGGGCATTCATACTCAGAGTTGTGTTATTTAATTAAGGTATATTTGACATCTAAAATTTTGGAAATAATTTATACATATTTTCTGCAGAATTTCCAGCTCTAATCTCCAAAAATTCGGTTCCCCTGTAGGTTTGGGAATTGCTTCTTTATTAATATATTAAATTTAGCAAATTTTGACCTACGCATGTGTGTTTATTGCCTTTACTCCAATTTATGTACACGAAAATTAATAAATAATAAGCACTAAATAATTAAATTAATATTGTTTTATTATCATTAATATCACCTAAAAAGTAGAATATTACATACTTCCTCTTATAAAAGTTTTCGAAACTTAAATTAGCATACCCTCAAAGTTAAGTAAGGGTATTGGTTTCTCACATGTTCAACCTTGAGCTTCTAAGTTCCTTTATCTAGGAATACAGGACTTTGCCGGCTTTCCTATACCATTCTAATTTTACTATATTTGCACCCCTTCATTTTAAAGGAACATGCCCATTAATAAGTTGGACAGAAAAGAAAAGTTCATTGAAAAACTTTTTTAAAGTAATTTCAATAAGAGCATAAAGTTTTCAGAAAAAAAATTCAATAATAAACAGAATTTTTAAAAAAGTAAATATTTTAAAAAGACAATTACAAACTCACAAATGCACCACTTACTCGACTTCAACTCCAACTAACTCAATTGGAGACATTGTTTATATCGTCAGAACAACACATAATTAATCTCCTATTAATACTCAGTTGAATGAATCAACTACTCTAAATACTTACTCCCTTTATATCTAAATGTAACATGTGCGACCCACTATTTATATTTTAGTATATCCCTCTGTATATATATTTTTTTGATTAACATTTATTATTCCAGTTGCTCGTTAACAGCTACTGTACGTGACAAGTAAATGGGTCGGTGTTGTTTGTAGCTGCCACTTTACGCCGTTACGCTTCGCGATGCATAACATCACGGTTGCCAGAGTAAGGGCGCATTACTGGCCACACAACTCCAAATCCAATACATAAATATTTATGTGTGTGTGTACACCCACACAAACTTGTTAATGGTCGGTGCATGTGTAGGCACACAAATTTTGTCTATTAATTGAATAATGCTTCGTAAAAAAAATATGTCATTAAAAATATTAATTAAAATAATTTTTATTTATTTGAGAATTTAAATAAATAAAATTCTTAAAATAAATAAAAAATTAATTAATATTTTACCAGCCAATCAAATACTGACAAGCGGCAGAATTCTACTAAAAGTCTAAGCAACAAAGACTCAGAGTCCTGCCAGAAGTCTAACCAACAAAGACTCTAAGTAGTAGAGTTCTACTAGAAGTACAAGCAACGAAGACTCTATTAAGTTGTTGGGTAGAATACAAACTCTGATGGCCAATCAAATCACGCCACGTCAGCAGCCACTCTATCTCTCCTACAATTATAAATAGGAGTCAAACCCCATAGGGTGGAGATCAAAAAGGAAGAAGAAGCAGAACAACTGAAGAACTCCCCAAATTCTCTCTGGAATTCCCCAAGAACATTCAACGTGTTCTTCACCAAATTCGAGAAGATCACTGAGTTCTTCCCCAAATTCAGAAGTTCGCCGTGATCTTCGCTAAATTCAAGAAGATCGCTGTGTTCTTCACCAAATTCAACAAGATCGTTGTGTTCTTCGTCAAATTCAATAAGATTGCTGAGTTCTTCCTCCCAATTCTGAAGTTCACCGTGTGCTTGGCCAAATTCAAAGATCGCGTGTTCTTCCCAATTCAGAGATCGCCGGGTTCTTCTCCAAATTAGAAGATCGCTGAGTTCTTCCACAAATTCGAGTTCGCCGTTTCTTCGCAAATTCAGAAGTACGCTGTCGGTCGCCAAATCAAGAAGATCCTGTGTTCTTCACCTAAATTCAAAAGATCGCTGACTTCTTCCGCCAAATTCATAATTCAACGTGTTCTTCGGCAAATTGCGAAGATCGCTGAGTTCTTCCCTAAATTCAGAAGTCCACTGTGTTCTTCGCCAATTATAAGAATATCGCTGAGTTCTCTTCCCCGCATTTAGAATTTTGTCGTGTTCTTCGCCAAAATTCAAGGAGTCGCCGTGTTCTTTGCAAATTCAGCGAAGACCGCATGGGGTTCTTCGCCAATTCAAGAAGATCGCTATGTTCTTCCGCAATTCAAAAAGATCGTTTTGGTTCTTCCGCAAATGCGAAAAGTTCAACGTGTTCTTCCCCGCAAATCAAAGAAGATCCGTTAGATTCTCCCCAAAATTCAAAGTTCACTGTGTTCTTCACCAAATTCAAGAAGATCGCTGTGTTCTTCCTTAAATTTAGAAGTTCAATGTGTTCTTCGTCAAATTCAAGAAGATCGCTGAGTTCTTCCCTAAATTCAGAAGTTCGCCGTGTTCTTCGCCAAATCCAAGAAGTTCGTTGTGATCTTCATCAAATTCAAGGAGTTCGTCACCAAAATCAAGACGTTCTTCATCAAAATTCAACATTTGATCCAAGATCGCAGTGCTAAGCCCGAAGATCAGTGTTACTGAGAAATCAACAACCCTCAAGGAAGATTAAGCACAAGCCTTTTCCTTGAAGATTGTTCAAATCTCAAGTCAAACATTTTCGAAGGAAGAATCAGAGGATCAAAAGCTAGAGATTAGAACCCACAAATTTTAAGTTGATTCAAATTATTCAGTCAAATACTAAATTTTCTTGTTATTCAAGAATTTTGTCTTACAAATTTCTGGCACGCCCAGTGGGATTTCTCTACCTCTCATCTCTTCCTACATCAAATTTAAAGTTAGCTTCAAGCTTCGAACAAGTCATTTTGGCCAGCAACAAGGCAAAGTTTACCAAAGCTGTTACATCAACTGCTGCTGAGACTACCACAAGAGATGCTGGTGCTGTCACCAGAAGCATGGCAAGAAGACTTGCATACTCTGAGCCAACTCCTCTCCCTGAGGCTGTTGATAATCCGCTCTTCTCAAATGAAGGCCACAAGGATAACTCCACACCCTTAAGCCCTCGCTCCAATGCTTCGTCCGCCCCCAACAAGGTGCCAGTCATGACAACTAACACTTCAAGCTTAGAAGACCAAATCACTGCATTAACGAAGGTCATTGAGGGCCTTGTCAAACATGTTGAAGAGCAAGACTCCTGAATCTCTAGGCTAATGAATAAAATTGATGATGTTGAAACCAGTAGGGAGGCTGAAAAGGCACCTGAAGTGTCTCATGAAGTTGAAGCATCTGCCAAACAGCCGGTTGATAACCAAAAGAAGTCCGCAGTCAGAAAACTCTGAATTTCCTCTGATGGCCTGATCCCAATTGATCAATTGAAAGACTTTATTGAGGGCACCATTAAAAGCAAATTCGACGGGGGCATCAAGTCAACTCTGACGTACGCCAAACGTTATTCGGCAAGAATTGACAACCTCAAGATGCCAATAGGCTATCAACCTTCCAAATTCCAACAATTTGATGGAAAAGGAAATCCCAAGTAGCACGAAGCTCACTTTATAGAGACATGTAACGATGTTGAGACATACGGGGACCATCTGGTAAAGCAGTTCGTTCGCTCGCTAAAAGGAAACGCATTCGATTGGTACAACGACCTTGAACTCGGAACCATCGACAGTTGGGAACAAATGGAATACGAATTCCTCAACTGTTTCTATAGTATAAGATGAACTGTCAGCATGATCGAGCTCACAAACACCCGTCAATGGAAAGATGAGCCAGTCATCGACTACATCAATAGGTGGAGAAACTTAAGTTTGAATTGCAAAGACAAACTCTCCGAAGCCTCAGGCATCGAGATGTGCATACAGGGAATGCACTGGGGGCTACGATACATCCTTCAAGGGATTCGTCCCAAAACTTTTGAAGAGGCAGCCACATGAGCTCACGATATGGAACTAAGCATAGCTGCAAGTGGTGTCGGTGGACCACCTATTTCAGAGTTTCGCAAATCAAAAGACAAGCAAGACATAAGGAAAAGGGCTAAGCCTCCCACCAAAACTGCCACCAAAGAATCTATGGCAGTACGTGCTAAACCCATCCCAGTTAAAGGCAAAGAAAAGGTGAATGAGAAAGGGGAAATGGCTCAGAAGCCAAGAAGGCCAACTCTAAAAGGGTTACAAGCCAAGATGTACCCATTTTTGGACACAGACGTCTCTGGGATCTTCGACGACTTGCTAAAGGCCATTCTCATCGAATTACCTGAAATGAAGTGGCCTACGGAAGTCGGGAAAACTGAAGATCCTAAATACTGCAACTATCACCGCTTGGTCGGGCACCCTATCCACGATTGCTTCATATTCAAAGAAAAGATCATGGAACTTGCCCACCAAGGGAAAATTACACTGGAGGATGATAGCGCAAATACCAACACTATCACCATCAGCAACCAAACAGAGGAAAGTCACCAAATGGACAACTCTCCAAATGAAGCTAGCTATTTCCATAAGAAAAGCCAAATCCACGTAGAAGACTGCATGGCTACTAGTCTTCACGGATGAAGATCTGATGTTGGGTTCTTGACCCTACAACAGGCCATTATTCGTTACCAGCTATGCTTACGAACAGAGAATCAATTGAATGCTGGTCGATGGTGGCTCAGCTATCAACATTTTGCCCCTACGAACCCTTAGAGCATTGGGGATCCCTACTAACGAACTTTCAAATAGCCGATTAGTGATTCAAGGATTCAACCAAGGGGGGCAAAGGGCTTTAGGAACCATAAGAATGAGGCTACTCATAGATGACATGGAATCAATAGCCTTGTTCTATGTCATCGATTCTAAAACGTCGTACAACCTACTCCTCGGCCGACTATGGCTCTACGAGAATGGAGTAGTTCCTTCAACCTGGCACCAATGTTTCAAATATTGTTAAAATGGGGTCGTAAAGAAAGTCCTTGGCAACTGCAAGCCTTTTACTGAGACTGAGTTCCATTTCGCCAACGCAAAATATTATTTAAGCAAAATTGGGACTCCCCGAGCCTCTAGTTCTCAAGAAGACAAGAAGCAAGACAACTTGGCAAGAAAAGATGCCCTAACTAATGTGGCATGTACCAAAAGCTGCACGGGCAAAGACCAGCAATCAATGACGCCCTTAAAGGCTTGACGCTATCACTAACTAAAATTGATAGTAGAGCACCAGCCCAGCCACCCAAAGCAGCTGAAAAGGAACACCGGGAGGCTCAAGAGCTAAAAACCACAAAATATTTTGGCCCCAAGGCATATAAACTCCTCATTAAGGCTAAATACAACTCGTAGGAGCAATCGTCGTTGGGAAAACTTCTGCAGAAACCGTCAAACCAAAATCCACGAGCAGGACTTGGGCATGAGCAATGAAAGGTCCTCTCCGCATTGCTATAAGAAGAGCTTTCACTAACACCATCGCAGAGGAAGACCGCTCTTCAAGAATCGAGAAAAGGACAGCACGAGTATCAGTTTTCGAAAGGCTTGGCCTACCCAAAAAGGGGAAATACTGGAAGCCAAAAGGGGGCGTCATCGAAGCACCAAAATAAGAGGGGAGACACCGAAGCTTAATCCCTTTTCGTATGCAACGGCAAACAAACTTGATCATATTATGTGACAGAGTCTTTAAGGCTAGATTTCAAAATATCGTCTTCATCAAACCTCAAGTCGAGGAAGACGACGATAGAGAAAGTGTGGGCTCATCCAACCACGTAACCTCGCAAGAGGAAGGGAGACCCACCGAAGAGGATGCTGAGATCACGCTACCTCAAATGGAAGTAGGTTCCAAATCCACAGTTGATGAACTTAGAGAAATAAACTTGGGGGATAATGACGACCCTCGTCCCATTTACATCAGTACTCTGCTTACGAATGAAAAGGCTGATGAATACATGAAACTATTAAAGCAGTTCAAAGACGTCTTCACCTGGTTATACAGAGAAATGCCTGGCTTAGACCCAAAGGTGGTTGTCCACCACTTAGCTGTAAAGAAAGGAGCTTGCCCTGTTAAGCAGGCACAACGTTGATTTTGACCAGCGCTTCTCCCCCAAATTGAAGCAGAAGTCAACAAACTAATCAAAGCTGGATTCATCCGAGAAGTTAAGTATCCCACATCGATCTCTAGCATCGTCCTTGTAAGATAGAAGAACAAGTAAATTCGAGTCTGTGTTGACTTCAGGGACCTTAACGAAGCATATCCCAAAGATGATTTTCCTTTACCCATCACGGAACTCATGATTAAAGCCACAACATGACATGAAGCACTCTCCTTTATGGATGGATCATCCGGGTATAACCAAATACGCATGGTGCCCGAAGATGAAGAACTAACGGCCTTCCGAACACCCAAAGAAATATACTGCTACAAAGTAATACCATTCGGCCTCAAAAATGCTGAGGCCACGTATCAAAGAGCCATGCAGAAGATCTTTGATGACATGCTCCACAAAAACATCGAATGCTATGTTGATGACCTTATGGTAAAGTCCGCTTTGATGACATTTAACAAAAATCTTGTCTCAGGTTGGGTTAGCCAGAGCTGCTTCGTTACTTAAGCCAGATCAAGGGTAGTAAGTCCCAAAGAGTGATAGGGCAGTAAAACCTGATGAATAGCCTAGGGTCGTGGTATAGTTGATGACCTGTGTTAACCTTTGAGTCACAACCATGGAACCAGTGTTCCACAGATCTACTTCTTCAAACTCTGTGTCCAGTGCCTCCCAGGATTCGTCCAGGAGAACTGTTAACACTGAGAAAATTATTATAGAAAATTTTGATAAGGCTATTGATATCTGGAAAATTCCAGAAGTAAAAAAACATGAGATTTATGAAAAATCAAATATTTTCAGTTAAAAATGATTTTGTTATCAAAACTGAGAAAAGGGATATTCATATCTCTAGAAGCTTTGAAACCATTCCTCTTCTTTCGCAAAAATACTTCAAAAATTTTCTCAAAAAGGTTTCAAATTCATCCATCTACGTCTTGTCCAAGTTGGATTCAAACCATTGACCAGAGAAGGTCTAAACACTTCAATTCTTGCAACACTTCGAGACACTAGGTTCACAAATTTCGCTGATTCTTTACTCAGCTCCATTGAGTCTAGCCTGTGTCGAGGTCCTATTTCTTTTGATTGTTATCCAAATTTAAACATTTCACTGAAGGACAAAAACATTTTCAAATCTTTAGTTCTTCAGATCTAAACTCATAATTACAAAATGCTTGAAGGTTCAATCCCGATAGCAATTATTTATCGCCTACATTTCAAAGTGATGCATTCAGCCTTCGCTTCAAAAATCAAGATGATGTCCTCCACCAGAGGAGAGACTCTTCTTTTGCAAACAGATTTGACCAAATCTAATGCCATAACTACCAAAATTATTCAATGGAAAGATGTAAATCTTCTAGATGAATGGGATCTTGAAAATGTTGTTCCAGCACAACCATACGAGCCTACTCGTCCAAATACTGAAGTCAAAAACATTCAGCAGTTTGCTGATGGTCGTGTCAAACTCTCTTTTCATAGAGATTCATCCAGCTTCAGATCTGAAACCAGATCTGAAACATCTTCAAAAAGTACCATTGATCTTGGTAGAATCTCCCAAATTCCTTCTGTTATAGGAACAAAACCCAGATTCTCCACTTCAGATCTTCCAAAAGATTTTCCTTCAACTTCAAATTTTGCAAACGCTGATTACAGCACTCAAGTTCCAAAACCTGTTTATGTGCAAAATTTTCAAAGACAGCCAAAGTCTCCTTCTGAATAGTCTGAGCCAGTTAGCCCTGATTTTTCTAATGTAACAGAAAATCTAATGGCTAATGAACTCAATGTTCTTGAAGAAGAATTTGTTGTCAACAAACAATTTCTTCGAAATGATTTCTATTCAAAAAAAATTCTGAAAAAAGAATTTGGTTTTTTGAAACCTTCCCTGAAACCAAACAACAAATTCAGGAAGAATACTATGATTTTATTATTCAAAATAAAATTCATATTTTCTTCTTTGATTGGTTTGAAATTTATTCTACCAATCATGACATCAAATATCCTTTCAAAAATTCTTTAAACCCAGTTACCATGAGAAACAAAAATCCAGACTCTACAGAATGGGAAACCTCTGTAGGATCGAGGATTACTTCAAATCATCCTCTTTTGCAAAATATCAAACTTTCTGTTTCCAACAAAACTGTGGAAGCAACTCCTTTTCAAACTCCAGGAGATGACAATTTGAAGAAAATTGTCACTCAAAACAATTTTTCAAACATTCATCTTAGTACGATTGGGAAGCAACTTGATCGTATTGAGAAACATGTCAAAAAACAACCTTTTAAACTTAGCAAAAAAGATTTGAAAAATCCAGTTTTCAAACTTTATTTAGTCTCAAAAGACTCTATCAAAAACATTCAAGAAAACAAAAGAGATTTTCAAAAACAATCTTCCAAAGTTTCAGTTGGTGATTCAAACATTGTTCTTGAAACACCACCGTCTACCAGCAAATCTCCCGTTATCAATACTCTTTCCCAAAAGTCAGAAGTTGATGAAACTACTGACCAGTCCAAAAATCCTCAAATCAATATGTTGCCAAATTTGTCTATTACTCCTGTGCTTGACATTGTTCCGGCTAAACCAATCTCTCAGTCTCGTTTCAACACTTCTTCAGTCTATGAATGGAACATTGATAACTTTTCTGAGTATCAAATTCTTTCAACTCTTCAACAAATGACCATGGCTACAAATGCTTATAGAACTCAGAACAATGTTTCTGATAAGGTAATTGTAGAAATCCTAATTGCAGGATTTTCTGGTCAACTCAAAGGATGGTGGGATAACTATCTTTCACCTGATCAACAAAGTGAGATTCTCAATGCCTACAAAACAGATGAAGAGGGAAACCTTATCTTTAATAAAGATGATAATCCTCAATAGGATGCCCTCTCCACTCTGATCCTTACCATTTCTCTCCATTTTATTGGAGATCCTTCGCATATCAAGGACAAAAATGCTGAACTCCTTTCAAACCTTCGTTGTAAAAAACTTAGCCATTTTCAGTCCTACAAAAATATCTTCCTAACTAAAGTCATGCTCCGAGAAGACTCTAATCAGCCTTTCTCGAAAGAAAAGTTCCTTGCCGGATTACCAACACTTCTTGGTGAAAAGGTTCGGAACCATATCAAAGAAACTTCCAAAAAGAAAATCATCCCTTATGATGATTATACCTATGGCCAACTTGTTGGAATCATCCAACATGAAGGTTTGAAAATCTGTCAAGATTTAAAACTCCAAAAACATCTCAAGAAAGAGATGAAACAAACCAAAATCGAGTTGGGGACATTCTGTCAACAATTCGATATCAATCCATTCAAAAAATCACATTCTTCTTGTCAAGAAAATTGTGACCATGGCAAGTCTAAAGGTTACAAGAAACCCTTTAAGAAGAATTACAAATCTTACAAAAAACCTTCTAAAGAGGAATTTTACAAAAAGCCTCTTAAGAAGACCAAAACGTTTCAGCCAAAAACTTTCTCCAAATTCTTGAAGGATGTCAAGTGTTTCAAATGCCAGAAATTTGGACACACTGCAAGATATTGCAGACTCAATAGAAAGATTCATGAATTGAATCTTGGAGATGACATTCTCAACAAACTCTCAAACCTTCTTATCAGTACTCCTGATAATTTTTCAAACTCCGAAACAGAATTTTCCTCTGTTTCAAAAGAAAACAAAAAATGTCTCCAAATTGATGAAGTTACTTCATCCAAAGCCTCTTCAAACTTTCATACTTCTTCTGAAGAAGATATTGGACTTTTAGTTCATGTTTTAACTTCAGAACAGTAAACAATTCTTGACATTATTAACCAGGTCGACAGTCCTGAGTTAAGGAAAGAATGTCTTGAAAAACTTTTCAAAACTTTCACTTCCTGTGAAAGTAGTTCAAAACCATCTTCTCAGCATATTATCTCAAAGAATACTTATGATCTCACGAGTATTCTTAACAAACAAAAACGCAAGTCTAAAGATGCGACAGTCCAAGACCTCCAAAAGGAGATTGAGATTGTTAAACAAGATTTGCGAGATCTCAAACAAAAACAAAAACAAGATGAGGAAGCTATTAAGCAAATCCTCTCCAAAATTGATTCAAAGGAAGAATCTTCTTCAAATGAGGAAGAAAATCCTATTGAGTCAAACATCCAAACACTTCATCATAGACCAAACGAATTTCTCTTCATTCTTAGAGAAATTACAACTAGAAAATATATGATCAAGGTTACCCTTGAATTTTCTCCAAATTATCACTTAGATACCATTGCTCTTTTTGATACTGGTGCAGATTTAAACTGCATTAAGTCTGGCATGGTTCCTACCAAATTTCTTGAAAAATCCCATGAAAAACTTTCAGCTGCAAACAATGCAAAATTGTCTATCCAGTCAAAAACTTTTGCAAATATCATTAACAATGATATTTCCCTCAAAACAGCCTTTGTGGTCGTCCAAGATATGCACCATTCGGTTATTCATGGTACATCATTTATCAACATCATAACTCCCTACAAAGTCAATTCTGATTCCATTTCTTTCAAAATAAACCACAAAAAGTTTTTATTCTCTTTTCTTGACAAACCAAAAACTAGAAATCTTGGATTTTTATAAGCTCTTTCTGTTTACCAAAATACCTTGAACAATCTTGTTCAAGCAAAAGATTTTCAACTCCAGGATTTACGCAAAAATGTTTCTTTCAAAAGGATCCAAGAGCAGCTCAATACCTCTTTTATCAAAAAACAAATAAAAAATCTTCAAAAAACCATTGAAGACCAAATTTGTTCTGATCTTCTAAATGCTTTTTATAATAGGAAACAACATATTGTTGATCTTCCTTATGAAGATTCCTTTTCTGATAAGCAAATCCCTACCAAAGCTCGCCCCATCCAAATGAATCATGAACTAGAATAACACTGTAAGAAAGAAATACAGGATCTTCTAGACAAAAAACTCATTTCAAAGTCACGCTCCCCGTGGAGTTGTGCAGCCTTTTATGTCAACAAGGCCTCTGAAATTGAAAGAGGAGTTCCAAGACTCGTCGTCAATTACAAGCCTCTCAATGATGCACTCAAATGGATTCAGTATCCGATTCCAAACAAAAAAGATTTGTTTCAAAAACTTTATGATTCTCTTATTTTTCAAAATTTGATATGAAATCTGGTTTTTGGCAAATTCAGATTTCTTCCAACGATAGATACAAAACGGCTTTTACTGTTCCATTTGGCCAGTTCGAGTGGAATGTAATGCCTTTTGGTATCAAAAATGCCCCTTCTGAATTTCAAAAAGTCATGAAAGACATCTTTTCTGCATACTCAAAGTTCTGCATCGTCTATATAGATGATTTACTTATCTTTTCAAAAACCATTGATGAACATTTCAAACATTTAAAAACATTTCTTTACATTTCAAAGAAAAATGGCATCGTGGTTTCAAAATCAAAAATTTCCATCTTCCAAACAAAAATTAGATTTTTAGGACATTATATCACACAAGACACCATTACTCCTATTGAAAGATGTCTTCAATTTGGCCAAAAATTTCCTGACCAAATTCTTGACAAGAAACAACTTCAAAGGTTTCTAGGATGTCTAAATTATATCCTAGACTTCTTTCCAAATGTCAATAGGATTGCAAAACCCTTGCATGATAGACTAAAAAAGAGTCCTACCCCTTGGACCAATGAGCATACAGCCACAGTCCAACAAATCAAGAGTCAGGTCCTTCATCTCCAATGTTTGCATATTGCAAACCCTAGACTTCCAAAGGTCGTCCAAACGGATGCTTCTGAATTAGGGTTCGGAGGTATCCTTCTCTAGGTCCAGAATAACAAAGAACATATTGTTCAGTTTACTTCAGGACATTGGAACCAAATTCAAAAGAATTACTCTACCATCAAAAAAGAAATTTTGAGCATCGTTCTCTGTATACAAAAGTTTCAAAGTGATTTACTCAATCAAAAGTTTCTTTTACGCATTAACTGCAAATCTGCAAAAGAAATTTTGAAAAAAGATATTCAAAATCTTGCATCAAAATAAATTTTTGCCAGATGGCAAGCTAAATTATCTATTTTTGAGTTCGATATAAACTTTATCAAAGGTGATACAAATTCCCTGTCTGATTTCTTAACTTGTGAGTTTCTTCAAAACAGGAGTGATGCCTCCCAAATTACCACAGAGACACATGGCCAAAGATAAACAAGTAGCAAAACAGGAAGACTCTAGCTCAAAGCAAACTTCGGCACAGCCCCTGACATGGTATGATGCTATTGTCAAAGATGAGACAGACGCAAAAGAATCCGAGGATATTGTGCAATCCGAGTTCCTTGACCAAAATATCCAAAAACTCTTCATGGCATTTTGCCAATCTCCAGAACTCCAAAAAGCCCTCTCCAAAAAGAGTGATTCAGGTGAGAGCTCTCAAAATACAAAACCTCCTACAAACCTACCAAACATTTCAAAACTAGTCCAACTACCACAAACTTCTAGCACAAACTCTCCACAAACCTCTTTTGGAGCCAAATATTTTACAAAACCAAATTTTCAAATTATCCCTCTTGAAAAGGGGATCTCCTTCAAAACACCATTTGATTGTGCCCAAAAATACTTTGGAAATTACCTCTTTGTGCCTACTGATCCAGCAAAAACACCAGAATACTGCCAAACAATTCTTGAGGTAACACGATCCGTTACTCTCATCCATCATAATAGATTTCCAAACCAACAAACACCATCCTATTCCTTGGCAAAAATCCACAAAGTGCTTCCCCTATCCGAATGGCCTAATGAAAACCTTACCAAACCCATCTCCTTTACCTACCAAAATATATAAAATGAGCAGAGCAAAACAACCTTCAATTATTGGGATTACCAGCAAGCCTGGTTCAATGCCTTCCTTATCCAAAATTCCAAATATTCCCATACCTATTTAATCTTCTTCAAAGAGAGTGAACCCATTGCTTCTTTTCCATACTGGTGGAATTCATGGTGGACCTATTTTGGTTTAACTGATGATATCCTTTCTGGACCACTCCTTGAGACCTTTAACCTCTTCAAAACCTACTTCAAACCAACAACAGACGAAGCAAGATTCCCTCCTACAGCAAACTTATGTTCCAAATTATATCTTCCTTGGGTACTTTACTGGTACTTTGATATTCAAAAACAAAATAATATCTCTTTTCTTAGGAGATATTTCAAAATTCGTATGTGGGAGAAATATCAACCAAAAGGATACTTCACTCCACAAGGAATGAAGAATGTTCTTAGACTAAAGCAGACCCAAGACAAAAAACAGGTTGAGTTCCTGGCACAAAAATCAAAAATGCAGTCTATGATTGTAGCAACAAAAACTCCTGAAAAAGTTGCAAAAATTCTGTCCCAATTTGCTCCTCCAAAAGAAGAAGTTGGGCTGTCCAAAGTGCCTGATGATGCCGAATCTTCCACTGAAGACGAAGAAGCCATCCCAAACTTTGAAGTCTTTGGAAATTCAGGATTCTAAAAAAATAATAATAATAAACAATAAAATGCAAAAAGAAAAGAAAGTGAAAAGAAAAGCAAAAATGAAAAAGATGCAAAAGACTGCAAAAAAGAAAAAGAAAGTAGCAAAATTATTGTCCTTTACTATGCAGGTACTATTCAAAGATTCCAAAACCCCTTTCGATCAAAAAGTAGAAGACAAAAAGTACAGTCACTGTAGCAGCACTGTTCACTTTTACTGTGCAGACGCGGGTGCGGTTACTGTTCAAAGTTTTCAAAATTGCAAAAAGGCCCTTCCAGACATCTATTTAAGGAGGCGCCCTCTGTCATTCAAAAGGAAGAGAAAATAAGGAGAGCAAAGGGAGAAGAAGACCCTTCATAGCTTGAGAGTCCCTTCAAAACTCAAGATAGCCAGTTGAGGTTGTAAACCCTTGTAATCCTTTCTCTTCACCCAAAATAGCCAAACAAGCCTGTAATAGATAGGATAGACAGGATTCCAGAACCCTTCTTCTCTATCTACCAAACACCCATACTTCCTCTCAGAGGAAGCAAATACCCAAAGGGATTTTTCCATCGCCAAATTTTCCAAATTTATTTATCTTCAAAAGGTTTGTATCAGGTTTAACCTGATCAATCATTGTATCTTCAATTATTCTGCAAATTATATCATATCAAATATTTTGCCTATCTTTGCCTACTTTAAATTCTTGCAAACATCACATGCATATGGTCGGTTCAACCGCCTACTTTAAATACTTTGCAAACATCGCATACATATAGTCGGCATAGCCGCCTGCATAACTACCAAATCATCCCGCATACTTATCTGCGAAGTTTGATTAGTATATCGGCTGGAAACCTTGCAGATCCTCAGATCTGATAGGTGTAACAACGCCACGTACTAATCATCCAAACTGTTTTAATTTCTGCATTTTCTACATATCAATTTCCTTATAATCATTTTCTGTGCTGATTCTTGAGTGTGTATCTCGTCCCCCTGTCGGTCTTGTGTGTATATATATATATATATATAATTCAGATTATTTTTAAATTAGGTATCGCAAATTTTTACATGCATCACCATCAGTTGGTCAAAGATAGGTCGAGCTACACCTACTGCTCAAAATTACTTTCTTAATCAATAATTATATCAATGCACAAGCCTATGGATATGATTTTAAAATATAACAAAAACTGTAATAGCTAAGAATTTTGGGACAACAATAAAAATATTGACAAAAAAGTTATTAGCAATTATGATGGAGGATTTAATTAAATTATTATTCTATTTATTTATTTATTTTTGCGTGAAATATTTATGACAATATTGAGTGTGTAAGAGAATGAGCCCATAATTATGCAAGTCAAACCTTGCCAAAAATTAGGAGATTGGTGAAGAGTTGTTTCCATGCTTAGAAAGGAGCTAAATTGGGAGATTGATGCTGAATTGGGTTTGAAATTGCAAAAACATTTTGTGAAATTATGCCCAAAAATATAGGGAACCAAATTTTCCATAACAAACCAGAATACAGCCTAATATATATTCACCACCTTAACCTAGAAAAAAAAATTAGAATTTTCCAACCCCGAAACAAGAGTAGTCGTCTAAAAGAAGGAAGAAAGAGAATAAGAAATTCTAAATTCAAGAATGCGTAGAATTCAGGGTAACTTTACACTCCAAAATATATAGTTTTAGTGAATGTCCTTCAGCATTATGTTTTGCACGTTCAAAAGCATGATGCATGAATTTTTATAGGCTACACAAAGATTGAACTTAGATCATGGCCAGGAATTCATGTTAGTATTAGTTAAGCATAGGATTTTAATGAAGAACACAATGTAGGAAAAATAAGATGATTTTGGGAATTCATATGGTTTTCTTCAAGTTATATGTGAGAAATATGTAAAGATTAAATTTTTATGTTTTGAATATGATAAAAAGTCTTTAAGGACCCATAAAACATGTTTTATGATCAAGTAGGATGAATATAATTGTGTAGGAGGAAATTTGAATCAAACAGTGCCTCGTGCTTTTGGCTATCGCCTCCGCGGTTACGAGTGCTAATCCATGAGTGTGAAGTGAAGCCGCGAAATCAAGCAGTGTACACCACGATTACCATCGTGGTCACAATGGTACTGCTTGTGGGCATAAAGCTTGGTTGTGTAGAATGCACCACGGTTGAGTGAGTGGTCGTGGGTAGGATTCTTGCAGTTGTGGCCACAGTTGCAAAAGCTGATTGTGAGATGCTCCAAAATGCGCTGTGGTTCATCTCTCAAGCATGAAACCATTTTTCGCAGTCACATGGCCTAGAAAAATGAGGGGAAGCCATAATTTGTGCTTTTCGAACTCAATTTTATGCATTTTAGGGTCAAAACACTCATAAACGTTTGGGATAAAAACCTAGTAGGATATAAAAAAAAACCAAATGAGTGAACTTAGATAGAACAACCATTTTATTAGGCAGTTGGGACTCTAAAAAGGGATTAGTATAAAACATGTAGGTTGCATCGGAAGCATTAGAATAGATTTTTTAACTAAATTTTGAAATTGAACAAAAATCATTCAGGTTGAATAGGACTCAAGGGTCGTAAACTAGTGAGATCACTAAGCAGTAGGACTGATGTCAAGTAAGTGGATACACTTTGCTAAATTTTTTATTAATGTTTGAAAATTGCTTTTACAATGCAAATTAAGGTTTTACATGTTTCAATTTTTTTTGAATACTTTACTCCTATTTATGAAAGTCAAATTTTGATAAATATATTTTTTGTGAAAACTTGAAAAATATTATCTTCTTGAAAATTTGGATGGAGGCCATTTACAAAATTGTTCTAAACTGATTCAATGCGAATGATTCACTTATGATTGAGTCTAAATATGCTGCTTATAACTAATAATGTATGATAATGTCAGGAATGAGTTTTGACCTTACCAATTAAGTAAAATATTGGAACCTATCCATTCGGGATAAAAGTATTGGGGCTAACAGTGGGTGAAATTGATTGTGAGCTTCTCCATTGGGATTATAGATTGGAACCTGCCCAATCGAGATAGAAGTATTGAGGCTCACAATAAGCAAAGCTGATATGAAGAGCATAAACTAAGACCTTGATAAGTGGAAATAGTACACGAAGTTCGTGACCTATGAGTAGGCTAACTAATGTGTGGAATTATGTGGTTTATTGAAATTTCTTGAGAAGCTTTGACATTTTTTGTTCTACTTAAAATGTGTTTTATGCTAATTATTTTCTTGTTCACATCTCATGCAAAGAAAAAGGCAGGTGAATCCATTTACTAGGTGACCCATTGCTTATACTTTTTTTAACATCTCTTTTGTAAAAGACACTATTGAGAGTGATGCACGTGGGGCTAGTAGGACACAGGAGAATGAAGAACTTAGTTTTACTTTTCCAACAAATAAAACAAGGGAATTATAATATAGTAGTTTATTTTATTTCCAATGCATGAATGTAATAGACTTATCACTCTAATTGGATTTTATACTTTATGGATTAGCATTTTTTGATATTTTGCGCTTTAGTATCTATTGAGATAACTATTTTATGGGTACTATCGTGTCGTAACCCTAATTTGGAGGTGTGATCGAGTGTGGTATTGAGCCAAGGTTTTAATGTTAGGAACATAGGATAACGTAAATTGGACTAAGAAAATCACATTGTGGGAACATAGTATTTAGTGGTCTTGCCTTCACTCATGCATAAGATATTAAATTCCATCTACTTTAACTTTAAACTTTGTTACTTTGATACAGGTGATGGAGGCGACTAGCGGGTTAAGTGAGTGTGAGGCTTGTAGTAGCAACAACTTGCCTAAAGAGATTGTGGATTGTCTTTTTACTACACTAACTCAACTAGGGGAGGTAGTTGTTATACTAGTGGAGTCCCAGTGATGACGTGCTAGACTTGATGTAAAAAATAAAGATCTGAAAGATGAGAATATTGATATGAGGAGGTCCCAGGTTATACTCAAGAAGAAGCTTGACGAGATTGAAGTTGGACACCAAAAACTTGTAGAAATGCATGAAAATATGAAGAGAGATTATTTCCACCACATAGCCACCTTACAGGAGGGCTATCATCGGCTAGTGCAGCAAGTGAACCAACTTGCTATGAAAATCACAAGCTCCTCACCATGATCCACCATCAAAAAGAGGACCTAGAGGAGGACCCTGAGGATAAACCTAATGAAGTTGACTTGAATGATGCAGGTCAAGTCGTATATTAGGGACCTGAGTAGAACTATAAAATTGATAGGAGATTTTGTGATATGAATAAGATAGGCTCTGTTTTCTTATCATTGATTATATTAAGTTATAATAATAATAAAGTTACCTATTTTGCAATAATGGTTACTTATTATTTTATTTATTGCACTAGTATTATGTATAGTTGCCAAAGATGCACAATTAATCAAACAATCAAACAACTTCCCCCTTTAATATAGGAAATGAAGGGAAGACCTCATCACTCCACTCAAAATCCATGATACACTACCTCGTTGGACGACTCAAGAAAAAATGTGTATGCTTATCCCCCGACTTCACCCCTATGTAGCCACAGGCATAGCTATAATTGCCTATGAGCTAAACAAATTTGAGGCAAGAAGACTTGATCACCATAGTAACTGTCATGGCCTAAGTGGTAGGGACTCAACAACAAGTCCTAGTCTAGTTTAGGTCTAAACTAGTAGGAGAACTAAGGCCTATTATGAAGCACTGAGAAGGGCCTATGTTCCCATATTCAATTGCTTGCATAACCCGTAAGTTGTGTAGAAATGGCTTAAAGAGAGGCTAGTAACTTTGACCTAATGGAAGTTCTGGCTAAGGTGTGGCTAAGGATGATGGTACCCTTCTTAGTAGGCAAAGTTACCTTATGGTGGGAGGGTGTCTTGCTCACTTTATTGGAAGAAGAGCCAATTACTTGGTTCCAATTTCTTGACATTCTTAAACTATTTCTTGTGGAATGCCATCCACTTATAAAAGATAATAGAGTTCGACAACATGGTACAGGTGCCCAACATGTCTGTGGTCAAGTGTTTAGTGAAGTTCCATACCTTAGAGAAATATTTGCCAATGGTGATGGCAAATTTGGTGCTAAATATACACAAGTTTAACATAGGGCTAAAAGGCTGAAGAAGATAGCATTGGCCTTATATGAAGTAAGGACTTTTGATGACCTACTCAGAGTTACCATCTGGGCTAAAGTTGACATCAACCGAAGGGAAGAAGAAAATAATTTAAAGTATCCTAAGCCAAGCTCCAATTCAAGAACTAAAGGGCCACTAGTTGCAAGTCTAATCAACAAGAAACCTAACCAACCCAAAATAGGAGGGAACTACCTCTACTGCCTGAGTGCACTTTATGCTATTGTTGATATACAGGGACATGTCGTAGGATCACCAGCACATACTTTAAATATTGCCAGTAAGGCCACTGAACAGTGAAATGCACAACCATGCTATGGTCCCAGTACGATCTAGCCATAACAACTATAGTAAAGGGAATAGCACCAACAGCAACACTAACAATTTGAAGCCCAATCAGGCAAACCCTAGACCTAGAGGGAACGCTAGAGTATTCATCCTAACCTAGGAAGAGATGGAAATGACAAGGAAGTGGTGGTAGGTAACATTTCAATAGACTAACTAAGTGTCAATGCTTTATTTGATTGTGGTGCCTCATATTCATTTATTTCCAAAAGTTCCGCTAAGCACTTAGAATGTAACCCAAAAACATTAGAGCAACCTTATAGAGTAGCCGCACTAAAAGGTAAAGTACTGGTAGCTAACTTAAGATATAGAGATTGTGACTTGAACCTTAGTGGGAACTAGGTATTGAAATTTAATTTTATGTGGCTTAATATAAGGGAATTTGATATAATTCTTGGTGTAGATTGGTTAGACAAAAGGTTTGCCTTTATGGATTGTAGAAATAAGGTCGTAAAATTTTGTCCACCCTTAGGTGACAATTTCTCTTTCTGTGGGAACCCTAGGGATCAATTGGGTTGACTCTATTCACTGATCTCTATAGCTTGAGCTAAGAAAGCCACCAAGGAGGAATGTGAGGCCTATCTTAGTTGCTTCACTGACACCTAGGAACAAGGATTGAAAATACAGGATAGTCCCATAGTTAGAGAGTTTCTAGATGTGTTCCTAGATGATCTACCCATGCCACCCCGAAATGTGAATTTTGGCTCAAAATTAACCTAGTTTTTAGTGTTACGCCCATCTCGAATGTTCCCTATTGAATGGCCTCAACATAGTTAAAGGAACTGAAGGTGCAACTATAGGAACTCCTAGATAAGAAACACATCTGATCGAGTGCGTCACCTTGAGGAGCCCCTATGCTCTTCGTGAAGAAAAAGGACAGTAACCTTAGGTTATGCATAGACTACAAGAAGCTCAACAAGATCGCCATAAAAAACAAATATCCCTTATTGAGGACTAATGATTTATTTGACCAAGTGAAAGAGCTAAGGTGTTCTCGAAGATGGATTTGAGGCTAGGGTATCTTTAATTGAAGACAAAATCTGAGGACATACCCAAAATAACCTTTTGTACCAAATATGGGTACTATAAATTTCTAGTGTTGCCTTTTAGGTTAATTAATGCCTCGATGGCTTTCATGGTTCTCATGAATCCAGTATTGAAGCTATATCTAGATAACTTTGTAGTGGTGTTCATAGATGACATCTTGGTTTATTCACCCAATGAAAAGGCCTACAAAGATCAGTTAAACATTGTCTTACAAATGTTTAGGGAGAAGCAACTTTATGCCAAATTTAATAAGTGTGAATTTTGGCTGAGAATCATGGTATTTTTAGGGAATATAATATCTGAAGAAGGAGTTTGTGGATCCTAATAAGGTGGAAACAATTATACAGTGGTCGAGACCCACGAATGTAACCGAAGTGAGAAGCTTCTTGGGACTTGCAGGCTATTATTAGAAGTTTGTTGAGGGATTTATCAAGATAACGACACCCTTGACTTAACTCTTGCAAAAGCAAAGGAAATTTGGATGGAGCTTGGAGTGTGAGATGAATTTTGTAGAGTTGAAGGAGAAGATAACAATAGTGCCAGTCTTAGCTTTACTAAATGGGTGTTGTGGATTCACCATCTATAGTGATGCTACGAAGAATGGCTTGGGATATGTCTTGATGCAAAATGATGGGGTCTTACACATGTAGGTAATCAAAGTCATATGAATTAAACTACTCCATCTACGATTTAGAGTTGGTGGTAGTAGTATTCAACTTGAAAATTTGGAAACATTATATCTACAATGAGAGGTGTGAGATATACACTGATTATAAGAGCCTCAAATACCTTTTTATCCAGAGGGAGTTAAACACGAGGAAGAGACAATGATTGGAGTTGATCAAAGATTATCTACAACGAGAGGTGTGAGATATACATTGATTATAAGAGCTTCAAATACCTTTTTATCTAGAGGGACTTAAACATGAGGTAGAGATGACGGTTTGAGTTGATCAAAGATCATGACTTGATCATTAACTATTGGTATCAACTACACCCAAGCAAGGCAAACCGAATGGCAGATGTCCTATGCCAAAAGGGCATAGGACTAATAGCAACAATGTTCACGAGGCAATTGGACTTGTTGCTCTTAGAGATGGTAGAATTGATTGAAGTAGTACTCGTTGCCTTAGGCAATCTTAATCTATGTGTAGATCAAAAAGTCACAGAACTCAAACTCTTGACTAGAGATGTATAGGGTAAGGTTGGGCCAGGACAAATGTAAGGCATTTAAGTAAGGAAGGACAAAGTTTTACACATGAAAGGAAGGTTATGTGTTCTAAGGGTTATGGAGATCTAATATAAGATTATGCAAGAGGCACACAAATCTAAGTATTCGGTACATCTAGGGAGCATGAAAATGTACAAGAAACTAAAAAGGAACTTCTAGTGGAATGGGATGAAGAGGGGTATAGCTGACTTTGAAGCAAAATGCATGATATGCTAGAAGATAAAGGTTGACCATTAAAGGCATGGAGGTTACCTCCAATCCTTAGAGATACCTAAATGGAAGTAGGAGTATATAACAATGGATTTTATGGTAGTTTACCATAAACGCTCAAGGACTAGATGTCATATGGGTAATTATCGATAGATTGACCAAGTATGCCCATTTCCTTCCTATTCGGTCAACTTACACCTTAAACAAGCTAGCCTAAATTTATGTTGACAATATCGTAATGCTCCACAGCACACCAATTAGTATAGTGTTAGATTGAGACCCCTAATGTGTGTTGTGATTCTAGAGTAGATTCAAAAGGTAATGAGAACTAGAGTGGATTTAAGAACGGCTTATCATCCCTAGATTGATTGACAATTTAGACGAATGATCCAAATGTTGAAAGACATGCTTAGTGGTTGCATTCTCGATTTTAAGGGAACCTGATTGATTTCCTACCTTTAGTTAAGTTTGCCTATAACAATAGTTGTCCCAGCTGCATAGGGATGGCTTTCTATGAGGTATTGTATGGACAGAAGTGTTGCTTTACAAATGTTGAGATAAGATAAGTGAAGGAGAGTGATTGGACCAGAGTTGGTCTAACTGACCATAAAAAAAATGGTTCTAATTCAAAAAACAATCAAGGAGGCCTGAGATAGAACAAAAAAGCTAGGCCAATTTGAGGAGTAGACCCCTATAGTTACATCTGAGAGAAAAAGTCTACCTCAAGATCTCTCCCCTACTCACAGTGTAATGTGATTTGGGAAGGTTAGGAAACTGAGTGCACAACTCGTCAAACCCTCTGAGATATTATATAAAGTAGGTGAGGTGGCCTATTGACTAGCTATACCTCTAAAGTTAACTAGGGTGTATAATGTTTTTCATGTGGCTCAATTGAGGAAGTATGTACCAGACTCGAGCCGCATATTAGGACTAGAGCCCTTTGCAATCAAGGAAGACTTGACCTATGGGAAATTCTCGATTAGGATCGTGGATCGCAAAGAGTAGAACTTAAGGACTAGGACAATTCTATACATAAAAGTTCAGTAGTCCAACTACCCTATGAGGGAAGCTATGAGAAGTCAATACCCCCATTTGTTTTTCGAAAAAGATCGTTCAAGTTTTGAGGACAAAATTTTTTGGAAGAAGGGAGGATGTAATATTCGAGAATTTTGGGGCAACAATAATAATATTGATAAAAAAATTATTAGCTATTATGGTGAAGGATTTAATTAAATTATTTCTCCATTTATTTATTGATTTTCATGCGACATATTGATGACAATATTGGGTTAAGTATGACGAGAATAAGCCCATAATTATGCAAGCCAAACCTTGACAAAAATTAGGGGATTCAAAAAGGGACAAATTAGGGAGAATGAGGCTAATTTCCCTTGAATTTGCAAGAAAATTCGTGCGGAATTATGCTAAAAAATATAGGGAACCAATTTTTCCATAATTAACCATAATACCCCCTAATATATATACAACTCCTTAATCTAGAAAAAAAATAGAATTCTCCACGCCAACAACAAGCGGATCCATATAAGAGGAGAGAGAAAGAGAAGAAGAAATTCTAGCTTAAAGAACACATTTCTAGTGCAAAACATGTAGTTTAAACTCGTCATTAGACATTACATTTTGCATGCTTAGGCACATGAAGCATGATTTTGTATAGGCTACAAATGGATTGAACTTATAACATGGTAGTTAGTACAAGTTATGCATAGGATTTTGGTGAAAAATGTGGTGTAGGAAAATAAGATGATCTTAGGGATTCATATGGTTTCCTTCAAGTTATGTGTAAGAAATTCATAAAGATTGAATTTTTATGTTTGGAATATGATAAAAATTCACTAAAGGCCCAAGAAACATATTTTATGATCAATTAGGATGATTAAAATTACGTAGGTGGGAAATTTGAACCAAATAGTGCCTCGTGCAAAGGCCACGCACACGTCATGGTTGCCTTCGTAGTTGTGAGATACAGTCTTGCAATTGCAAAGTAGTAGTCTATGAGTGAGAAGTGGTACTATGGCACCAAGCAATGCACACTATAGTTACTGTCATGATTGCAAGGAATCATCTAGCGGTCATAATGGTACTGCCCATGGGCGCGAAGCCTGGCCAGGTTAAGAAGCAAAATGCATTGCGGTTGAGAGTAAAGTCACGAGAAAGCTTCTTACGGTTGCAACAATGCCTTTCATGGTCGCGAGGGCAGATCTTAAGATGCTACAAAATGCACTATAGTTTGTCTCATAGGCATAGAATCATTTTTCTTAACCGCGAGTCATGATCTCAAGGTCGTAGAACTTGAAGAAAAAGGGGAAACCTAATTTTGTGTTTTTGAAATTCAAATTTAGCCATTTTAAGGTCAAAACATGCATAAACATTTGGGATAAAAACCTGGGAGGATATAGAGAAAGCTAAATGAGTGAACCTATATAGAACAACCATTTCAATCACAACCAGAATTTTGCTGGGTTAGATTGCTTTTCTGAAAAATCTATTCCAAATCAATTGGGGATGACTTTTCGGTCGTCCTAAAAATGCGCCCCCTAAATCTATTTGGGATAGCTTTTTGTGAGCTGTCCTAAAATGGATGGCTTGGAGTTTTGCCCATGTACACGGGAAGAAATTTAAGATGGATTTAGGATGGGTTTTTAGAATAGATTTAGGAGAACTTTTTTCGCACGCATTTGGGATGGATTTTTTGGAAAGATTTGGGATGGGTTTTTTGGAACAATTTTGGGATAGCTTGTCGGGGGCACTTTTAGGATGCCTTTATTTGGAATGGTTTTGTGACAACTTTTTAGGGATGGTGTTTTTCGGGACGGTTTTGAGATAGTTTGTTTTGGCTAATTTTGGGACAACATATTTTGGGTAGCTTTGGGATGGCTTTTATTTTGAACAACATTTTTTGTCACAATTTAGGATGGTTTGGGATGGCTTTTCCAATATATTTTTTTATTACATATTTTCTAATGTATCAAAATTGCACATCATGAGATAAAAAGCAAATGTACAAAAATTACCAAATATTTAGTGCAACTGTTGAAATATAAATTGATCATACTAGTCACAAAAGTTTAAAAAAAATACTACTTAGAAATAAATATCGCATGGACTATGTGAACTAATGAAGCTACGTCCATCATCCGTTTCCAGCCTATCCTCATCGTTGTCCTCTTCCTCATCCTCATCTTCTAAAGGACGTGATGTGCTAGCTGAACCAAAGTTGAAGCTACCTTTAAGGTCAACAAACCTTATAAATTCATTGAATGTTGCCTCTGTCTGCTCCAATTTAGACCTTATGTCTTCCATTTCTGATCTGATATCTTGTAGCTTCCTTTTATTTTTATTTAGTTGCTCTAGTAGCATGTTCAATTTAGGTTGCTCCGATGATGAGAAGGAAGCAAATCCTAATGATCTTGAATAAGTTTTGAAAGATTTTGCTTTAGACTTCATATGACAACCTTTACTTCTTGAAACTCCCCTAAAGTTGATACTATAAAATTGCTGTTGTTGGAGCTACATTAAATCATGCTCCTAAACCTAGATGCCTCTTGACTATTGAGGTCTTCTAGAATTTTTGTATAATCTCTTGAAACACGTTAAAAAAGTTGAAAATTAATATTTATGGAGGTCATTTGATATACAATAATTAATGTAAAACTTTAACTTATACCCTGGGATTATGCATGTGGACCTGCCCATTCACTAGTTGCATTTTTCTAAACCTTAGGTTATAGCTCTAAGTGAGTGGGAGGTCTACCTAAATTCATCTCCTGTTGTCATGTGGTAATTCGAAATATTAATGTACGTATATATATCATGTCAATGAAATAAGATATAATAAGATATAGATGTAAAGTTTACCAAATGATCATCACGAGTAGAGATCAATATTGACCCACCTCCATGGATTGTTGAAGCTGAGGTGAAGTCAGCAACATGATTTGCTTTATTTTTCTCATATTTTCTTGAACATGTCTTCTCTCCATGGTTCCAACATCTTCTCCCATTTGTCCATGGCGATCCAATTGGCCTTGGTGCTAGAAGACCTTACTTGGGGTAAGTGTTTCCTCAACAATTCACCGGCGGTAATACTTTCAAACAATAATGTAACAATGGAGATATACCTTAAACTTTCTAAACTAAAACTCTTGCTTTCATATGGCACATCATAGGGTCCAATCTAAGCCCCATTGTAATAATTGGTTATAATGTATCCAATTGTTGTCACGTTATGTAAGGTACTACACATAAACAACACTACATTTACAAATACATTTCACAATAACTTAAAAATTTTGGAACAATTTTACTTTATGTCATTGGAGAATGTTTCAACTTACTTAAATGAACATGTAGTCAACTAGGCTAGACCTCTAGTTTGCCATTGTGACTCTTGTGACATGTTTACATTTGAGGAGGTAGGCACCAATGGATTATCATAGTCCCTTAATGAAGAAAGAGTTTGTGTAGGCAGCACTAATGATGAGGCGTCCATATAATGTGTGGGGTTTTGTTAGGTATTTGTGGGGGGAAATGGTTGATGTGTAGGTGGTTGTGGGGGCGATGGTTGATGTGTTTGTTGTTCGGGTTGTCCTTCGGTGTTGAATTGGCTTAAGGTGTCTCTACCTGTATTACCTTCTAGGACCCCCTTATTCTTTGATATCTTACCTATAAATGCTCTCCATGTCATTCTCAACAAGCATAAATCAAATGTTAGGTTATCCCAATTAATAGCAATTGAAAACATGTGATTCAAGAAGACTAATCATAAATGCTTCAAAAATAATTCAACATCTCTTATGTAAATGTATATATGCTTTGAAACAACTTACAACATAATTTAACACAATTTATGTAATTCAAGAATCTATAATTATTTATAAATAATTCTAAGTTCCCATGTGTGCTCCATTTACAACATTCAAACCAACATAAGCCATGTGCGCTCCAGTTACAATATACACACCAACATAACCCATGTGTGATCCACTTACAACATGCAAATCAATAGAACCCATGTGCACTCCATTTACAAAATTCAAACCAACATTGCAAGATTGACAAAGTGGGGATCAACATAGTTTACTCAAAAACAAATACAACAATCTAAGCTTTCCTTACGTTAAACCATGTCAAATAATAGCCCAAATAGCCATAACTTGTTCAAATTTTAGCCTAATAACAAACGACAAGGGGCACAACATGAAATGAAACTGTAATATACACAAATCCCAAACCTAAACAAAAATTAACAACACATTTAATCAACAATTACTTTAAATTAGAATACACAATGAGAACTAAGAACGAAGTTGGATAGAAAATAAAAAATATTGTGCACCTTATAAATTGTGAAGAAATGAGGCCTTTCTTCAAAATTTTCTAATTAAATTGCAAAATATTGTGAAAGAAAAGGAATGGAGGCCAAAATTTGATGTATTGGAGTGGGGATGAGTTAGAGAATGAGATTAGGAAGAGATTGAATTTTCAAGTTTAAGGAGAAAGTCTACCAAGTGTTAGGAAGAAATGAGGGAGAAGAATAGTTTTGGTATATAAATAGAGATTTAGAATGGCCTTAGGATGAAATTTTAGAATAAAGGCCATCCCAAATTTTAAAAAAGTTCGTTTCATGGGCTTGCCGTCGCGATGATGAGCTTGACGGCCTAAAATTAGGTTCTAAAGTTGGTCGTTGAGCACGATTGTCTCGACGGCTAGCTGGATGGTTGCTCTAAGAGGTTTTAGAGCAGCCTTGGAACAATTGTGTCACAAAAATTAGCTTAAGGTTACTCCAAAAAGTTGTGGAGTAGCTGTCCAGGTAAAGCAACTATTGAGCTCATCGTCATGATAGAGTGGCTCGACAGCCTCTCCAAGGGTTCTTAGAGCAGAGGTAGTCTCAAGAGATAGTAAATGTATAGAAATCTCCAAGGAAATTAATCTCACTTCTCCCTAGATTTAATTACTTAGCTAGTCCTTAATACTCATTCAATCCAATTATTGATGAAAGTTTTCAATTTTTTTCTCATTAACTCTCTCAAGTATTCGATACAAACTTATGTGAATTAATTAGTAATTTCTTTTGAGTCTTAGCCCATTCTAAACACATGCATTTAATCACACCTTTCTAATTCATTATGATCCACAAGCCTCTCAACTCAAAGTTTCATCTAATGTGTGCATCTTAGTTCTAATGCTTAAAATTAGGTTTCTCGAGTCTACAATCTCCCACATAACCTGTAATTTAGTCAAATAGACATAATTGGAATTGAGCACAAGTAACATAAATAATTGAATAGAAGATACTGTATTGAAACTGGACAAAATAAATCAAATCATAGTTCAGATTTGTTTGAATGATTCCTAGGTAATAGAAATTTAGCTAGACATGTTCTTAACTAAACGTATCACAAAATTTATTCCAAAATTTAATCATTAGGAATAGAAAAGAAAATAGGAAAGAAAAATTTTGGGACTAATAGACAAATCGCTGATCTGCATGTCCTGCTTATGAACTTTTTAGGTTTGTCCCTAGAATCTCAATCTTGATCTTGTGAAGGATAGACAAAGTTTTTCTCAAGTTTTTTTTTCTCTCTTCCAGTTGCACTTTCCCTTTCACCATCTTTTTTCTTGTCCTTTCTATTGCCATACAGGGGTTTTAGGTTATTTGTTTTTTGAAATCCTATTTCTTTTCAAATTTTTTACCATTTAGATTGATTTTGTGAGTTCTTGGATTGATTGCAGTGAATCTAGATCGATCGCTATCAATCCGTTATGCGACAATCATTATTCCAATAGATTGTGGACCAGTCCTTGGTTGCACATATGTCTTCCCCTATTGATCTTGTTATCACAATTGGCTGCAATCGATGAGAGAATATTGTGATCGTAATTCTAGTACCTTCCCAAGTTGATTACCCTATTGTTGCCAGGGCCTAGATCGACCTTGGTTTATCATGTTTGTGAAGATCGATTGCCATACTATCTCGGATCGATTTCCTACCTTTATTTTCTATTTTTTCATCCTTTTGTGCTCCAATTCACTTTGCACCTACAATTAGCTATTTTGTACTAATGTCAAACATATGTTCACATAATTTAAGCATTATGAGCACAATTATCACATCAAATCCCTATCTATGCTTACAAATTATCAAATCCCCCACACTTAATCCTTGCATGAACTCAAGCATGTAAGTGTATTTAGTTACACATGCATGCTATTCTATGTTTACACCTTATGATTTATTCATGCATCTAAAGTACCATGTTGACAAATGACTTATTTCAAATATCACAACTATGCAATTAACCTTCATCACCCTTCACAACACTCACAACATTGACTTTAGCCATGGTTCCATCATGCAGAAGACCTCTATGTGTAAGTGTGTGTATAACCAATCCAACTCTTCAACATCACCCAATTAAGAAAACATAAACATTAACTCATATCAACCTCTTATATTATGTGTAATTCAAAGCTAATCGATCTATAGGCTTAATAACACCCTCTACTAACATTAATTTATACATTAAAAGAGATCAATAGGACCGTGATAGGTTAAGGCCCATGACTGTTATGCCAAATAAAATAAGGATCACAAGAAAAGAACTTGGCAAACATATAGCCATAATAATTCTTTTCTCTTTTTCTCTTTTTCTAGGAGCTTTGCTAAAACCTTTTCTAAGTCATTAGGAGGCTTTTTATATGGAAGTAATTAAGGGCCATCACACACCCTTGGTGACTCAACCTCCAACACATTTGGGATGCTATACATATAGTTAGGTGATTGCTTTACGTAAAAATGAATAGGGGTCTTAACACAATCTCGGTTACTATTTTTCTCCTACTAACAAAGTAGACAAATTTTTCAAACAATATTTTTTCAGACTAATTTTTTTCAGCAATGTTTTTCAATTTTTCATTTTTTCTTCTTCTTACCATTATGTAACCAAGTTCTAAGAATGAAGGAAAATAATTATATTCAAGGCAAAACAAGGTGAAGAAGTCTATTAGTTCAAAAGGAAAGGATGTTGCATTGAAGGGTCTCACCTTCCCTTCAAATGAATAGGATCAAAAAGGGACACAGGTTAAAAAAATTTCTATGAACTAGGTGATATAAAAAGAAATAATAGGTTAAAAAATAGCCTATATCATTTCTCATCCAATGCACACAAAATCTCACTTCAAAAAGTGTTCTCATTAAGTTCTAGGGTTGGTGAGGTCTCTCATGTTAATTATCTATGCACCTTCCTACAACAATGTTAGAAAATAGCCATGGTTTTTGTGTTTTAAAAAATATAGAGACATAATGTATTTTAGATCCATGTGCCTAACCTAAAGTGCAAGAAAACATGAAAATCAAAATGCTGGCTATTTATGCATAGTCTACCATCTATTCTCATTGAAAAATCATTGCAACAACAATTAAGGGTAACAATAATTTTGCACTTAAAAACCACAATATTTTAAAAGTTACCATCCAAAAAACATTGTCCAAGTTTAGTTTTATAGTTCTTGTCCACACAAAATAAGAGTCAAAACATTTAGTACATGCCACAATCACTCCCTCATCTTGCAAATACATCTAAAGTTAAAAAAAAAATAAGGAAAAAAATTACATTCCATATCACATAGCAAGCCCAATACAAATAAAATGAAAAATTTTCCTCTCCCCTACACTTAAAGTGCACATTGTTTCCAATGTGCTACACAATCAAACCATGAAAGAAAGAGAAAAGAGAAGTTTTATTAAGAAGATGAGAGTCAGTTTTGTTTCCTACTCATCATCATATGTACCATGCTCTCTAAATCCATAGGATGTAGAGGGAATGTTAGTGGGATCAATTGGCAACTGCAGTAGCAGTGAAAGATGTGGTGAAACATAGTGTGGTGAAAAATGACATGGTTGCTAAGCTACATAGTTAGACCTGAATGGAGGTTCATGGAATACCCTAGGATAGCAATGCATAGCCTGCCTGAAATCAACAAGTTAGCATGCATAGTCTGCACCTTTAAATGTGATCTTCATGTGCCCAAAAAGGTGTTTGTGTAAGAATAATGAAGACTTACCCTTTAACACCCTTCATCTTGCTTGAAGATGGTAATCACACAAATCTACTATTAAGGTCTCTGAGATGTAGGTGGGTTAGTTGGCTTTCGTATCTCTCTATCTTGTAAAATACTCATTTAAATCCATGGGAAGTCATAAGAAATCAAAAATTAGGACTTGATGTCTTACCTTGAATATTTCCTCAAATCAATTAGTGAAAGTGGAGAATGGATGATAGGAATCATGATTGCACCCTAAATTTTAGCTTCAATCAGTGCAAAGATTGGTTTTCAAGAGTTGGAGAAGAAAAAAAAGAGGGTTATTGAGTTTTGAGGCATGGGTCAATCAATCTAAAGCCTCAATTTTAAAGTTAGCATGTATTTGGAATTGATTGTGCTTAAGTGTGATCAATTAAAATCCTTCAATAAGCCCTAGTCAATGTTGATTGAGAGGGTTTGATCAATTGAGATTGTGGTCTTGTCAATTAGGGGATAGCTCAGATCTTTGGATTTATGATTGCATGTTTACATGAACAATCTCGACTAGGCAAATGTCTATTATGGCTATCCTAACTTTCTAGAGCTATGATGGTGCTAGGTGTGATGGATCCCGTGCGGCTGAATGTCAATCTTGGTCCTCTTCGCTCCTATTTTACAGCTTAAATTTCTATTTATTATTATTATTATTATTATTATTATAGCCTAGAAATCCAAACTTACCTGTCCTAACTTTAATATAACCCTAATTATATCTACTATTTTTCATGGAAGGAAAGAAAATGTAGGAGTGCTTCCTGACCACTACTTGATTATTTACCTCTAACTTAACACCAATAGGCTCAATTTGCGGTGTCTAACACATATAGTTTTACAGCTCTGTGGTCTTTTTTTGTGTAATAATGCTTAAGCATTTGCCTGTTGATGCAAAACTTATTTTTATCATTTGCAAACTTATCAATGATGCCAAATGGGAATACTCTTGAATTTACGAACGGACTAGACCACCTAGATTTTAGTTTAGTAGAGAAATGTTCAAGATGTGATTATGCCATTTCTTAGCTTTATTCTTGTAGATCAATGCAATTTTTTACACTTGATTTCTAAAGTCCTTTAGTTCATTTAATCGCAGCAACCTATGCACCCCATCTTCTTTAAAATCCTTGTTTATCTTCTTTATTGCCCAATTACCTTTGTATTCCAATTCTACGAGCAAGTGGCATGGTTTACCATACACTAATCAAAAAGTAGACATTCCAATTGGAGTTTAATAAGCTATCCTATACGCCTATAGTGCATCATCAAGCTTCCATGCTTGATCCTTCCTATTTGTTCCTACAACTTTTTCTACGATTTTTTTGATTTCTCGGTTGGATACCTTTGCTAAACTATTTGCTTGGGGATCATAAGGTAAAGCTTTTTTGTGTTTGATATCATACCTAATCATCATTGCTTCAAACAATTTATTACAGAAATGTGTGCCTTTGTTACTGATGATGGTCCTAGGTGTGCCAAACCTTGTGAAAATGCATTTATGAAGAAACTTGAGGACAACCCTAGCATCATTCGTGGGAGTAGCAATGCTTCCACCTACTAGGAAATGTAATTAACAGCAAGTAAAATGTACTGCTATCCAAAAGATTTAGGGAAGGGTCACATGAAATGTATAGCCCAAACATTAAATAATTCAACTTTGGATACTAGAGTTAGGGGTATTTCATATATGCTTAAGACATTTCTAGCTTTTTGATAGCTATCATAGGCTTTCACAAATGTATAACAGTTCATGGATAATGTAGGCTAATAAAAACCTAATTGCAATCCTTTTGCAGCCATATGAGTAGGCCTAAAATCTCCACCATATGGAAAATTTTAGCATGCTTCAAGAATGGATTGAAATTCATCATCGAGTACACACCTATGAACTACTTGATTGGCATAACTCTTGAAAAGCAATAGATCTTCCTACATAGAGCTTTTCACATTGTGTAGGAACTTTTTCTTTTGATTTTAGGAAAGATCCAAGGGTACTAGGTGACTTGCTATGTAATTCACCATATTAGCATACCATAGGAGTGATTCAGTGATTGTGAAAGTTGTTCATTAGGAAACATCTCTTTAATATTAAGTTTTTCCTCCCTAATTTGTTCGATTATTGAAAGATAATCGCTTATGAGACTCTCCTCTTTTTATCTTGTATTTCTATCTTAAATTCCTATATCTTGTATTTCTAACTCAAATTCCTAGAGCAAGAGAATCATCCAAATTAACCTTGGCTTCGCATCTTTCTTATCAAAGAGATACTGAATAGCCATATGATAAGTGTAGATAGTGACTTTAGATCTTATAATATATGGACAAAACTTGTCACATGCGAAAACTAGTGCTAGCATCTCCTTCTCAGTAGTGGAACAACTTATCTGACCTTTATTAAGAGTTTTGCTAGTGTAATAAATCAATTGGAATTTTGTATCTCTTCTTTAGCCTAGAGCAGCACCTACGGCAAAGTTGTTGGCATCATACATGATCTCAAAGTGCTGACTTCAGTTTGGAACAAAGAAGACTATTGTCAAAATAAGCTTTTGCTTGATTAATTAAATGCTTTGACATAAGTGATCCTTTTCTAACAAGAAGCATAAGGTCTTAACAGTTTTAGAAAAATCTTTTATGAACCTCTGGTGAAAATCGATATGCCCTAGAAAACTACGAACACCCTGAAGAATAGTAGGATGAGAAAGTTTCTCAATTGCATCCACCATGGGGTGGTGCACCTTCAATCCTATTGATGAGATGTAATACCCAAAAATTATGTGTTCCTTCACCATGAAGTAGCATTTTTCCTAGTTAAGCAAAAGATTTTTTCTTCACATCTTTAAAAGACCTTGAATAGATTTTCAAGGCAATGATAAAAGGATATTCCAAATATGGAAAAATATCCATAAATACCTCAATAATATTCTCTAAAAAATCATAGATTATAGCTATCAGACATCTATGAAATGTGGTTGGAGCATTACAAAGCCTAAATAGTGTGCACTGGCAGGTGAATGTGCCATATGGACATATGAAGGTGGTCTTTTCCAGATCCTTGAGTGTTAGTAGGATTTGATTTTATCTAGAATACCCATTACGGAGATGGTAGTACTCATGCACTGATATCCTATCTAGCATTTGATTAATGAATGGTAAAGGAAAGTGGTCTTTATGAGTGGCCTTATTGAAGTTTTTGGAATTAACGCATACTCACCACCTAGTAATTGTTCACGTGGATATGAGCTTGTTGTTTTAAGCTTCGACTATGGTCATTCCATCTTTTTTCAATACCACTTGTATGGGTCTTACCCAAGAGTTACTGACATAGGATAAATTATTCCAGCTTTGAGTAATTTTTGTACTTTCTTCTTCATAACTTCTTGGATGGTAGGATTCAACCTTCTTTAATGTTGGACTATAGGCTTTGTTGAATCCTCCATAGGAATTTTGTGCCTGCAAATGGATAGAGAATTTCCCTTTAAAATGGAAATAAACATCCTGTTGTGCCCTCACAATACCTCAATATAGTAAATAAATTTTCAACTTGCTCCATCTCAGGAGAGGTGGAAATAATGATTGGAAGAGTTGAATTCTATCATGAAAATGCATGCTAAAGATGATTAGGAGAGGTTTAAGAGTCAACTTTTCAGAAGTAGGAAGAGATGGATCAGACTTTTTATGGGACCCTTTAGAAGGATTTTTTTGTAGGGGCACCTGCTTAATAGATTCAAAAAAATTAATGTCATGAATTTTAGAGTGGGAAGGTGTCTCACTACCCTATTAGAATTCGCAATCCCATGTTCCGACTTATCTTCTACAAGAAATTGCCCTACATATTCTTCCATATGGGATTGAATGACATCTACCTAATCAAAATTAGATGTATCACTAGGGAACTTTAAGGCATGGTAGATGATAAATTTTACTTCCTCTTCATTATCATGTTGATTAAGGGTATCATTTGAATGTCTATCATAGCCCTACCAGCGACTAAGAATTGATGACCAAAAATAAGTGGTGCTTCCTTGTCCACTTCCATATCTAGTACCACAAAGTCAATTGGAAGAATAAATTTATCAACTTTAACCAGGAAATCTTTTACTATCCCTCTTGAAAAAGTGAAGGAACAATCATCTATATGAAGGAAAATTTTGGTGGTCTTAGTCTCTCCCATTCCTAACTTTTGAAAGCTAAGTGAACATTAAATTGATACTAGATTCAAGGTCGCATAATACCTTCTCAAAATTCATTTTGCTGATTGTACAAGGAATGATGAAGCTGCCCTAATCCTTTATCTTTTGTGGAATAGTTGGAAGGACCATGGCCCTGCATCTCTCAACTAACTTGATTATCCTCATTTTAGTCTTTTATTTTCTTAGACATAATTTCCTTCATAAATTTCCCATAATTCAGCATTTGTTCAAGTGACTCAAATAAAGGAATATTTATGTGGATCTTTTTAAATATTTCAAAAAATTTCAAGAATTATTTGTCCAATTTTTGCTTGCAAAAGCGTTGAGGAGATGGTGTAGGAGGCCTTACAAAAGTTACACCATTATACCGTAGTTCCCCTTTTCTTTCTCTTTATCATTCTCTATTTCAATTGGCCTTTTATTCTATGAGGATTTTTTAGATTCATTTGCAGCCTTTTCTATTAACTGGATCACCAATCCACTCCTCATAGTTCTAAAATGACATTGATTTCTTAAATTAGGTTAAGTGTCAATTGGTAGAAAAAATGTGGAGGGATTTCTTTTAAAGCATTCGCCAGTTGTTTTACTTGAATTTCCAGATATTTCATAGAGGCTCTTAAATTTCCCATTGGGGTTACTAAAGTGTCCAACTTGGTTTCAAATTTTTCATGTCTCGTTTTAGATTCCATGCTGAAGCAAGTTACTAAATCCTCCAAAGATACCTACTTTCTAAGAGATGGTTGATTATATCTAAGCAAAGGATTAAGAAAGTTTCTCATCTCCGCATATAAGAAGCACTCATGATTACATAACCGTGGATGGTATTGATTCGAAAAATTATTACGAGAAGCAAAAGTATGATTATTTATGTAATGTGCTTGCTCTATGTCACCTAAACCATATCCTGCAGAAGTATTTGCCATAGGTTTGATAGATTTCATTGAAGAATCTTTGGCAATCAGCGAAGTTATTTCGTTATTCGATGTAGAAACTTGAGCACCCAAGGCCATCAACTAATCAACCTTAAACATGCCTACAACAATGTTTCTGGATTGGTTCCTTTCATTTGACCAATGGAAGTTGTTGTTCGAAATCTCCTTAAGTATGCGATAAGCTCCATCCACCATCATTTTAAGCACATGGCCAATAGTAGTGTCAACTATCACCTTAGTTTAATTGTTAAGACCATTATAAAACAACTAGCCTGGAATCAGTCTTGATATCATTATTGAGGACATATACAAAGAAAATCTTTGAAATGCTCCAATACCTCATATGAAGGCTCATAATCCAAATGTTAGAATTGTGCAATCTTAAAATGGAGCTAAGAGATTTTGGAACAAGTTACTCCTAAGAATTTTTATTGTTAGGCTACAAATAATGCAACCACTCTCTTGCTTTATCTTGAAGTGAGAATGGAAAAAGCCTCACGCAAATGGCATCTTCAATATCAACATTCATTTTATAGACACAAATTTCAAGGGAAATGCCTAGATGTAAATTAGGATCCTCATGAGATCATCCTCATATTGGTTTTGATACACCATACTTATCAGTGATGGCTTCAACTCAAAATTATTAGCTTGGATAGGTTCTCTTTTAATGCTAGAAAAATTTTGGTGTACAATAGGCTAGTAGTAATCCTAAAGCACTCTGAGTAGGTTTTTTATTTGAGGGAGTAGATTTTCAATGAGATTTGGATTATCGTTATCTTCTTCGATTTCAAAGTTCTTACTCCTTAATTTAGTCTTTTTTCCTTAACCTACAACAAGTTCTTTCTATTTTAAGATCAAACAAGATGTCTTCTAACCCTATAGTCGAATGCATATACTAATGAGAGTAAACTACTAACTAACCTACTAGGTTTGATCAAGAATTCAGTAAATTTCACAGTAGTGGCACCAATGATTAACTCAATCCTTGGAAAGGGTTCCAAAAAACTTGACCACATGAAAATAAAATTCGCAATCAACTGCAAGCCCATGGTGCTAAGTTATAGTACTATAGTGAGCATGAGAATCATCTCATAGTGATAAGAATTGACACTAAAAGAGCTATTGCTACTTAATTCCAAAATCAAGTCAAGCAATCTCAATGAAGCTAGAAATAATAATAGTAAGCAAAGAAGAATCAACTAGCTAGCAGATTTTTTTTTGCCAAGCAATCTCAAGATAATTTGGGGACAATTAATGTATGGAAATCACCTAGGAAATCAATCTCACTCATTCTTACTAGATTTAATTACTTAGCCAGTTTTTATACTCATTCCATCTAATTATTAATCAAGGTTTTCAATTTTATTCCTATTATTTCTCTAAAGTGTCAAATGAAAACCTATGTAAATTAACTAAACCTTTTTTTTGATTTGTTGTTGCTTAGTCATCCAGGTATTAGAATTCTTACTTCATTTACTATTTCTCACTTTCATTTAGTTGATATGGCCTAACTAATATATGCTTAGTCACATCAATAGACATACCATTATACCCCCTTTGTGGATACGATATATGTGCTTAGTCAGTGTTACTTCTTTATTATTTATTATGTTGGTTTGGATGACACGCGTCACATTTTTAGTGCTGTTGCCGACAAGGGTAATGAGTGCTATTGAATATTTTTAATGTGTGCTAGATTAGGCCATTTTCTTCTTTTTATTCATTTTAGTTTTATTGTTTCATTGTCTATTAGTTTATTTTGATCTTTTGCTATGTTAGGTATTGAAAGTGGTGGTACTCTTGTATGTGCCATAGTTAGAGCTTTGAATTGGTGGATTTTGATCTAGAAATTAAGAGGACATTCGACTGAAGAAGGGCTCTACGTAGACAACTAAAAGAGGAATTAGAGATAGAGGACAATCAACCTAGAACTTAATTAAGGGGCCCTCTGTGACTATGTCTAGCCAGTGATGAATTAGAACATGATAGAAATAGTAAGGCCATCAGTAAGTGCGAATAACTTTGAGGTAAAGCCTGTACTAATTAATATGGTGCAGCACAACTGATTCAAAGAAAGCCCACAAGAAGATGTAGACACACATCTGGAAAGCTTCCTAGAGTTGTGCGATACTATAAAATTCAATGAAGTATCAGATGATGCGATCAAGCTTAGATTATTCTCATTTTCTTTATGTGATTGTGTAATACTGTAGCTCTAAGCAATATAACATGGTAGGATGTGGTGACAAAATTCTTGGCCAAGTTCTTCCCTTCTAACAGGACTTCTCAATGGTGTCTTGAGATTGGGACTTTCAAGCAATTGGACTCAGAGACATTCTTAGAGGCTTGGGAGAGATTTAAAGAGCTACCCTTTTTAGTTTCAAATTTAGACATTTCATAGTGGTATTAGTGGGAATTTATGAATGGTGAAAGATGCGGCAGCTGGTAGCACATTCATAAGTAAGCTATCATAAGAGACCTAGAATCTAATCAAAGAAATATCATCAAATGTGTATCAATGGCCTTCAAAGAGAGCTACCACTTGAAGAGTGGTTGAGTTCATGACATCAATGCTTTTACTACTTTAACTATTCAAGTTGATTTATTGTCTAGAAAAATTCTTCTCGTTCTTCTTTTATGCAGGTTTGTGATGTGTGTGTGGGTCCACACCCAACACATGAATGCCAAGTGGGAAGCATAAGTGGTAGCTAGTTGGATATGGAGCAGATAAACTACATGAATAATCAAATGAGAATGCAAAATAATCCATACTCCAACACATACAATTTGAGGTGGAGAAATCACCCAATGTTTCATGGAGAAACCAAGTAATGCACCAAATCCCTTAAGTTTCCAAGTACAAAGGCCAATAGCACTAGTTCCACCATATCTGATATAAGAAAAGAAGCAATCATTAGATGATATTGTAGGCAATTTGGCTAAGTCTACATAGGAAATCATGAGTAATCTAGCCATAACTACACAAGATTATGTGAATAGGACTAATTCAATGCTCCAAAATCAACAAGCTTCATTGAAGAATTTGAAGCAACAAATTGGCCAACATTACAAGGCAACCATCTTGAGAAGTGGAAAGCAACTAGAAGAAGCATTATCAAAGGAGAAGGGTCATAAAGGGGGGATCAAAGCAAGCAGGAGGACCAAGGAAACAACCAAAAAGAAGAAAAGAGGGCAACACCACTAGTGAAGCCTTATAAACTGCCTATTTCGTACCTATAGAGATGAAAGGCCTCATAGGAAGATCAAAATTTTCTTAAGTTTTTAGATGTATTTAAAAAGCTTCACATTAATATTCCTTTTGCAGAGGCTTTTGGCTCAAATGCCTTATTATGGGAAATTCCTTAAGGAAATTTTGTTAAAGAAAAGGAAGTTAAGGATCATGAGATAATGTTGCTAATGGAGGAATGCAACGTAGTAATCTAAAATCAATTACCTCTAAAATTAAAAAGTTTAGGGAGTTTTAGTATTCATTGCAATGTTGGTAATTTTGAATTTAATGAAGCTTTAGGTGATTTAGGTGCCAACATTAATCTAATGCCTTAAACTTTGTTTAGGAAACTTGGCTTGAGAGAGGTGACGCCTATTAGGATGTCCATCCAGCTAGCTGATAAATCTATAAAAGTTCCATTTGGCTTAATTGAGGATGTTCTGGTAAAAGTTGATAAATTTATATTCTTTTTTGATTTTGTTGTGTTAGATATGAAAAAAGACAAGGAAGTGCTACTTGTTGTAGGGAGACATTTCCTAACAACGCGAAGCACTCTACTAGATATGCATCAAGGTAAGTCAACATTAGATGTTGGAGGCAAAAAGTTAACACTTAATGTGTTTGATGCTTCCAAAACCCCCTTGATGTTGACACTTGTTTAAAAATAGGGAACTTTGATGACTGTACACTTGAATTTCTTAGGGGGGAATATGATCCGAACTTGAAATTAGAGAAATTGATGGAGGCAACTAAGAAAGAAGAAGAATGAATGAGAATCAAAATAAGGTGGAGCAAGTTATACAACCCCTAGTCCAATCAATAAATCCACTAAAAACATCCTTGGAAGAGCCCTTAAAGCTTGAGCTAAAACAAAGTCCTTCCCATTTAAGGTACGGTACACTTCCTATAATTATTTTAGTGTATTTAAACGAGGATGAAGAAGATAGGTTGTTAAGGGTTTTAAGAGATGATATAAAAGCAATAGGGTGGTCTATAGTTAACTTGAGAGGTAATAGTCCATCTTACTACATGTGTAAAATCTTGTTATAAGAAGGATATAAACTAGTAAGATAACCTCAAAGAAGATTAAACCCACACATGTCAGATGTAGTTAAAAAGTAAGTGATGAAATTGTTAGATGCAGGAATAATTTATCCAATCTCTTATAGTGAATGGGTAAGCCCGATATAAGTAGTCCTAAAGAAAGGAGGCATGACAATGGTCTAAAATGAGCAAAACGAATTAATTCCATCTAGAGAGGTGACAGGATGGCCTGTATGCATATATTTAGAAAACTCAATAATAAGGACCACTTCCCTTTGCCTTTTGTGGACCAAATGTTAGAGAGATTTGTAGGGCACCTTTATTGCTACTTTTGGATGGGCATTCAGGGTAGAATCAAATTCCCATTTCACCTGAGAATCAAAAGAAAACCACGTTCACATGCCCTTATGATACATTTGCATACAAGAGGATGCCTTTCAACCTATGTAATGCATTGGCCCCTTTTCAAATGTGCGTGATGGCCATTTTTTTCTTACTTGGTTCAAAATATTATTGAAATTTTTATGGATGATTTCTCAGTGGTAGATGATTCCTTTGATAATTGTGTATATAACCTTTCCCTAGCCTTGCAAAGATGTGAGGACATTTACCTAGTGTTAAATCGGGAAAATTGTCATTTATGCTATAGGAAGGGATTGTGTTAGGACATAGGATTTCAGCAAAGGATGTTGAGGTGGGCAAAGTGAAAATGGATGTCATTGCCAACCTAGCACCATCAACTATTGTGAAGGGTGTCAAAAGCTTTTTGGGGCATGCTAGGTTTTATAGGCATTTTATTAACAATGTTTTTCAAAATTTCTAAACCCCTTTCTAATTTGCTTGATATGTGCCCTTTAATTTTAATGGTGAATGTTTATCTGTTTTTAGTAGGTTGAAGGAGGCACTGATAAGTGCACCAATCATCACTTTTCTTGATTGGTCCTCACCTTTTAAGCTAATCTGTTATGCTAGTGATTGTTCCATTGAAGCAGTTTTGGGGTAGAGGAAGCAAAAAATGCTCCATGTCATTTATTATGCCAATCACACACTTAATGATGCACAATTAAATATGTGACAACTGAAAGGAGCTTTTAGCAATAGTTTTAGAATTTGAAAATTTTAGATCATATCTAATAGGAGCTAAAACCATTTTGTATACTGATCATTTGGCCATAAAATATTTGTTTGATAAGAAGGATGCTAAGCCTCAACTAATTTTTTGGATCTTGTTGTTGTAGGAATTTAACATTGAGATTAAAGATAAAAAGGACTTAAACAATGTAGTGGCCAACCATCTATCTAGATTGGAAAATAAGGGGTCAACCGAGGATCAAGAAATAAATGAAGAATTCTTGGATGAACAGTTGTTTGCTTTATTCACCACTCTTACCCCTTGGTCTGCTAACTTCATGAATTATCTAGCTTGTGCCATTTTACCCCTTGACTTGTCTTTTCAGCCAAAGAAGAAAATTTTATCTAATGTCAAATATAATTTCTGGGGTGATCCAAACTTATATAAAATTTGTGCTGACCAAATTATTCACAGGTGTGTCCTAGAACAAAAAATGGAAGATATACTATGCCATTGCTATGTGATCAATTGTGGAGGTCACTTTGGAGCTAACTGTACGGTGTATAAGGTACTTCAATTTGGTTTCTATTAGCCTACTATATATAAAGATGCTTATACATTTGTCAAAAAGTGTGATAGGTGCAAAAGGTTGGGGAACATTTCTAAAAGAAATGAGATGCCTCTCATGAATATCCTTAAGGTAGAATTATTTGTTGTATGGGGCATTGATTTTAATGGCCCATTCCCTCTCTCCATGGTAATGAATATATTTTAGCTATAGTTAATTATGTGCTAAGTGGGAGAAACCATTACACTTTCTACTAATGAGTTTAAACAAGTTTTAAAATTTTTGCAAAAGAATGTGTTCACTAGGTTTAGGGTCCCTATAAGTGATGGGGGTTCTCTCTTTTGTAATCAGTAGATGGAGCCTTTATTTAAGAAATATGGTGTTTCTCATCGTATCACTGTCCTTTATCACCCACAAAAAAAAGGTCAAGTTGAGGTGTCTAATAGAGAACTCTAAATCAAAGCAGGAAGGATTGAGTTAGGAAGCTACATGATGCATTATAGGCATATAGAATTGCATTCAAATAGCCATAGGCATGTCCCCTTATAGGTTAGTTTTTGGCAATGTGTGTCATCTTCCAGTACAATTAGAGCATAAAACATATTGGGCTATAAGGTTTATAAATTTTAATATGTAAAAAGCGGGATAGAAATGGTTAATGCAACTAAATGAGAAGTGCCAGGCTATACAAGGAGCACACAAAGAAGTAGCAAATAGTTCTTGTTGCAACTAAATTCTACCTAGGAACTTTAAAATAGAAGACAAGGTGCTATTATTCAATTCTTGTTGAAATAGTTCCTAGGTAAGTTGAACTCTCGCTAGTCGAGAGCTTTGAAAGTTCTAATGTTTTGACCATGGTGCAGTGGAACTAAGAACTAAGGATCAAACATTCAAGGTAAATGGTCACAAGCTCAAGTCATATTTTGGAGATGAGGTTCATGCCATTGATGCATGAATTTTACAAACCCCCTTGTTCAAAATTGATAAAAGTCTAGCTACTGACATAAAATGTAGCGCTTCTTGGGAGAACTAGTGTTTTATTCACTTTCTTTAGCTTTGTTTTATTTATTTATTTTTTGTTGTTCTTTGGCTTGAAGTTGTGTGTTAAGGAGTCATTCAGGATTACTTTTGCAATTTTTTGGATTTTTCTATGCAAAATGGTACGACAGGGCTAATCGTGGTTGCAAGGACCTCAACCGCATTCGTGACATAGATATTCATGCTAGCAGAGACAAACCAAGGTAGATTCTAGAATTTTTACCATTCGAAAGCACAGTTTCAAGTTCGCATTTCTCTATCACAAAATGTTATACCATGAGCGCATTCACAACCGCATATCTCTTTGGAAATTTCTCTGAATAGGGCCACAATCTTGGGTTCACAAATTGTGGTTGAGAAAGGCCACCTTTGATTGCGAGGGCAAGTGCTGGACATACTTCCAGGTACCATGATTCTTGTCACCTTTGGATACTCTTAATTCACGATTGTGAAACTTCGTCTTGCAGCCTTAAACAGATGCAAGCGAGCAGTACCAAGGTAGTTTAAAACAATTTATGGCTTAAGTTCTTTCTCTCCTCGCTTTCCTTCGCCCCCACATGACTCCTCTCCACCATCACACAACACACACACACACACACACCTGCATGCCTCTCCCTCACAACCCCTCTTGCACATGCACTTGTGCACATCATCTTTATGTACTTGAGCCATCTTCTTCGAAGGACCCCTAAGGTTTGAGCCCCTAGCAACACAGCTGTTCCCCACACCTAAAGATGTTAGGTGTGTGTCTCATCTTCTTCTATATCCTTTTTGTGATGCCTTGCATATGGTTTATGTGGCTTGTTATATTTCCTCTATTTGGTGGATTTTTAGGGCTGGCATTATTCAATCCTTATGGGCATATTAAAGCTTAGATTTTGGGTGCTCTCAAACATGAACTGTACCATTGTGCTACAAAGTGTTGAGCTATGTTTACTTCTTGCTAATTTAAGCATGAGTAGTTGCTTTCCTCTTGGCTTTCTACATCAACTCATAGCTTGTATAGAGTGCCTACTGGATGTTCGATAAAATGCCTCAATGAACTTGTTTTTATTTTTTATTTATTTTTTAGTTTGGATTGTTTGCTTTAGTTTTTATATTCCTACACTAATATTTTATCTTCAGATTGTGGTATTGAGCCTTTTTTACGTTTAGAGGTTAGCAAAATACATTGTTGTGCCTATTTTTCAAGAATGAGCTATTCCACTAGAGTTATGTTGGGAATGTACTTAGTTATATCAACGGCTATGAGCTGCATTGTTTTTAGACTTTGGCATTCATAAAGAGTATATATAGAACGCATGGTATGTGTGCGAGCAATTACTTCCACGATGTGCAAGCATGACACGGTATGCTCTTGTGAATGTGGGTGTTGGATGTTTAATGCTTTGGCTCATAGGTGCTGTGGTGAAATTCATCTAGTTGGGGCATACTAGTTGGTTCATTACTGTAGTGCATTGATCTACTTATGTTTTAGGAGCAAAGAAGAGAAGTAGGAATGTTAGAGGTGCTAGTTCCTCTCATTCACGTCCACCCCCTCTAGTTGTTGTCTATGACACTACCCACTTCATGTATGAAGATGCATAAGACAGCCATTGGAATGATATGATCCATAAAAAGATAGTGTATGAGTGAGGCTTTGTGGAGTCCAATAATGTTGATCTGGAGTTCATTTGGCTTGTGGCCCAAAGAGGGTGGAGGACCACTATAGAACACTCAAAGAGCTGGTCTTAGGGAGCTCTTATAAGAATTTTATACTAATGTGCCCGATCAAGAGGACAATGCAGTCACTACTAGAGGTGTGCCAGTTTCATTCAGGCTAAACAATATCAACTAGTTGTTCAAGTTGCACCTATTGGACATGACAAGATTTGAATAGTTGGGGGAGTCCACATAGTTTAAAAAAGGCTTGGTTTGGGAGCTCTGTACCAACGACATTCAATGGGAGGATGGTAGGCATTACAACTCTTACTACAACAACTTGCCATAGCCGATGAGAGTGTGATAGGTTTTGACATGTGGCTGCATTTGTCCTAACTAGCACCACACCATAATTAACATTGATTAGTTCATGTTGCCCAATGCTACGATCACTGCTTAGATCACTTGAAGAATGCCATGTCCACTTTCCACACTCAGGCTATAGCTTATCTCAAGGCAAATTACCTAAATGTTGTATGGCTCCCCTATTAGTAGCTACCTTCAACTTTGCATTATCAGTTTAAGACCTACGAACCACCGCAGTTTGCTGGCTACTACTTCTCTGACAAGCTATGTAAGCCTGTTTCAAATAAAATTTTGAAACTCATTATGTTAATGTAAGGTATAAATCAACCTAAAGATTACAGAAAGCACATTTTTTTCCCTATTTTTCATTATTGCAAAATAGAAATAAATACATGTATATGATTTTTTTGGACCTCTTATCATTTGCAAAAAGCACGCCAAAGGATGGATGGACCCAGCTATATGGAGGCAGCCTTACACTGAAAAGATAATTCTATTAAAAATTTGAATATAATCAAAGACAGAATCTTATAGGAAAAGTGGACAAGTAATAACTGCTTCTAGAAAACCTCTAGCTTTTCTTGATATCCTTAATGTCATGTTAAGCAAAAGGGATTATGTTATTAAGAATTGTTTCTCCACACACAGTGTCTGGCGTGCTCACCTATCCCGATCTACAAGAAGATGAAAACTAGTAAAACAAAAAATGATTAAGAAAACTTTATCTTGGTAGTGTTTGCAAATGAAGTAATTCAGCAAGTATATGTGACTGCATATCAATCATTCCATATTGGTGAAAATAATGAATTTAAGTTATTAACTATAAAGTCATTGTTGGCACATTTGTTGACAACATCATAATTGTTGTGATGGTGTTAGATATTGTGGTGATAAAGTCCTACATTGATTAGGACTAAATGATGAATGTCCTACATTGATGTCCAAATTTTTAGTAGAATGAAGAATTCAAGTGGGACATCTACAAGGGACATCCAAGGATGATTAAAGACTTCAAAAGTTTGAAGAAACCTAAGAGACTTATATGAAGTTGGATCAAACTTGGATACTTGTGGATAATAATCGAGGAGTTTGATTCTATCTTGAATTGTTACACCATGACCTAATTGAGAATTAACTTTTGTAGATAAAAAAGTTGACCCGAAGGAACCTCTAGGTGAGGTATAAAAGTTTTCTCAACTATAAGTATTTGACATTGAGACAAGAAAGAAAGAGCGTGCACTTGGAAAGACACTAGCCATGTGAGAGTTACAAGATTTATTGACAAACATATTTATTCATATTTATGATTTTGTGTTAAACCTCATGAGTTAATTCTCAAGTGAAAACCCTTCTTGAATAGAAAGTTAGGCCTAAGGGTAGAGTTAGATAAAGTTTAAAATGTGCAAATTGAAGTTTTGGAGTATCTAACTAGTCATGAATCTTGGAATTTATTAGTGGATTTTTATGAGAGAGTTGATTGAGTTGGTATTTTGTCTTCACTACTTAGTTGAATTAGTGGAAGATGTTTTTGTTTGGCAAAGTGTTCAAAAATATAGAAGTGTATCTCTAAACAGTGTTAACACATTGGTATTTAATTTTTAATTTTTGTTAGTATGTGTGAATTTATGTTCAAACGGTCCTGGCATTCTATTAAACCATTGTTGCAATCGTTGTTGCAACTTCATCCCTACCATTTTTTACATGACTTCAGAGCCATGTTGTCATTATTGCTTGGTTTGAAAAACAAATTGATCTTGTTGATTTTTGGTGATTTGACAACATGAGTGTTAATGAATGAGCATCTACAGTATGCCCTCTACTTCTCGATTATATCAACTATTCCTATTAGAATGCACGTATGTGTGCAATCATCAAGTCTCAAGATGAAAAGGATTAGTACATGATTAAGAATGGATAGCATCCACTAATTGAGAAGAATGTTGATTGCGTCAGAGTTGTCAAAGAATAACAAGTTGTGCTAGATAACTCTAAAGCAATCAATGCAATTTTTATGGGCATGGATGAGGAACCATTCAAGTTAATATACATATGTGAGATAAAAAAAAAGAAGCTTGGGACATTCTAAAAGACTTTGGAAAGGTATGATTGTTGTCAGAACTTCAAACTTTCAAATGCTAGCATCTCAATTTGAAATCTTAATAATGAGAGAAGATAAAACTATTATTGAATTTAATGGAAAGTTGCACCACATTGTTAATAAAGCCTTTCAACTGGGAAAAAACTATTGTGAAGCTAAACTTGTGATGAAAACTTTTCATTCTTTGATCGAAAGGTTTGTCCCCAAGGTTGCTATCATAGAAGAAGTAAGAAACATGGGTAATCTTTAACTTAATGAGCTTATGGGTTCACTACAAACTTATGAGATAAACTTAAATCATGATATAAATGAAAAGGAGTTGGCTTTCCAGACATTGAAGAACAATAAAGATGAATGTTGCAACACTGATGACAACATTACATTTATAATTAAGGAGCTAAAATGGCTCTTGAGAAAAGGTAAGATAAGAACATCAAATAATCCTGAAAATTCATCCAATAAGACTCCCAAAGAACATGGTAAGAATTCTAAAGAAATTGAGAAGCTCAATCTTTAAAGAAAGGAATTCAATGTTTTGAATGTAATAATTTTGGTCATGTTAAAGTAAAGTATGCCAATCATCTTAAAAAGCCAGGAAAATCAATGAGCATGATTTGGAGTGAAGATGGATCAAAAGAGTTAGAAGACGCATTCAAATAAGTAATCACATGGCTTTCAATTCTCATAGTAATAAGGGAAAAGATGATGTACATGTAGTTGCAACATCAATCACAATAGGTAATGACCAATTCGAATATAGTAGTCACAGTGACATTGAAGTTATTGAAAATGAGTTTCTATCTACTTATCAATTAGCATGTGAAAAATTGATGTTTTTGCACCCAAAGAATAAAGCAATAAAGGATGAAATAAATTCCTTGGAAGAAGATAAGGAAAAATTGGAAAATGCCTTCAATAGTCTAAAAGAATAGTACAAAAGGTTTGAAAGGTTATATCACAAAGTTGAAAATAGAGGAAATGAAGCTACCGTTGCAATTAATAAATTGAATTCAAGAAATGCTAAGTTGGAAGATGTATCATGCATGGGGAAATCACCTAAACACCATACTGATTGGGATTTTTGGAGAAACTTGAAAGTAGACATGTTGATAAGAAAGAAATAAAGTTTTTGAAAGGAATCGTTATTGTTGCTAATGTTGTTGCAATATTGAAGACAACAATAAAGAAGAAGAGGCATAAGTTTAAACCAACATTTAATTATTGTTTCAAAATTGGTTATTCTATGTCAAGATGTTTCATTTTATTGACCCACACCATGCAAAGATGACAAGTTGGAATGAATGTTCCTACTAAAGATGGCTACAATAGTGCAAGTGAAGATAAATGCAAGGAGATAAAGTTTAACAAAATTCACCATTTACACCAAATACAATTGCAATGATAACCAAATCTAGAAAGAGGAAGAAGCAGAGAGTAAAAGCATTTTGTGGATTTTGTTAAAATTTGAGATTTTTTATTGGAAGGTACTTCACATGGTTGAAACATGTGCTATAGGGAATACATTTTGCACCTAGTTTTCCCACTAAACCTGGTAATTGAGGTCATGTTAGACAATGTGAGTCAAAAAAATCTAACCTTAGTTGTTTTATTTCTCATGCATCCCTAGATAATTATTTGAAAGATACATGGTATATTAACAATAGAGGTAATCTTTTAAATTATAAAAGCTATTCCTATAGGCATATGATTTTTCAAGTAGGTTGAAAGAGCCATGTTCAAAGGGAGCAAACAAAATTTTATATATCAATTGTGTTAACAAGGACCTACCTATAGATTAATTCTGTTTGGATCACGTGCTGGTTAAAAGCACATCTCTAAAGAAGATTGAAAACAACACATTTGTTGGGAACCTTTTTATAGCAAAAGGCAAACAAAGGGGCGCCAGTGCAACATTAAGCACAAAATTATGTACACATCAAGTAGAAAGTACTAAGGGTGGTGATATCCTTCCCTATGGTCACGCATTAGTTGATGTAGCGAGTTCTTCTCACTTATGAGGTAGCTTTAGAATCCCTTTTGTATTTACTTATCCTTTAATAAATATGTGGTACAAAGGAGCAAAAAAGTTCCAAAGGGCGAAGGGGAGTGTGATTGTCTAGCATAGTGGGAGTATTTTATTGTTGATGTTATTACTTGACTAGCTATTGAAATTTTACTAATGTTATTACTTGGCTAGCTATTGAAATTTTACTAATGTTATCACAATTCCTCACTAATATTACCATGTTGGAAACTTGGTATGGTTGTAACACAAATGCACCAAAATGAGAGATTGTTAATTGTAAAATTATTGTTGGCGCATTTGTTAACAACATTATGGTTGTGATATTAGATATTGTGATAATAGAGTTTTAACTTCACTAGGAGTCTATAATAAATTCTGTTGATTTCCAAATTTTTAATATAAGGAAGAATTCAAATAGGACATTTATGGATGATTGGAGACTTGAAGAGTTCAAAAAAACTTGAATGACATGGAGAAAGTAAGATCGTCTTCGGATACTTGTAGATAAGTATCAAGGAGTTTAACTCTATCCTAAACTATAACAATATCATGTGCAGTAAAAGTTCAAGTTGACTAGGAATTGACTTTGGTAGACAAAGAAGTTGATGCATCCAAGTTTTCTTAACTATAAATATCAGATATCAAGTTAAGAAAGAAAAAGCATGCACCTCCAAAGAGACCAGTCATGTAAAAGTTGTGAAATTTTATTGATATTTATATTTGTTTATGTCACGACTATGTTAAACCTTGTGAATCAATTCTAAAGTGCCAAATCTTCTATGACAAAAAGTCTAGTCGAAAGGTAGATTTTGGTGAAACTCAAAATGTATGGATTGAAGTTTCAGACCATCCAAATAGTCGTGAACCTAAGAATTGAGGTAGCGGGTTTATGTGAGAGAGTTAGTTGAACTACATTAGTGGAAGATTTTTTTGCTTGGAAAAGTATCCACAAACGTAGGAGCATATATTTGAACTACATTAACACATCAGTATTCAATTTTTAATTTTTATTGGTATGCGTGAGTTTATATTCAAACATTCTTAGCATTTTGTCATTTTTTAAAAGCTCGTATTAGGATTTGTTTTCTTAGTAAAGCCCAAAGGCATATACAATAAACATCACCATAAAATATTTGCAAATTGCCCTATTGATTTGAATGTATTTGCGTCTTATCCTATTTTCTTTAATCAATCTATCTTGTTACAACAAAACTATTAAAATTAAAATTTTTTGTGGGTCAGTTTAAAGAAGAAAAATGAATATTGTCTCCTTCACTCACAATGTTTCACAGCCAGACCGGTCATTAAACTAACAAACTAATTAGGTCAGTAGGTTGCTGGTCCAACTAGTTCAATCATTTTTAAAAATCAGTTATTTTCATTTAAATATAATATTATACACACACATAATAATATTAAATAAATTTTAAAAAATAAATTTATGTCCAATTATTAATATGCCAAATGATTAGTTGTAGATGTAACTTTAAAAGTTAAAAACTCAATAAAAACAAAAAATTATTATAAAAGTATAAAAGAAACTAAATTAAAGTCAAAGCCAAAAATATAATTATTGAAAATTTAGTCTGGTAAAATATAAACAACATAATTATTATGAGAAAATTTAATTGTAAGATGCAATGTTTAAATTTTCAATAACTCAATTACAATAATATGTAGATAAAATTAATTAAATAAATAAAATTAAAAAATAGTTAGCAAAAATTATACATACATATGAATATTATATGAGGCAAAAAATTTATAAAGCATAAAAATATTTTTTATTTTTTTATTTTAAGCCGGGCAATTTTTTAATTTTTTATTAAATTTTCACGTCAAATGTTTATCTAGGTTTGCGATGCACCTGGACTAAAAAACAGTCTAGTCAGGTCTAGGTTTGAAAACCTTGTTCACCAGTGGTTGATTTATAAATAATAAATTATTAATATTTCTTATATTTAATTATATCGTGGGGATTATCAGGTAAAACAAATATAATGGATACCACCTAATCAATTATTGATTTATGTATTCTTCAATAAATGTTTAACAAAAACATCTTTGGTACCTTGAAATTAAAAAAAAAAAAAGAAAAGAAAAGAAAAGAAAATTGAGTTGTGGGTTGCAATGTACGAAATGATAAAGTCTGGTATTAATCACAATCAAACTCTTCTTGTAAGGATCAAAACACAATTTTTTCAGATATAACGGATTTGAGTGGCATATTAAATTTAGTTATCGGGCAACATTGTATTACGTAAAATGATGAAATATTACATAAAATGATGAAAACACCATGTAACGTCAGTGTTCCAATGCAGAATGTGTTCCACACCTCCATTTCATATATTCTTTCACGAATTTACAAGTCATTTTCATAGCTGTTCACCCTTTAATTGGGTTAAAAAACATTTTGTGAATAAAAATTTAAAAAAACATTATTTTGACCTTCCCATTCGCCCATAGAACGGATTCTTTTATTTTTTTTAGTAAAAGAAAAACAATGATTTTAAGAGAATACACAATAGCATTGAAAACCTTAAGTTTTCTTTACAGGGTGTTGTTAAAATTATATAAGTGCTATGACAACTTTTATTTTATTTCAGCAATTTTTTGCTCATTATTTGTGTTTGTTTAGAAGGCTTTTCTCTTATGCAGAATGCTTGCTACATGCGGTGGTGGCAGATCAAGTCCACTTAGGGTCTAATTGTGTTGCCAGCTAAGCGTCGGCTGCGGAGCAGTCATTAAGTTAGAAAATATTTTAGATAGTTTAAAGAAGTTAGCTAGACGTACTGCTTGAACCAAAAAAATTCCCAACTTTCTCACTTCGTCTCTTTTTCCAATCTTCTCTGCAATTGAGATATTCATCCACGGAGTGCAATTTATTTTAGTTCATGATATCATAGCCAGGTTTGTGATACCAATAGAAGCAAAAATTTGTCAAGACCATAAAACTTCACCGACGGAAGTTGAAATTGGAGAAGAGCCTTGAATTTACACCAATGGAAGCCAAAATAGGTGACAAGCCCTGATTTTGCAGCCATTGAAGCATCAACCTCCGTAGCAGGTATGAACAATGCAACCAGGACAAATATTTCAATTTGTTTGACCCCTTGAACCCCTATTGGGTTGACAGCGGAGTCAACCCTATGATTCCTCTAGTCTCCAAACATTTAACTCCAAACAATTAACTATAGACTACTATATATCTTGGTTGAGGAATGTAAGAGCCCTCTGAGGCAAAGATAAAATAGATTTCATTTCAGGACAGTTCTCTAAACTTGCTAGGTTGAATGATCCATTGACAGATTTGTGGGGAAGATGTAATAATTGTTTCCTAGTTGCTCAATTCAATTTCGTTTTCAATTAAAAATAATTTGATATTTGTGAATGATGCTCAGGAATTATGGGAGGGATTGCATAAAAGAATGTCTCGTAAAAGAATGCTACTAGAATTTGTTAGCTAAAAAGAAATTTGGTTAACTTAAAACAAGAAAATGATAGTGTGCTTACTTGCCATGTTAAACTCATGGTGCTTACTTGCCATATTAAACTCATGGGAATATGGGATGAATTGCAATTATATGATAAAGTTCCACATTATACATGTGGAGAACTTAGGATATTGGCTGAAAGACAACAAAGGGATAGCATAATGCAATTCTTTATGGGATTAAATGACACTTAGTACCAAATTAAGGATCAAATTCTTCTAATGGAACCACTTCCGCATGTTAGTGTTACTATTGTTCAGCAACAAGAAAGAAATCATACTATAGCAGGTGAAACTGAAGGTTTAGAATTAATGGCTATGACTGCACAAAGAAGTAATAACAATTCAAAGAAAAGAGGTAAAAAATAAAGACCTTTTTGCACTCACTTTAAGATTGTTTGACACACTATTGATAGGTATTTCAAGGCAAGAAATACAGAGATTCCAACATGTACATACTGTCAAATGAATGGCCATACAACTAATAAGTGCTATAGGTTGAAGGGCTACTCACCTGGTCACAAATTTTATCAAAGATCATCAACAGGAGGGTTTGTTGGACACATTGCAGCTATTGATTCCCTAGAGACTGAAGAAAAGTGGCTTCGGAAAAATTCAATTGGAACAATTGGTGGCATTACTCAATGGAAAGGAAATAAGAGGTTCTAGTGCTCAAGGTACAAGAATAAAGGAACCTAATATTGTGAGTTAAGCAACAGCTACATGATGCCTTAATGCATTAGGTAAATAGCTCTATACCAATTGCCTACAATTTGATACTTTAAACCAAAAGTGTGAGATTTGGATTTTAGATTATAGGTGCAATCAACCATATGACATGTAATGTATCTCTATTTAATGATGCAGAAGTATAGATGCTTAGCAAAGATAGTTGACTTTCTTGCCTAATCATTGACTTTTTCAAGACTTAGTAATAGAGACAATACTTGTTAGAGATGGAGTAAAAGACGGACTTTATCATCTAAACAGGAATGAGACATTTTCAAAAGAATTGTTAATGAATGTTCAGAACTATCGACTGACGGTTTACTTGCCTAAAGTTCACTATGCACAAACACAAAACTCTTATCAACTTTGGCATAGTAGGCTAGGACATCTTTTTCATATAAAACTAAAGTTGATTGATGACAAAAATGTGAACCTACCCTAGTGACAATAGTAGGATTCCTTGTAGCGTATTCCCCAAAGAACATAGCTTCCTTTTTCAAGAAGTTCACATATTAGTTAAAGTTGTTGAAATCTTATGTTGTGATCTATCAAGGCCATGTAATCAAATTGTGTGGTAGATATTTTTTTTTAACTATTGTTAATGATTTTTCAAGAGCTACATGGGTAATACTCTTATTTCTCTTTAGAATTTTAGCAACTTAGTTAATAAAAACAATTTGAATATAATATTAAAATAATTAGGAGTGAACAAGGTTCTAGGATTAATTTGAAAACTTTTTGCCATGAAAAAAGCATAATCCACTAAAACTTTTGTGTTGAGACCCCTTAACAAAATGATATAGTGGGAATAAAACAAAGGAACATACTTAACACAACAAGAGCATTGATGTTTTAGTCATGCATACCTCTTAAATATTGGAATGAATGCATACTTTCAGCTATTTACATCATCAATAGGTTGCCTACTAATGTTTTGAAAAATAAGACACCACTTGATCTTCTTTTTAAGGCCAAACCAAAATATGGTCATATGAGAGTGTTTGGATGTTTGTGTCATATTGCAACTCTTAAATCTAGTAGGAAAAATTTTGATTTAAGAAGCAAAAGAGGTGTGTTCATTGGATATCCCTTTGGAATGAAGGGATACAAAGTTTTGGACTTATAAAAAAAGACTATTTATGTTTCCAAGGATGTCATTTATAATAAGTTTATAGTTCCATTCCTTAATAATGATTTGAAAGAAACTAATGGCCAAAATGATTTGTGAAATGGCTTCTGTAGTTCGCCCCTACAAGGTTATCATCATGTTGATCAGAATTTCTTTGATTTGTATAATAGTATACAGGGGTTTGAACATCATGTTGAGAATACTAATGGAAGTGTTGATAATTCTTAACAACCATCACTACATTTTGAAGATGATGCATCACAATCACAAACTGTGATGGAACATGGTCATAAATGTGTCGAAGTTGAAAACTACAATGAAAACATTGATAGATTTCAACCTAGAAGATCAACTAGGACAAAACATCCACTAGGTTATTTAAAAGACTATGTGTGTTAATCAGTAGAACATGTTGCTTTGCCAATAAATCAAAATTTGAAACTTACAAGTTCATCAAAGACAAAATATCTACTATTAAAGAGTCCTTTGTTTCTTATACTAATTGTTTAGCTAATTTGTCTTGCTATGAGCCTCAAAATTATCAACAAGCTGCACAGCATTAAGAGTGGTTTGAGGCTATTCAAAAGGAATTAACAGCTTTGGAAGAAAAGGCAACATAGACCATAGTGGACCTACCTTCAGGGAAAAATGCCATTGGATGTAAATATGTGTTCAAAATAAAGGATAATCCTGATGGCATAATAGAGAGGTACAAAGTTTGACTTGTGCTCAAAGGATACACTCAACAAGAAGGAATAGATTACTAAGAAACCTTTTCTCTAATGTCCAAACTCACAACAGTCAAGGTCCTTCTTGCAGTGGCAATAAACAGAGAATGGAGTTAGAAGTAGTTGAATATAATAATGCATTTTTAAATGGTAAATACGAGGAGGAAATTTATATGGAAAGACTACTTGGGTATAACAAAGGTCAACCTCATCAAATGTGCACATTGAATAAGAGTATATATGAATTGAAACAAACTTCAAGGCAAGAGAATATAACTTTTTGTACCTTGGACTGGATGAATCCAAACTTCAAGGCAAGAGAACATAACTTTTTGTGAGGTAGTCACAGAGTTTGGATTCATTCAATGCAAGGTAGTTTGGATTCATTCAGTGCAAGGTAGACTATAGTTTGTTTACAATGGAGAACTCATTCATAGCATTTTCTATGTATGTGGATGACATTATCCTAATAGGAATAGATGACACACTAATTGAGAAAGTGAAGGAATTTTTGAGCAATAATTTCAAGATTAAAGATATTGGAGAACTCGCCTAATTCCTAGGAATTGAATGTTTAGAAAACAAGATGGCATATATTTGAATCGAAGGAATTATACAATGGACATGTTGAAGGAGAATGGGATGTTGAGATGTAAGCCTATGAAAATACCTGTGGATCAAAATTCAGAGTTCAGTAAAGATAATGGAGAACCATTGAAAGATGTGGGATGCTATAGAAGATTGTTTGGCAGACTCTTTCTTATATCTTACTATTAGTAGGCCTAACTTGTCATAATGTGTGCAAGTTTGAAGTTTATTTATGGAGAAGCCTATTGAAAAATATTTTACGGCAGCCTACAGGATATTGTAGTAGATCAAGGGAACCGTAGATCAAAGTTTGTTCTCATTAGCAAAAGAAAACTTTTAGCTCAAGAAATTTTGTGATACTGATTCGGGCTAATGTCCTAATACTAGAAGATCAATTACAGGTTATAGTGTCATATTTGGAGATTGCTTGGTATCATAGAAATCAAAGAAACGGTCTGTTGTCTCCAAGTCTGCAGTTGAAGTTGAATATAGAGCAATGGCTTTAATACGTCCGGAGCTGATATGGATCAGATATTTACTTAAAGGTGAAGTGTGATCAACCTATAGATGTTTATTGTGATAATCAAGTGGCGTTGCATATAGCATCCAATTCGATTTTCCATGAGAAAACTAAACATATTGAATTAGATTGTCATTTGATGTGTGATCTACTACAAAGAAACGTGATAGCTACTAAATATACTAGCACACAAACACAAATGGATGATTTATTTACAAAATCATTACCTTCACAGGTGCTTAGAATGCATTTGAGCAAGATGGGAGTTTCATTCATGCACTCCCATCTTGAGGGGTCTGTTAAAATTATATAAGTGCTTTGACAACTCTTATTTTATTTCAACAACTTATCAGTATTATGTGTGTTTGTTTGGAAGCTTTATTTCTTATGTAGGATGCTTACTACATGCGGTGCTAGTAGATCAGTCCACTTGGGGTTAAGTGTGTTACCAGCTAAGCGCCAACTATGGAGCTATTATTTAGTCAGTTAGAAGATATTTTAATTAGTTTAGACAAGTTAGCTAGACGTACTGCTTGAATGAAATAGCCCTTAAACTTTCTCACTTGGTCACATCTTCCAATCTTCTTTGCAATTGATATATTCATCCAAGGAGTGCAATTTACACTTAGAAATGTTCTTATTCGCTTTCCAGGGCTTGTAACTGGGAAATAGTTATCCGTGACTATGAAAAGGAATTCACACCTACGAAATTGTCTATAGTGTATTCGAGACACTGCTATGGTCAAAGCTCGCAATTGTGAGCAATGGCGCTACAACCACAAGTGGGCATTTCATGCTCGTAGAAGCAATTGTGGTATGTTCTACTAATTACCGTGGTCGAGCCTCACGACCACAGTGACAACCATAGTGCACATTGGTCATGCCCGAAGTCTGGCCCATGCCTACGATGGAATGTGCAATGACCGCAAGGCATAGTTTGTTTGCACGCAAGGGTCTATACAGTATGTTTTTCTTCTACGCAACTTTAGGCATCTTATCTAATAAACACACATTCTCTATACGTTTTTTGAAGTCTTTTTATGAATCCAAGGAATATAAATTCCCAATTTACGCATTGAAAAGAATCCGAGAGAAACATCGTGTTATGAGTTTATTTTGTCTATATCTCATCATATATCATAATTCTCACTTGTAAGGCATACAACATAATTCCACCTACCTATTTATCAATTTAACTAACATGTAAGCCTTCAAAATTTCATGTTCACGTGCCTATAATATGCAGTATCAATTTCCTATGGCACATACATTAGAATTACAAGGTTTGGGCTAAATCTTACATCAAATTCTTCAAGTTCTTAGGGGCTGTAATTTTTCCTCTTTCTTCTACTCACTCTGGCTGCAGTTGCACTCTTTCTTGGGGTGGGAAGAATGCCAAAATTTTATCTACAATTCCCTTGCGGTTTTCTGTATTTAATTACGGTATGATGTGTATATGTAAGGCATGTTTGACCCTCCTTCACAAGGCAAATATTTTTCTGTAAAATTCCCATGCCAATTCCGCCCCAAAAATCTGGCTATTACAATAATGAAGATGTGTTTTACTTCTTACTGTTGCAAAAACAATTAGGGGGAAAATGAGAAAACATGAACACATTTCAAATCTTTCGATAGAGATGCATCAAAGATATCGTTTTTTAATAATAAATAAAGCAGTCTCTTACAATTCATCATTTTGGCGCCACCTGTCCCCCAGTGACGAATTAAGAGTGTTCAATCCATTAATTAAAGACCTCAATGCTCACAATTAACATCAAATAAATCTTAATTTAGTTAGCGTGATAGTGATTACGTTGCACCTATCTCCTTAAGAAGTAACCTAATATAACAATTTGTAGAATGCCATATGCCTTGCAGTGCTTTTCAAGGTGAAAGAATTACGCACCAATTTTTTTTTAAAAAAAATTAATTGGGATGATAAGACAAAGTGCTTTAAGAATTTTTTGTAGAGTGTCTAGATGCACAAGCTCTACGTGGCCCTTGATGAAACTCGAACCTTTCTTGGGTACAACATCAACAAAATATATTCCTCATTTGACTTTGGCAATATTATATCTTGTCACCTAATGCCTTGGCAAATCTTTCTGTTTCCTTAATTGCCCTTGATTTAGTAAGACTTAATATGATAAAAAAATATCGAAGAATTTTCAGTTATTTGTTCAATAATTTGCTCGCGATTTCACGTTTATCTTCTCATGAACATGCAAATAAGAATACATTACCATGAAACAGATCTATCTATATGGGCATCTGAGTAATTTAAACATGTTATTGCGATATGATAGAGCAAATCTTTGGTTTATGTTACTGATGAATTGACAAGGACATAATTTTGACTGAAGGGAGGAAGCAAGGACAGCAAATTGCCAATATTAATATTCAACAAACACAAGCGCCTTATGTCAGGGAAATTGGGCATAACATTGCAAACCTCTTACAAAACACACACGCGTATATACATAGATTTCCCTTCGTCGTATATGTCAAAGGGATTAATGGCTCAACAAATGGGAATATGGGGAGGCATAGAACAAGGGTGGAGTAAAGGGCCTTGGATTGCTGAAGAAGGCAGGTTCCTCTTTGGTTATGTGAAATTGCATGGTGAAGGAAGATGTAATAATGTGGCCTGGCCTGCAGGTACCTAACTATAAAAGCCTGATTTTTCCTCCCTACGCATTGACATACGGACTTGTATATTGTTGAAGTATGTTAAAACTCATAATTGTTTCAAACTGTCCCCTTGCTGTTTGCATTTATCGTGTGATTAATATGATTGATGTTCCTTAATTAAGAAGCCCCTTTCCGAATGATTTTATTGCAGGGCTGAAAAGGAATGGTAAGAGTTGAGATGGGTGAACTGCTAGAGGCCAGACCTAAAGAGGGGCCAAATAACTCCTCATGGAGAGAGATTTTTAAGCATGGGGATAGTTTGAAATTTGCTAAAAGAAACTTGTTCATCGTACAATTGCTTTTCTCAAAGCAGATGGTCAACCTTTGCTAGAAGCCTACCAGGAAGAACAGACAATGAGATCAAGAATTATTGGAGGACACATTTCAAGAAGGGAAAAGTCTCCTCCCAAAGCCCTGAAAAAACACGGGCTTGGTTACATAGTAGACAATAATTTCTATTGCAACAACTGTTGCAGCAACAACAACACCAGCAAGATCAAATGGACATGAAAAAGATCATGTCATTGCTATAACGTGCCAACTTCCACTCAGTTGAGGCAAGAAATTGTCTATCCAACTGCACGAGATGAGGAAGGGTTCCTCTATTCAATGATCAACGAGTACAAAACTGTGCCTGAGGCCTATTCAAGTGAGGACACTATCATATGGGATGCCTTGGGGAACTTGGATGATCTCCATGGAAATATGACAGGGAGTGCCAATTATCACCGTACTTTAGCCCCAGCTCTCTATTAATCTTCTACGATTACCTAGAGTACTGCTTGTTACAATTTCTGAGTCTCATAGCTTCTGAAGTTGTACGAAAACATTATATAAGAACCAAAGGAGGTTTTCAGTGGAGAAAGATAATGACTGCTATGGAATCTGGATTATGAAATTTGTCTTCGGGCTAATTATAACTAGTAAATCATCTGGAAGTGGATGATATAATCCCTTTTCAATATGTAAATCGGAATTCGTTCCTACTAGAGAAATTTTGTGAACTTTATGTTTTGTTTATATCATTGTAATGGAAGCGTAGTACTTTTACACGCATGAATGATAAGCGTGTCACAGTACTAATAGAACAGTGTACTTTTCTGCACCAGAATTTAAGCAAATTAGAAAAAATGCACTTGCGTTGAAACCTCGTTCTTCGTCTAATATAAGGAAAATCAATTGAAGACAAATGTTATATCTGTCATATGTATATGTGACTATATAAGGAATTGGTCAAGCAGACGGTAATTGAGAGCTCTAATAAAAAAATTAATGTGAGGTACTGCATAAGATGAGGATATGTATCACTAAGGGAATGCTAGGATGTTTAAATAATTTGCCTGTGTTCGAGGTTTAGGTTTCAAAATCTTTTGGTTAGAATGTTAATTAGCGATCAGAATTACATTGTAAATGTTGGTTTCATTTTTATAATTAATTATATATTCTATCCATAAACTCTATCAAAAGATAAACACCTGTCTTAAAAGTTAGAAAAAAAAAAAAGAAAAAAGGTAAATCTATTACTGACACCTTGTTGAGAATTATCATAATTATTGATTACTTGATGCAATTGTTATAAGTATAATTATTTACGTTAACTTCCTTAATATCTGGATAATTATTTGTTCCTCGGGCTTTTAATTAACTAGACTTAGTTTGTACTACAATAACATGTTTATCTTGCGTAAGGGTTTTAATTATCTCGAGGTTCGGTTTAAAGGCAAAAGGTAAGTCACCCGATTAAAAACTACACTATTATGGTTGGCAAATGTGTTTTCACTATTGTCGATATATGTGATATTGAAAAAGGCGAAAAATTAATAATGGCCGTTACGTGCAGATTAATCCAAAGTTTGCTTTGCAACTGTTTCATAGTATTCTTTTAATTATTCAACCTAATAAAATAAATCATTTAGTTTGAACCCTTTCAAATTTGTTTTCCCAAACTTAAACAGTCATGTCAAAACCTCTCTTAAATGACACTTCCATTTAATTTTTATAAAAAAAGGTGGAGCATCCATTTGAAAACATTAAATTATGAAGGCATCATTCAATAAATATTAAATAAATGGAGATGCCACAGGATGGGATCGACATTAAACAAGAATAGAATAGAAAATATAAATGTCAAAATGCCATCTTGCTCGTATTTTTAGTTTTTTTTTTTTAATTTAGCGTTGAAATGGAATCTTCATTTTTCTTAAAAAAATATGAAAGTTATGACAGATCAATTTAATAAAAAGGAAAAATAAAAATGGGTTGACAAAACTTCTTTTCGTTAATTTAAAATGTTAAAAATGCCCATCCTTCATAGGTTTTAAATATAAAATTCTATTTACAGTTAAATTTGTGATATGTAATGTAAAACTATTAGTATACTTGTCAGAATTATCATAACATAGTTAGCTTGATAATTTTCGACTATTTTTATTTCATTATTTTAAATTTATTAAAATTGGAGTAATATATCAATATTACTGCATTTTGGCTATATAAATCAATTAAAAAACATATAAATATACTGCTTTGTATTAGTCTCTTCGTATCAATCCGTTTTCAAACGAATTATTTAATTTTGATTTAAGAATGAGTTAGAAATATCAAATGTCACTACGTTGTCATGAAGTAAAGCTATAACGTTGTCCCAGGACAATGCTGGTAACTAAATGGTGTGGTCTCTTAATTACAATTGATAAATGTTGGCATGTGTGATTATCTAAATAAAATAATAATATTTTCAAGTATATATTTGATATAGTTTATAAAATAAAACAAAAACTTACTACAGGCAATAAATAGAATAAATTAAATTTGAGAAGAAATATATATTATACTAAATTATGGGAATAATGTTCAATAAACAAAAAATTGATGGATAGAGTGAAAAACTCAAAAGGGACTTTTTTACCTATTATAGTATATATAATTTGTTCTAAAAATTTTCTGAAGCCTAAATAATAAATTAGAGTCTTTTGTTGCAGGGTATTTAGACAAAGGATTAATAGCCAAGGAATCTATTGAACAATAGTACGAGTAACTAGTAAGTGATTAGACTTTTGAAAATGCTTTCTATAATGTTTTGTCATGCACAAAAATTTTAGATTATGTGAATAAAATTACTTTTGGGAATATTTTCCTGTTTTATAAAAGTATGAATTATTCTACTATTTTTTTGAAAAATTTAAACGTTTATTTACAATTTTATTGGAAATCTAGATGTGAGTCGTTGTGAAGTAAAACAATTTTACATTGAACATTGGAAAATTGAAGCACAAGCAATGAAATATATTAGCCACTTATATAATGCTGATAATTGTTAGAAACGAGTTCTGTCCTACCAATCTAGTAATAGATGAGGAGCCATTCAATGGAGATGTAAGATAGGGAACGAAGTGGGTGAAGCTAGTATATGACCCTACCAATCGAATTACAATAGATTAAGATACTTTTTAAATAAGGTTGAAGCCTTGGAGCTACGGTGGAAAAGTTATAGCATGTAACCTTTTTTAGTTAGAGTATAGACTAAAACCCTAGTTAGTAGAAAAGCACATGAAATATGCATCGACATGAGCTGGTTATATGGATGACAAATGGATGGAGTGCCTAGGCAACACTTCTTTTCTTTTAATATTAATTGTGAATTATTTATTTCATCTTATTGAAAATGTCATTATGCAAACTATTATGTCCTTGCTCACACCCATTTGAAAGATAGAGACAAAAAAAAAAAAGGCAGGTGCTACCATTTAGTAGGCGACTCATCGCTTACCACATGTAAATGATATTTTTGCAAAGGAAATTAATGACGATGGACAAACATGGGGTTAGCAAATGAGAGGATGAGGTATTAAATTAAGTTACTTAATTCATTGTCATCACTATTTATCAAGACAATTTCTAATGTAATAATTAGGTTGCTTTATTTTCATTGTGTAATGAAGTTCTAATGTTACTATAGATAATACATTGTTTTCTTTGGATATTGTAATGAATATTATTGAATTAGTTTGTTTTGAAACATATTAACTTTGGTATTCATTGAGGTGATTAGTATGCATTACCATATTAACGATCTCGAATTCAGGCCATGATAGTATGGGTATAGGCAATATATTTTAAGTTAGATTTGGATTTGGATATGGATAATGTTTCATGAATATGGGTAGGGTTACCTTACCTAATTACACCAGTAGTCATTGCACAAGCAATTCGTTTTGACTTTTGCCACTGAGTTGCTCATATGTTCGTTGAGCTTGAAATCAAGTTATCCAACAAAGGAGGGGATCAAATTTCAATACCGTCAGTGATAAGATGTCATTTGATTTCTTTTTCCATTTTTTTTTAAAGCCTACAAGACTTCATACGATGCGTCTACTTGTGGAGACGATAACACAAATCTTGACAGGTGGCTATTTTCCTGCATGCTCCTCTCACAACCCTTTGGATGAAATTCTCACCTAATTGATTGGAGGTTTTGGTACTCCAAACTCTCTCTTTACCGAACTTTGCATGAAATCAAGATACCAAAATTTTCACAACATATTTTAAGAGGCCTTGGGCACATTGCTTGGCGAGATAAAGCAAGCCATCAACTGGGATGAGGTCATCCAGAACTTGCTATTTCTGACATGGTTTAACTAATACAGTGGTGCAAAATAGTTTCCCAGCTTTGCTTTAATATAATTATAAAACTATCTTATTTTGAAATAATAATATAATTAATAAATTATTCAATTTTAAATTATGTATTATTAGTTGTAAAAATTAATTAACCATTTACAAAAGAATATGTAATCAACCAGTTTACTCAGTATAATATTACGTCTTAAATTTAGAATTTTATATTTCTAAATTTATGCTTCCAAATTCTTCAAATTATGTTTTCTAGTGGATCATGCCGAAAGTTCCATCATTCAAAAAACATGTGGAGAAACATACTGAAGTAAGGAGTAAGGAGTATTGCTTTAGACTAATGACAACTATGGCAAAATAGTTCATCATTCAAAAAACTTAAACTCAAAGACAAACGCATGCAGAAACTTAGTCTTAGCATGTGGTTTGCGTGGAAGTGATGGATTTTCTTCAACTTAGTATAGATTCGTCTTTCTTTGCTTCTCTTGTGCTACTTCCTTGATCTTTAAATGTTTTCTAAGCTTTGAAACTATCCAAAACTCCATTCTAACTATGTTTGAATCTTGATTTATAAGTGTTGATGGCTAAAGTTAAGAATATTATGAAGGATGGACCAAACTACCCTCCAAAATCTACCCCTGACTGTGCTATTTCTCGCACCTATGAGCCTTTTGGTTGTGTCTGCACTTGACTATTTTGCTCCAACAATCCCAAGCATGAGTTTTTACAAATCCACCTTCTAAAGCACATAGCCACACCACCCTTCCTCGTAGTCATGCCTTTGGTCGTTTTTACTTTGACAAGGTGCACTTTTTTGCATGCAAATTTCTTGTCTAGTGTTAGATTGGCCTAATGTTTGTGTTGTTTGAAAGCCAGTTTATTTTGATTTTATTCTATATAATTTAAGATCAATTGAATACTCCATAAAAATCGTAGAAGCCTTATTAATTATTTCTAAGTTTTTCTTTCTGAACTATTTACTTTCTTACTATTTCTCTACCTCTTCAAGTCAAACTTATTCAAAGACTTTTTGACATAGAAAATAAGCATAAAACATCTCCATCATCCATAATTATGAATGAATTAAATAAATTAAGATCAACTTCTCTTAGTCACACAAAATATACAATTCATGCCACAATGCGCTCAAAAGTTCAAGGATTATAGTCCAAATCATACGAATTACATATGATAAATGACTCCTAGGAAGCCATCAACAGCCAGATATTGCTCACTCACATGGAGTAATAAGTAGGTTCTTTCAAAATTATGATAGGAAATGTGGCTATCAATGTTAACTCAAGGTGATTTCATTTGTAGAGACAGTCATGTCATGGTTTAAATATTACAAAAGTGTTGCTCTTTCAACTACTAAAGTAAGGTTTATTACAAGAACTAAAGCTTGTGAAGATGTGCTATGGGTAAACATATTTTTTAAGTGAATATAATTTCCATCATGGGAAGTGTGAGTGATTCTGTGACAGTCCAAGTGTTATTTATGTTAAAAAGAAAAAAAACTATCCTTTAATTTTAAGTTACATATTAACGTAAAATACCATTAAATCACAGATGTAATAGAGGTAAGCTGTATGTCTTGAGAAGATTTGTACCAACAAAAATGATTCAGACAAGTTGACTAGGATTCTTTCCAAGATAAACACGAAAATTGTTGGCTAGCAGCCAAACTAGTGGAGCTTCTAATGTAGTGAGAAGGGGGAGACTTGCTTGTTGATCCTACTGAATTAGTGGGGCCCATACACGCATTTTTTGAAAAAAAGAACATATATATTAATACACTGTATTATCAATTGTTTGAGTCGAATTTGATTTTAAATTGTAAACTTACAATATTACTCAAAATTAAGAAATTTACACTATTATCTTTAATTACAAATACCAAATACAGCCAAATATAATTATAGTTACTATTATGTCTGTACTTCTTTTCTTTATTTTGTATCTATACTCATATCATTATGAAAGTTATTTTTAGTTATACATTGTAAAATTACACTACTTTTAATTATTTTTTATTTTTGTATCATTTTCTTTTTTATTTTTAAAATTTTTTATTTTTTTCCTCTGATGTTATCTCATTTTAAATTCTGTTTACCTTTCTTTTTTAATTATATTAAATGTTTTTCATAATTTTAGTCTATATTTATAATTTGTTGTTACAGAAGTAATGCTTTTTGGTTGAACACTGTAAAATTACAAAATTATCATTAATTTTATTTTTATTTTTATTTTTTCATCTTTCTTTTGCCTTTCAAATTAATAATTCATTGGTTTTTCTCTCAATTGTCTCTCTTTCTGGTTTTTATCTTGCCTTTTTATCTACTTTAAATAGTTTTTTATGTTTTAATTTTAAAATTTTTATTATTTAAATACATTAATTTTCTAACTTATAAATTAATTTTTCACACCTGTGCAACTTTTACTAGTGTGTGTGTGTGTGTGTCTGATGAGCCAAGGCGTGGTTGCTACCCAGCACCAACAATTGAATAGGAGCTCCCACCTCCATTCTTGGTCAATAAAAGAAACTGCAAACTCCGCTATGTATGGGAGGAACTAATTTTGTCTTTTGGTCATTTGCAAGGTATGGGCAAGTATTCAGTATTGCGAGGTTGAGAGAAAAGTGAGGTTTTTAGACAAATTGCTAGAGCAAAGGCAAGATAAAATAATTTGTAAGAAATTTTCGTGTGAATTAAATAGCGGTATTTTGTTTTGGTGGTTTGACAAACACTTGTGTATTACCATTCTAGATGGTATATCTAAAAATTTTCTGGGGAATCCTCTCTATTAAACTCTTTCCATTGAAATAATGGAAAAAATAGCTTCGAAACTTACCCATGGATGTAAGCCATCAAAGGATATTTTCTGTTCCTTTATTTATTGTTCTTATTTTGTTTGCTATTTATTTGCTTCGTCTCCAACGGTCAATATCTTCTATGGCCAACTTTGCATTTTTGCCATGCAGACATTATTGACCTATATTTTAGTTTTGTCACAATAAAAGAATCAAAAGCTGATATTTGTTATCAATAAGCCCAACAAATGTACCCTAGATTCATGTTGATAAATATTCTTATGGTTTTAAGTTAGAGGTACCTTTTCATAGTAGTTTTTCAAGGTCAAGATAATTGTGGAAAAGTATTTTTGTTTATTATAAAATAAAGTACATTGACTCTGTCTTCTTTGTGCCCAAAAAGGACGTAACACAGGAGAAAAAGTTGATGCATTTATTATTACATCCACAATCAACAACACCAAACATAGTACATCTTAGCACAAAAGCCAATACAACACAAAAGAGAGTTCAATACCTCGATTGTTACATGAGAAAGAACGCCACATAAATTGAGAACGCAGATACTATCAACAAATACTTCATTACCATATTTTCTCAAATCTTTTTTTTATATTTTTTTTAGTTCAGACAACAAACAAAACTTGCTGCACTTACTCCATAGCATAATTAGTCTTCAATTCCTCGGATAGACTGTATAATAGGTCTGGATTATTGTCATGACAAGAAGCAACACACCAGCAGACCAAGCAATGATAGACCATGGGTTGTTGAAGTATGTGTACATCAACTGAACAATCCATGTCTTCGCTTTACTGTCATAGTGCTCCTGAATTTTTTGTTTCACGTCTCTGAAACTGCTTGTGTTGGCCATCCCATAAGTATTCAAGCCGCTATACATCTTAAGGATTTCTTTATCACTTCCTAGTGGTGTCAACAAAATCCTCCTCTCCCTCAGCTCCTTCACATCGGCTGGAGTGTCCATCAGGGATTTCATGAATTTCACGTAAGTTATCACAATTGGCTCGATAAAGTTGTCGGGCCTGAGTTCATAAGCAATCATGTTCAAAAAGAACACTTTCGTAGTGCTGGAAACTAACCAAGTGGGGAGTTCTAACTCGGCATAAGGGATGCAGGATTTAAAGCGTATGGCGTTGAGAGATTTTATCCGGGTGGGACAGAAGTGAATCCCCTTGGTTTTCAGATCATTCGCACGGAAAGTCTTGTAACGTTTCTGAATATCGGCTTCTTCTTCCCTTTCATCTTTCTTGGTGACTTGAGTCTCAGTCTTATTGGGATTCCAGTTCCCAATAAGAACTCTATGGAAAGCTTCGAAGAGAGAGATCGGCTTGTACTCCTGCTGCAGCTGCTGCTGAATTTCTTCGATGTGCGGCCGTTCATATTGACCCCATATTGTCCTGTGCAGGAACTTGCTCACTGCTTCTTCTCCCTCCTCCTTGTATCTAAGGTTTACCAGGAGCATAACTATTTGAAATGGAATCTGATTCTCCATCAAGAAGATATCACGGTTTACCAATGATAGAACAAATTTGCCAAGATAACTGTACATCTGTCCCAAACTTTCCGTGTTCAGGGTGCCTATACCGATATAGCAGATGAGGAAACAGGCATCTAGAAGCATCATTTCTGCAAATGCAGCGTTTGAATAATTGTTCGTCGATCCATCCTCGTAGCATTTTTTGGCATCTTCAATGACGTCAAGAACTTTGTTGTAGAAGAATCCTATGCTCTCACAGCTGCCATCGACAAACATTCGGAGAGCAAAATGCTTGGCTTTCTCGCAGTGTTGAAGATCCTTTTTTCCATGGTGGTAAGGGCCGAAGGACACCACCTTGGGGTCGTAGTCACCCTTGTTTTGCTCGTCCTGTCGAAGCCAATGGGGAACTCTATGGATCCGCCGGACATCTGACTGCCAAAGTGCCATCGTTGGAGTGGCCTCTCTGGGGGCACTTTGGTCGCCAGATTCTACATCCATATCAATTGGAAGTAAATATTTTTTGGCATAGGTTTCAACAGTACGACCAAGTAGGATATTTTTTTTATATGACCTATTTTTCGGATGGCTTGTGGTTGCTCAAATAATGGCGACTTGAACAGCAGTATGTAAAGGCCAGAAGAAATAATTAAATAGAGACTTCAGCGCAAGTGTCGTTTTCTTTGGTTTTTCAGTCAAATGGTTAGAGAGGAAAGATCAGCTTAATTATTCATCTGTTATCCACGGTTACAAGTATCCCACGCACTGTATTACGTTTGGATTAAATCATAATTGTTCTCACCAACATATGAGTTGACTAGAACCTATCTACCCTAGAGGTGATTGGTTTAGAAAAGCTGCCCCCTTGCTGGTCTTAAACTCTCACCTTACGTTTGCAGTTAGCATAGCTCCGTAAACATGTTCATAACATCCAAAGATCTATGTGATATAAAATATCATGCTTAACACGGATAACTGTATAATCAAATTTTGTGCTTATATACTTAGACTCGTGCCAAATTCTAAAATTAACGATGTAGTCACTTCAATTTATTGTTTTGTTACACGGGTCTTTGCATCAGTGCAGCATAACAATCAAGCATTAAGAATTTAGTTTGGTGCGTGCCTCGATTGTTAGAATGCCGGGAACTTAGTTATTAGTCATCAAGAAACAAGTATAAAATTATGGCCTTGTCTATCCATTTTATAAATATTTCAAACCGTGTGAGATTTTGTGAAAATTATTCATACGTATATTTCTACACAACAGCAATTTATATATATATATATATACACACACACACAAACATACCAATATATTTATACACACCAGCAATATAAATATATGTATTATGTGGGTTTGAGCTGCAAGTTCCGGCTGGCGGTCCATGTGTGATAGTAATATACATATGATAATGTATTTTAATGTGCTAAAAGAATTAATTAAATTATAATAATTGTTCGACCAGATAAATGATTATTTTGAAAAGTGTTTAGTTGTTTTGTTTCTAATTAATAAATATAAATAAATATCAATTATGCGATTTTTGGAATAGGTAAACATAATTTATTATTTATCAGTAAATTTGATTACTTGTTATTTGAATTTTATAATCACAATCAAAATCTTGCTGAGTTGAATTTTATTCAGGACAGCCTTTTGTGTGTTGTCCCAAATTTTGGGACTCGTTTTAGAAACCATGCAAAAGGGCGTCCTGCCTACATACATAGGACAAAAATCGGGACAATTTTAGAACAAATTTAGGATGGATATTTGGAATGGATTTGGGATGACTTTCAGACGAATTTGAAACACTTTTTTGAGATGGTTTTGAAATGCCTTATTTAGAACAATTTTGAGATGGTTTTTTTTATAGTGATTTAGATGTGGCTTTGGCATTGAAGTTGTCTTTTAGGTCAAAATTTGGAATAGCTTTTTCAATATATTTTATTTTTTAATGATTATATATTTCCTAATTTATCAAAATTGTACATTATGAAATAAAAAGCAATTGTACGCAAATGACTAAATATTTGCTGCAAACAATAAATTTCAAATTGATCATACCAACCATAGATGTTTTAAAAAATGCAAACTATTTAGAAATGCATATCAAATGTAGTTTGGGTATTAATGGACTTGCATCAATCATTGGTGTCCAACCTAACCTCAATGTCCTCTCCCTCATCCTCAGCCTTCAGGTTCATGTAATATTGGCATATCAAATGATATTGTCCGTGAAGCGCTAATGTCCTCACTATATGACTTGTGAGGGATTTCAGTCCACCACACTTAAACTATACTCGAAACTTTAGTCTTATAGACTACTTTTCAATCATGCCTATCCCGTCTAGTACTCAAATAAGCAACATAATATGCCAAGATTGCTTGATGAGCTAAATTAAATGGCTCTCCATTCTATATGTTCTTGAGTAGGTAACATTGATGAGTTAATATTTGGAATTCATTTTTTGTCCACAAACTAGCTCTACCTACTTACATTTGAATAACACAACATGCATATTAAGCATGTTTGGATGCTCAAATTGCAGTATCTCTTCGAACACCCCAAAAGAAACATACTCAAAATTGTTGTAGCATGACAAATGTACATCGATGGGGTTCAACACAAGCATGCAAAAATGTTGAAATAGAAAACTAATTTCCTTCAGCATATTCCACACAAATTCTAGTAACATCTCCCTGAACATAATACGAAGAAGCCTCTCCATAAACACGTGATATGTGGCTTTTCATTCGATTTAGTCTCAGTTTGTATATGTCCATACATTACCTAATGTTTGATGCATCCCCATTTGGAAATATCAATTGTTTGAGCCACTCACATATCATTTGTTTTTGTTCCCTATTCAATGTATAAGAAGCTACGAGTTAAGGTCCGTCTCTATTTGGTCTGACGGCAAGTTTAGAATGGTTGCATATGATTTCAACAACCTTTTGAGCATTTATCCTTTGTCTTCCTTTTCATATCCATGATCATGTTAAAAATATTCTCAAATACATTTTTCTCAATGTGCATGACATCCAAATTGTGACGAAGTAAGTTGGTTTTTCAATAAGGTACATCCTAAAATATACTTCACTTTATCCACTAACAAATAGTCCCATAACCATTGATCACACCACATGGTGTCAATCCAATTCTTTAATGCAATTCCATATTTGTTCACTAGTCTCCCTCTGAGACATGAGACGCATCTCCACTCATCCCTTGATAAAATTTTTCCTGTTTCTCTCATCCTGATAGTTTATCAGCAAGAATTGATGATGACAATTAAAGTAACTCACCTTCCTATCATGTTGAAGACAAATTGCTCTATTCTAACTCATACACACTGGACAACACATCAAATTATCTGAGCTCCACGCCAATCCCGTTGAATATGCAAGCAAGTTATGAATAGTCCACAACAACACTGTTCTCATATTAAAATAATTTGTCTAAATGAATCATATGTCATGACGACAACATCCCATAACATAATTAACTCCTCGATTTGTGGCTGCAAATAAACATCAATTAATTTATTCAGGTTAGATGGTCCCGAAATAACCAAAGATAGGAACATGAAAGAATTTTTCAAGCACATCCAGGTAGAAGGTTATACGATATCACCACAACCAATCACCATGAATATATTTTCCTATAAGATCCATGTGGAGCAACCCTATTCACACACAATCCAAGCATCACATTTCTAAGCTCAATAGCAAACTTAAGATGTGTCCTATCAAAGTATTTCCACGTCTTAGCACCAAATAAATGCTACATAGACCATTGCTTACTGACGTGACTGGCATGCCATGTCATGTGTTCTACAGTTCCAACTAAAGCATATAATCTCTGAAATCTTGAAGTTAATGGCTAGTATGACAAACTTGCATATAGGACATCTCTCTTACTACAACTTCTACTCATTCACAATCTAGCCCTAGGCTACCCACAAAATTTATAACTTCGAAGTCTTTCACTATCCTTCTAATATAGCATGCAACAAACCTTATAATAGTCAATCTTTACAACTGGCAAACCTAAATCCTTTATCAACTATTTTGTGACGTAATATTTTTAGGGCATATGGTATAAATATTAGTCTGCCACATTCAACACTTCAAAACATCTTTCTAAAAATCATTCCTCACAATTTGCAGCATCAGCATCTCTTTCTCTCTCATGAGGATGAATGTCTTCATCATCAAGTGTTTCAATGTTACTTGGACCTGATTCATCCATAAACAGTTCCATACATGGCCCAACTACATCATACGCCATTCGAGGTCTCATGGCATTTCCTTATTATTATCATCACTCACAATGCTCTATAGAGGCCGTCGTCACTACCCCTCTCTGTAGTAATATCAAAGTACTTGTTCTCACCATAAATAGTCCAATTATAGTAGTTATTTACAAATCCTTTTTTGAATAAGTACATCTTCACCTCATTGAGATGTAGAAACCTATTGTTCTTGCGCCACGAAAAAGGACGCCTAATCCTATTGTCATCCATGAAATCAAATTATTGACAAACCCAATTTATAAATTCATTAACCTCATCCTCAAACTCATCTATCAATCCACGATGCCCAAGAAGTTTTTTTTTTTTTTTGGTAAATCCAAGATCTAATTTGTCTCAACATTTTTTACTAAAATAAACACACATATTTCATTTGTTGCCTCTAAAATATGCAATTGACCAAAATTACACAAAACAATTATGGATTGATCTTAAATCTCATTGTTATGGAGCAAAATTAAGAATCCCACCTTAAAAACTTTAATTTTCATCATTATACATGTATATATAAAAACAATCAAACACGTAATAATACAAATAGGAGTAACAGTATTATCATAAAAATAAAAACTTCAACTCCACCAAATTTATGGAGTTTTTGGCCAGATTTGATATTGTTTTGACGATAGTAGAAAGAAAAATTAGTTTTCAAATAAAATAAGGTCGTATTTGACCTTATTTTAAAACTTGTGAATTAGAACAAATTTGGGATGGCCTTAAAATGCCGTTCCAAGTGTGAGGATGACTTTTTTCTTGCCATCCGAACTTTAAGGACAGCTTTGTGATGGTTTTTCTAGTCCATGATGAGATACGCCTTTTGAGCAACTTTGGGACAACTTTAGAATACCTTCTTTTTTAAGTCCAAAAGTCATCCCAATTTAGCTATTTTTTGGTTGTGAATAAATAGTTATCATATTGAATTGAATTATTTTTGGTCCAACTTAGTATATTTTCACGCCATATAGATTGGTAATATAGCATTCCAACCCTTGCACAGCTCCTAGCAAAAGACTTAAGCATATGTGTTTTCAAAAAACGTAGTAAAAAATAACGATAGTCAGTTATGTTTGGATTCAAATTTAAATCTATCTAGCTTATTTCTTACAAGCCTATTATATATCAAAATATTACATTTTATTTCTTTTTCTCTCCTATTTTTGAACTATTCCTAAGTTTTCGTGCCAAATTTTTATATTTCAAAATTTAAATCTAAACATAGTATGTATTAGTGATATACCCTCTAACGCCAATAAAAAAAAGGGGATACTAGAATAATATTTGATTGTATCTATACTTTTCACATTAATCAATAAAATACTAATTTCTATATCAGTATTGTGGCAAATCTTCATGCGCATAAATCTTGATTGGCATAAAATATTACATGTACCCATTTGCTTGAATTACAAAACCTTATTCATAAGGAATTAAGAATATAGATACAAGACTTTCTTAATACTCAATTAAAAAAACATGTGTGTACACCTTATATTTGTACGGTGAATGTCATACTATTCGGTATGAGATATTAAGAATATATATGTATAAATGTGCCATTGGGGAAAGGGTCGTTCAGACAATAACTCGTAAAATGAAGCTGACATGCGGAGTTCACTCTTATTTATCAACGTCCTACTTTATGATCGTGTTAAGCACTTGTGAACTTTAAACTTGAGATGACATGATTGTCTTATGCGTATGACGGTCAAAATATCATTAGAGCATTGAGATCCAATATCTATCCTATTATGGGATAAGATCATGAGTCCTATATGTCATTACCTAAATGCGTATGGAGGCTTGTGTACAATTAATAAGGGATTTGTCTCCTTATAAGTAAGCAAGGAGTTTGTCCTATACAGTTGGTGTTTTATGAGATTGAAACTCTTAGCTAAGGCAATATGTGATCAAAAAAGAGTTTTCAATAGGAACATTTATCTTATGAGAAAACACTGATTGGTTATATGATGGAGTTTGTGACTTGCTAAATTCATGACTCTTACTCAATTAAGACAAAATAAGATAAAAAGTCTATATATTAAGGCAATCGCAATAAAAAATGTTCATTGTGATCTAGTTACTTCATCTTAATTGGGCTCCGATGTGGGCCGTAGACTAGACGTTACCTATATTTTTCGAGTTATGCTCGTTGCTGATTAAAAATGAAGCTAGAGAGTAACACACATAAAATTGGGATGTGTTGTGAGTGTTAAATTTATGGAGTGCATAATTTATTTAGTTTCAATTAGATTGAACTAAATGAATTGTTATGTTATTTGTAAATGATGAGATGAGTAATTAAAAATACAATGAAAATTTAATTTAATTGATGAGAATAAGTAAATTAAATTAGTTGGATACAAATGAACTTTAATTATTATTGAGATTAATAATTAATAATTAAAAGATATATGAATTGATTTATTAATAAAATTAATAAATAAGAGTCCAATGATTATTTAATTAAAGGGGCCTATTTAGGAAGGCTAATAGAGTCCACGCACTTGACTATAGTGTTTAGATTATAAATAAAAGTCTTGAAAAGTTCAAGACTCAATTTTCAAGATCAAAGATTTGTGTGCCCCTCAAGTAGAAGGAGAGAAAAACTCTGGCCATTCTCTTGCATCTCTCTTTCATCAAAACATCTTTTTAAACCAAAGTGTTTGCTTAGAACTTTCGTAAAAATAATTTCGTAAAGTGTAGAAAGACCCTACAAGTATTCTCATCACATGGACAAGCTAAAAGTTAAAGTTTAAAGGCTACAACTTCAAGGACCATGTAAGAAAGGTTTAAAAACATTTCAATGTTACTACCTTGATCTTTGTACTTGTAATTTCAATATCTTGTGTGTTTCGCAATAAAAACAAATAGGATTTGTTTCGTTATTTTTCACTGTATGTTTGTGAATTATTTATGTGATTAAATTAAATTTTACGACCAAACCCTATAAAACTCAACAACATGAACTTTCTAACTTGAAATTCTAATGTATAAGACAATGTTTTGATTAGAAAATGGGTATTTATAATTATATCTAAATTTCAGAAAGTATTGTTACAACTGTTTCAATCATCAATAATGACAAATCTTGATTCGGTATGTACATTGACAATAGCACAAATTTTTAGGTTTTGAAATCCCTTTCTCCCATCAACATACATCATGAATTTGGCATATGTAGTTTATGTCATAAATCTACAAAGATTAAAACTGGACTAATGTCTTCGTCCAACGTCAAACGCTTTCTTGCATAAATCATCAATAATGACAGATGTCGATCTGACACACGTATTTATGTTATTCTCTGGCACGACTTTTCACGCTCCAAGCTAGAGCATTGAATACGCCCTTGGGAAACTTTTAATAAAAGCTTTTCTTTTAAACTAGCATTTTTGCACGTTCATTTCGTGTATAATAAAATAAATTATAATTTAAATTATATGATTACTCTATATTATGTATTGACTAGTATGGCTTAATTATGTTCGCTAATTAAAAATTTACTTAATTATGTTAGCTAATTAAAAAATTAATTAAAATTGAGAAAAAAATAAATAATTAATAACACAAAAAATTTTTAATATAAAAAAAATTACTTGAAATTAAAATTATATGAAAAAACTTATAAGGAAAAAAAAGAGAAGTCAAATAGGGGCTAGAGAACAAATAAAAAAATGAATAAAAATTTAAAAGACGAAAGAGAAATAAATAAAATGTTTAAAATAAATTAAAATAAAATAAAATAAAATTTTTTAATATTAGAGCAAAAAAATCAATAAGAAAAAAGTCAAAAATAAAATTTTTGTGAGGAAAGTAAAAATTAGGAGCAGAGAATAAAATTACACATATAATAACGGTACTTTTATCTTTGGATTTTGAGGAACCTAGGAGTTATTCGATTCCACCACTCTCATGCACGATACAAAACTAGTGATTAGAGACATATTCGATCCGTGCGTAATTATATAAATAAATTAATAATATATTAAAAATATAAGTTTTGTGTAATTAAAAAATAAGATAAAAATTAAATAAAAAACATAAATAGAGTAAATTAAGTGTCAAGAAAGTTGAAAAAGATGAATAAGTTAAAAGGAAAGGAAATGAAATAAATATAAATGAAGGTTTCAGAGTAATATATATATTTATACATGCTTTATATATCTATATCTACACTATATTATTTCTTAACAAGGATTCTTGGTTACAAAAAGCAAATTTGCCTAATACCCTTATGCTAACTACTTTTATTATACCTATCATTTCTTAACTCTTTTTGTCCAATTTATAATTTATACTTATATGTTCTTTCAAATTTTATTGTTTTATAAAATCTTAAGATATTTCATCATTTTTTTTATTTTAAATATTCGTACACAATATAAAATCATATAATTTTTCTTATTTAATTTTATTTTTTTCTCCTAACTTTTTTCTATTTGTGTTTTCTTTCAAATTTTTTCTTTCGCTCAAATTTTCTTGATTTCTTTTATTTTAGTAATTCAAATATTTTCTATACTTTTTATTATTAAGTAATTTTATTTTAATAACTAAAATATAATAATTTTATAATTTATGAATAAACATATACATGCATAGAGTGTGTAAATTTTACTAGTATATATAAATAAATAAATAAATATATATATATATATATATATAGAAGTAAAGGTATTATAGTAATTAGTAGTTATCTTAGAGAGTGAATTTACTAATTTAATATTATCATACTTAGCCAGTGCTGTGTCAATGAGGGTAGTAAAGGAAAATCAACTAATGCAACCAAAATTAGACCTTTATCTTTAATATATAGAGTAACCAGTAAAATCCCGACAGAGTCACAGAGCGTGTAAAATAATTAAAACTCGAAGAATAGAACTGAGATTAAACAAAAATTTTAGCCTGTTGTAAAAAACAAAGAGTTACTATAATAATATTTTTAGAAAAGTATGAGTTTGAACCAATCTACTCAACTCGATTCAATTGAGTAGTTCAATCAAAATTTGATTAAGTTTGAGTCAAGATCGAATACTGTTTCCATGGACTTGAAGCTCAACGAGCTATTTAAGCTCAATTGTATATATATAGATATTTATGCTTTAGTAGGTATTGAACGATGCCAATGGCCAGTAATACACAACTCATTTTTGTTGATGCTTGAAGGTCCAGTGATTTATTCCTTCTGGGCACATACTTTTTATATTGTTATGGAATTTAATTGAATTTGAAGTTGAGTCAAGTTTCATGTTTCTAATTATATGTCATTTGTTTCCAAAAATATGTTACCCTGAGCTTTTGTTAGAACCAATTATTATAGACGCTTGATCCATAATTTATGCCACCCTACAAGCTTGAATTCAATTGTGTACACGAAAGTGATTTGTGGATATGATTTAAACACGAAAGCTTAAATTATTAAATCTAAATATTTAAACAATATGACTTTTTTGAACTAAGTTACCAGAAATTGCATGGTCCATAGCTTTATTGAACTCTATACGACAAATTAAAATGTCAACCTGACGCTGACATGATAACTTTTTCTTTATGTACTATTGTATTCATCAATTCTGCTTGCTTAACAAGAGACCATTTAATTTGTTGGACCAAGATATTACAAGGTAGTAGTTCCAAGGTTTTGTTACACCCCACGGACTAATCAAATTATCATACGATTTTATCCTGTAATTTTGCTTATTAACATGTTAATTAATTTGCTAGAGTTATTAGACCAACTTGGTTATTGGTTAATAATGTAGTTCTGTTCCATATGAATAATTAACTATATCCAATATATAGTTATTCCAAAAGAAATAGTTATCACACTGTATATTGAATAGCCAGAAGTGATGCAATTAATATGTTTTAAATGGCGAAAACTTTGGTTTTTGTAAATAAATAATTTTAAAAATTCCATAGTTAATAATTATGTGTAAAAATATTTTCATATACTCTAATTTTTATGTTAACTAAGTTGTCACTATATATCTATCAAAAAATGGTTTGTGGTGACAAGTCATAATATAAGTTGATTACTTTATAACACTGCTTTTAGAATCAGGCTAGTGATTCAACTAAATAATTCACTAGGTCACTAAATTATTAATTTAATCGGTTCAACCAATCTTAAAAAACCAATTCACCCAGTATATGTACGGAAATTATCACTAGAATAGTAAATGCAACAAACTTACAAGAAAACGTCTGTGGGAAAATAAAACAGAAACAATAGCTTAAGTCGTGCATGCAGCACTATTCTTAAAGGATTATTCCACAATTCAAAGTACTCCCTCAAAATTAAACAATCCTTTCTTTCCACCTATAATTTTTGTGGACAGAAACAACAACAACAGCTAGAAAAAGGAACGAGGAGTGGAGAATGGGGAGAGGAGAAGAAATTGTAGGACACATAAATGAGGTAAGCTGTGTCTATGGTTGTGCGTGAAGAGTGAATGAAGGCGAATTGGATGATCTTGTGAATGCTAGAACCCCCACATATTTGGTATGTCTGCTGGCTTTAGGCATGCCTGGTTTGGTTGCAACTTGCAGAGCAGGATGTCTATGTTTGCACATGAATAGTGAATGGGCGAAGGAGAGCGGAATAGATGATCCTGCGAGTGCCAGAACCTCCACATATTTGGTCCGTCCGCTAGCTTTAGGCATGTCACGTTTGCAGAAGGAAAGGCATGCCTGGCATTGAGCTAGTCTTTCTCACACAAGGGGTGAGCAAATCGGCCCATTTCCCTACATTGCACAAGTCAAAGCCCATGCACGTAAGCCCACTCCCTAGCCCCTTTTCACACAACCTTAATTAATATGTAAAATAATATGGGCATGTTAACTTGATCGATTAAAGTCTTAGATTAAATAAGGACCCACCAAAAAATCATAAAATTGTGAAATAAATAATTCTACATGAAAGTCATTGATTAAATAATTAAGGTGTTAAAAATTGCATGTATATACCATTTAAATTACTATTCAAACTTTAATATTATTAATTAAATAATATCTATAGTAAGATTATAATAAAAAAAAATGTAATCATTATATACAGTCAACCAATCACTCTCATGGCATGCAAATTTAATAAACTATTTAGCAAGTTGCTAATTACCACACGGTCTTTGCAACAATTAGAACAATACGTGTATGATATGAAAAGTTATATGTGGAAACATCAATTTTTTTCAAAGGTTATGTCAATTATGTAGTTCGAAGATGCATACTTGATTTTAAATTTTAAACCCTTCAAGAGGTATGCCATAATTCACCATCTAATGTCCATTTTTAGGCTTAGTCATATGGCTGCAAAAGTGTTACAGTAATGTTCTTATCAGCCCATCTTGGTAAGAGATTGTTGTGCCTTTGTAGAGGTCTACGATTCATCTCAAAAGGACTGGTAACATTTCAAGGGAACATAGACTATCCTTGAATCTAGTCATTAAAGTCAAATTATGTAATGTCTAGGGTATAGATTTTATGGGTTACTTTACAAGATCTTTTAGACAATAATACATACTTCTAGCCATAGAATATGTGACTAAGTAGGTAAAAGCCATTGCTACTCCCACTAATAATGCTAGAGTTATCCTCTAGTTCCTTTATAAATATATTTTCACAAGGTTTGTTGTGCCTAGGGCCATCATTGGTGATGGAGGTAGTTACCTTTGCAATATATTGTTTTATGCTATTATAGCTAGGTATGATGTCAAACAAAAAAGCCTTGGGTTTATCACCCCAAGTTAATAGGTTAGCTAAAGTGTCCAATCATGAGATTAAACACATCCTAAAAAAACCTTTGAGAGCTAATAGAACAAATTTGGGCACGAAAGTTCAATGATGCATCGTGGGAGTAAAAGACAACTTATGATACTCCAACTGGAATGTCTCCATTTTGATTTGCATATGGTAAGTCATGGCATTTACATGTGGAATACGAACCCAAGCTCATTAGGAGATAAAGAAATTGATTATGGATTTTAAGGAATTTGGCAGTGTAGGTTGTGGAAATTAAATGTGTTTAAAGAATTTAGGAACGAGGCCCATAAAAATGCATTGATTTATCTAGATAAAACTAAGAAATGGTATGACAGGATCATACTTTGGCATGAGTTTGAGCACAATCATAAAGTTCATTTGTATAACTCACGTCTAAAAACTTTTTTCCTATAAATTGAAGCACAAGTGGTTTGGTTCTTTTACAATTTTTGGAGTACTACCATTTGGCACCATTGAATTGGTCACAAAGGATAGCAGTAAATTCTACATCAATGGGCAAAGACTCAAGCACTATTATTGAGAAAAAAAACAAAGGAGTTCAAAAGCTTTATTTGTTTGATGTCATAAATTGAGCTTACATACATCAAGCTAGTGACACTAAACTAGGAGCAAGTTAGGAAGCAACCCCAACATTTTTGTTCCTTGCATTGTATTTCATTTGATTTGAGTAAGTTTATTTATTTATTTATTTTTTTGGATTAAAATAGGATAGGATGAATTTCCTAGGCCTTGTTGTCGTTCTCAACCATAAAATTTAATTTTTCTAAGTGAAAAAGGTGCAAAAGTTAAAACTAGTGATGAGACGTGAAATGAATCAATTTGGATCGATCCAAGAGGTTAAGATCAATATTCAAGAAGGCCATGGTCAAGTGTGATCTGCACTAGGGCACCCAAGATCAATTACACAAGAGAGATCGCCAATCTGGTAGCTTTAAGCTGGGTACAATCGACAATAAGCTAAATTAGATTGATTGGCCTAGTACTGATCGATAATCTAGTAGCCTAGGCCCAAGAGCAATCAACATTTAGGCACCCTCAATTGATTTGTCTAGTCCAAAAGGGTATGATGTTTTAAAAACTAAATTGATCCCCAATTTCTTCGCTTTGACTTTTTTTACTCCTTCTTCCCTATACTTTCCAAGTCAAAAATCCAACACTTTACACTAATTATTCCTAAAAATTTTGGTGAAATCATGGTTCCCACATTGTTATACTCACTTTAACCGATTAAGTTTGAAAATTTGGTATGGCAAGTCCTAAAACCTAATATTCTTGCTTTTTGTTTATTGAAATATAGGAAATTGGTATTTGAACGCTTTACTACAAAAATTTAATGTAATGTGAGGAATTGTTGATTGGGTTTGACAGCTTTTATGGGATTGATGCTTCCCAGTATATATTGTTCTTGATTTCATTAATTTTTAGGCTTAGGAATAATTTTTGTGTGCAATTCATGCTATTTGTGGATTATTTTGCCTTCCAAATTATGCATAAACTCTAGCTTGAAAATGATGAGTGGTGTGGTTGGTTTACATGTGTAATGTACTATTTTTGAGTTATATGTTGTTGGGTGAATGTATTCAAGTACATTGATGGCTAAACTGTGGTTAATATGGCATAACTGGTTGTGGGAAGGAGTTTTTAGCTCACATGTGAATTATATGAAAGATTGTAAGTGCAGGAGAAGAGTGTCGAGGGGGATCATAGTTTAATAGAACAGCTATCCCAATTTAAATGGATTTTCTTTTTTTTTTTTTGGTTAAGAGGGAACACTATTTAATAGAGTAACTATCCCAATTTTAGTGGTATTTTTTATGACCTTCGTGAATTTCCTAATACTATATTTAGTTGCTTTGATTTTTAAAATAATATTTGGTACTATGACCATTTTTCAGGGTAGTCAATATTCACTTTAAGTCCATTTGTACGTAAATAGTGGGGGGAAAGCAAAACAAGGTAAAAAAAAATTGAGGAAAAATGCATGAGAGATTGATCCAAGTTAAGAGGAGTGTGGCCGGATTGACATTTTTGAACAGTACAATAACGATTGGGGTCAACGATGATCAATCTCAATAGATTGAATCCACTAAGAGTAGAAAGAAAACATCTTTGATTATTAATTTAGGGGAATTGTGATCAATTTATTGACCGGCTTGAAGTTAGATCGATCCAAGCATTGGCTGAATTGATCTAAGCAATTAATTGTAGGGAAAAATTTTGGAGTTTCATGCATACTATTAAGAATAAACTAGTCATTTACAAATTCTTTTGTGATTTTTAATTAATTTTTGAAATCAAGTAGAATAATTTATTTATTAGATTATTATTTCAATTTAAGATAATTTTATATTTATATTTTATATGGGAATGAACGTGTTGTGTATTTCAGAATGTAAATTTACCGGGACAAGGTGAAATCTTCAAATCCTCAATAGACCCTCTAGGGCCTCTCAATGCCAAAGACTCGATGGTCGTCGTTCTTCTTGACGCCATCATCTTTCTAATCCCTTTTTACACTTCAAAAGCTGAACAAAAATGGTGTTTATCAGCCCTTTATACCTTCCTCTCGTTTCACTAGTAGATATCATGTTCACACCATTCTTAATCCCTTAGCGTCCAAACACACCTTTCTTAAAGGCTTCTTTTTGTCATTACCTGATAGATTGCACAAGCAATTCATCCTAACATTCTTCAACTGGATTGCTCAGATGTTAGTTGATCTTGAGATCCCAGTAATCCAACAAAGGGGTAGCAAAGTTCAATGCCTTTACCGATAAGACGTCTTTCGATTTCTTTTTCCTTTCGTTAACCAAGAAGAGTTCATATGATACGTATACCAGTGGAGATGATAACATGAATCTTGAGAATGTGGCCATTTTTCCAGCTTGCTGCTCCTCTCACAACCCTTGGGATGAAATTCTTACCTATTCGCTCGGAGGATTTGCTGCTCCACACTTTCCCTTTACCTGACTTTGTCACGAGAGTGGGATACTAGAAATTTCACAAAACATTTGAAGAGGCGTCAAGAGCCTTGCTTAGCGAGGCGGTGAAGCAAGCCATCAGCTAAGATGAGGTAACCCACAACTTGCTGTTTCTTACAAGGTTTAATGCATACGGAGGTTTGAAATAGTTTACCAAGCTTTGCTTAAATATAATAGAAACTATCTTAAATTGAAATAATGATATAATTAACAGATTATTCAACTTTAAATTATGTTTTATTAGTTGTAATAATAAATTAAACATTCACAAAAGAATTTGTAAATAACTAGTTTATTCTTAATAGTATTACTTCTTAAATTTGGAATTTTAAAATTCTAAATTTGTCTTTCCAAATTCTTCAAATTATGTTTGAATAATGCAGAAAAAAAAAAGTTGTCAATTTGATAATCATAATATTTACATTTTAAGTATAATAGGACTACTTTTATAAAATTTTTATTTTATTGATATTAATCTTCTTCATAATATGTTAAAGTTTTATAATATCCAAATAATATAGGAGAAAATATTAAGTTGCTTGATATATTACAGTAAAGTCATTTGTGTGTGTGTGTGTGTGTGTGTGTGTGTGTGTGTGTTGTTGCAAGTACGTCCTTATGGCTAATATATATGCTACTAAAAAACTCAAAGAATATTTTTAGTCCATAAAATTTGGTCAATTGCAGTCAAACCGAATTTCATCAGACGAAGTGGTATTTTTCCTCAGTCATAATGTCTTGCATGAATTCAGGGGATGGGTAATTCGTTAAAAATGACAAAATATTTATAATTTCGCTAATAGTCTGGATAATGAATCTAAATATCCCTAAAATTTATTCATAAATAGTAAACTTGTAATAAGTGAATCTACGTAATAATTTTATTTGAATTAAGAAAATGATTTTGACGATGGTTTTATGTTTCCTTTATACTTGAAAAAGAAAATCTCATATGCATTTGATAGAAATTTATAAAATATATAATTTTTAAAGTTAAATTTGTTTTAAGATGATTTTGATTGTTATAAAATGATATAGAATGCTTAATTTGGTCACACTCACGTCCATAAGATGACCATCTTATTGGCTTAATTTAACTAGAAATTTCATATGTTTAGTGTTCAAATTGCAAGCTTGACATATACAGACTTGTCTGCTAGTATTGGATTCTCTTATACAACTCAGGCAAAAAGTTATTACAGACACGCCATCAACAAAAGATGTAAACATTTCTTGGGAAAGATACAATTCATCTTCTTGGCATGTCTAGGTTAAGAATAAAAAGTTCTCGTGCCTAGAATGAAGACATAATAACTATTTTAATTTATAGGAATAACTAGAGTATCATCCCCAGAATTTAGGATTATATACACAAAACACAATCACATTTAAAAAATTATAGATATGTTTCCTCAAATATACTTTCGACCATCAACTAAGTCCAGCCGTAGGGGAGATCTCTATGATGTTTTAGGTCAGCATAGGTAAAGTCTCCATAATTTTTCAAAGGGGTTTTGTGTCTATAGCCTTTATATATGGGAAAACACTGTAATTATCTTTGGTTTATAGGTGCATTGAATTATGATGATTTTCACTAATGCAGTGGCTATTAAGTCATCCTCTGCTTATAAAGAACCACCTGTGCACATTGCTGGCGATTCCAATGCAAGAATAATAGTATCGATGGTTGTTTTGGAAATATCAGACGGGAGCTTATAAAAACTACAATTTATGAAAACATTCAACTTAATATTTCAAAACTTTACCCGCAAGTTGGTAAGTAATAAGCGATAATGATGCAGGTAATGAAGTGGGTCTAGAGCCACAAAGGTCCCATTTCTTACACCAACACACATTGTCTACTTGTTGGGTATACTGTTTGGTTCATCATTTACATTCAAACTGCAAATATGTGACATCGTGAGTAGTTATTTTTAAAAATAAAGATACTTGATTGGCAACCCCATAATTGATGTATTGCTGAACAATAATGAGAGAACTTCATATTTTCGCAGTAGGCCACTAATATCAAATGAATATTATAATTGTTCTCCTTAAGCTTTCGGCAGCTACCCATATTTACCATATAAGGAACCGCCTCAATGAATTATAATATGTGATTTAAGTATGCATGTTTCATTCAAAGGAAGATATTGGTTCGGTTGTGGGTATATATTACAAATAATGTTATAACTAGCAACGATAGATGCTGTCTAAAAGGAAAGAAGGAGACATCAAAAACTTTTATGCATTTCAGAAATAAACTTTTCTACGTACTGAGTCATACCTATAAATGATTCTACTGTCATAATTGCCTACAAATTATGAAAAGTTAGCTCCCATAGATAAAAACAAACCCACATTAGCTAAATCTTTTCGGTCTTGACCTTGTTCATAAGTCCCTTAGCAGGCAAGACCCTCTTGCCATTACCTTGATTAAATCATTAAAATTCTTTCTTGACCTCAATTTAGGCATCGACGCAAGCCTCATTCACAAAGAATGTGAGAAGTTGGTCATAATAAATGTTGGATAGTGTATATGGATGAACTTGTTCAACACGACCTAAAAAAGCTGCTTTTCCAAAATCTCAACTCGTTCTATTTATCTATATACAAAGGCCCTTTAGGTAAAAATGATATCCATGTAAATCTAGTTGAATATTAAAAAAAAAAAATCGAATCCACTACATTTATGTTGGGACATGAGTCATCATGCATACAAAGTCTGAAGTTTTCTTTATTCCAAATAGATAATTTGTTCCATGATTCTATTCGATAAGGTAACTCCAGATCATGACAAGAATTTTTATCAATATTAACTATAACATTCATCCATAAGATTTGAATGAAATTAGAAATTTTTGCAGATTTAGAAACATGAATCCTTTCTTAATTGGTAATTTAGGTAAAAAAGTTGTCACCTCAACATGGGTTACCACGTTTGAAACAGTAGATTCCTTTTTAACGACAATTTCCATATTACCTATTCTATCATGTTTGACTACAGCCTCGGTAATGAATGTGGCAAACACTATTATATATCATCAAGTTCTTAGCAACGAAATATATGAAGCTACTGAATATAGATACGGACGACCATAAAAAATTGTTCTATATATTTTGAAGCCAGTTTGAATGAATAGAAAGTATTTTATGCAGTGTTGTATCTAATCGTTGAACACCAACCCACGTCACAACTCTAAAGTTTCAGATCCAAAAACATTAATGTTGTCCATTTCTATGTTTTTCTTTTCTTTTTCTTTTCTATTTTTTCTGTTTTCTTTTTATCCCTTTTGCTATCCTTTATTGTTCTCAACATTTGCGGGGCATATAAGCTTTAACAATTTATGCCATGTTATTAAGTGTTTGAGACTATTTTAGTTATACATTGTATATTTACAACATTACTTCTACTCAATATATTTACACAATTACCCTTAATTAAAGAAGCAAACATACTCAAATATATTTACTAGTGTACCATTTTTTAATATTTTGTTATACTATACCTATGCCCTATCATTATTGAAATAAGATCTTTTTAATTACACAATGTGAAAATACACAATTATCCTTGCCTTCATCTTCTTATTGTTCTATCAATTTTCCTTTCTTTTTAATTTATTATTTTTATATGTCCTCTCCCTAACTTTTCTCTTTCTCAACTTCTTTAATAATCCTTTATTTTCTTATTTTAAATATTATTATACTTTTAATTCAAAAGACTACATTTTTGTCATTAAAAATTCAATAATTTCATCATTTCTAAATAAATTTATACTCGCAAAGTTCGCAATTTCACGAGCTTCATTGCCGCGATTGGCTGGGAGGCTGTGGTAAATTTTCAAAGAGATTGCAGCTATGTAGAGTAGGTTGCCTGGAAATCCAAATAACCTCGTGTATCATCAAACCATCACCTTGATCCAACAAAAATTTTATCAGATTCCAGGTTCCCCTATGGCTTTACTTGGAGCCCGGCCTTCTCAAAAGAGAGAGCATGGCACAATGTTACCACAATGCAACCTCTCAGGACCGCCGGGAGGGATGACAACAGAAGCTAGTAACTAGGAAACACCTTGATTTGTAACCCATATGATATGCAGGCCAACAAGAACCGCATTACACAGATCTGCAACTGATTTACTTCGGGATTTAGAGGATATTACGAGGTTGGGACAATGAAGTGTGCAAAGACTAAAGCCCTCAAGAAATGCAATGGCACACAATACCAGCATGCTTAGTGTCACTGACGAGGAAGGTCAAGGAGACAAGTAAATTGTTGCTCGTATCATGTCTGTTACAGTCAAGAGCCAGCAGAGGACAACAGGTAGAAATAAAAAAAAGGCAACAGTTATCTATATATTGAAACAGAACCTATAATACAAATCTAATGATGTGCGAAGACACGGGAGATGTCTCACATGATTGTCAATTGCAAAAAGTTTATTGGACTTCAGCTTATCCAATTATTCATGCTTGAAGCGTCAAATGCACCAAAAACGAAAGGGGAAATTTTACCAGTCCACCCAGCTGAATGAGAATAAACTTTTTTATGAATAAGTTTCTTCAGTATTCTTGGGCTATGTTTTGCTCAACCATTGGTTGTGGCAACCACCAAGATAATTGAGGGATTTAGAGCTTATACATGCCCCGCATGTCAGAAACTTCATTTGTGAATCACAACATTGGGATCAAGGTGTGAGATTGAAATTTTTTTCCAAGAGTGAATGGACTTCAGCAAGAGAAGTCACTTTGTAATCTGGTTTAAATTCCACATTCTGGTATTCTGGAGAATCATACCTTCCTGTTTGGTCGAGCAAGCATGTAAACGCTCCTGCTTTTTTCCCACAGGCCACCTGCAACCACCAAATGAATAAAAATATCAGTCATGACTCCATAAACATCGTGAACACGGCTCAAGGGCATTAGAATGCACAAGTATTTAAACAAGTTCTATAGAGAACACAAACAAGTGAAATGAACAAAACTGCAAAAGCATCAAAAACAAGACAAAAGTCAAGTAAACAAAATTCAGCAGTCAACCGCAGCACCCCAGATTAACAAGAAATGCATATTTATTGTAAAGGTGGACTTACGTCATCCTTAAGACTATCCCCAATCATAACGACCTCATAAGGTTCCACCCCCCAATTAGAACAGATATGTAGCAAAGGAGCTGGATCAGGTTTACAAGGCCGAAACTCCCTACTTAATGCAGGAGAAAAAATCATCTGCAGCAAAAGAAAATCAAAGGAGAGTTTTCAGTGCAACCAAGAACAACAATTGTATGTTCTCAATAAAAAGGTCGAGTATAACAGCCCAAATATAGGATCAAGTATGGCAGCCCAAATAATAAATGAATGCTAACAAGCATCCACTCACGGTACAACTTATTGAATCTTACCCCAAAGCGTTGATGAAACAAATTAACTGCTTCCTTCACATTTCTAGTGATTAATCCTCTTCTGAAAATGGAAATTAACAAAATCATCAACGTCTATGTGATCGATGGCGATCAAAAATATAGAATTAAAACATATGTTATATGAGTTATTTAAAAAAAAATGCCCATCCACAATTCACAACTTAAAGAACTTAAAAAATCAACAATCTGAGACAACAAATATGTAAAGTAGACAAAATGAAAAGTTGCCCTTCAATTAGTTATAGGAATTAATGACATCAAGTTGTTAAAGCCAAATTTAACTAAGAATATAACAGAAGATAGTTGAGCTCCACATTCAAATTCTTAAGCCAATGAAATGAATAGACAGAGAAAGGGAAATGAAGAAGGTCTGTAGATACAGGAGCAAATTGTAAACAATGACAAAACATAATCACGACTATTTCTAGCAATAAGCATAATTACAAGTATTTTTAATTTCATTTAAAAAAAAAAAAAGAACTCCTCTGACATGTGGGGAAAAGGGCATCAGCCATACATTGGTGGAGAGTGTGGACAACATTTAGATTTCACTCAGATAAAGAAGAGCAGCAAGGAGTCCTCGACATGGAAGTTCACTATAAGAAGGTACTTGAGTAATTTACAGTTTTTCAAAACAAACTTCAGAAGGATGGTAAAATGATAGCCTGATATAAAGAGAATTTGACTGCTATTGAAGGGAGTGGGATACAATTATAGCAACTACCATGGACATTAGAATAACACAAAAATTGAGTTAAAAAGCATTAACCAGTGATGTTGCTCTGCTATATGGTCCGAATGTGCTATCAGTTAGCTATAGACATGCATTTTCCAGTACAATGTATTTTGAAGAGGACAAATATTAAGGTAATGGATTTCTGTTTCAAGCAGTTCGGGATGTACAGTAAATATCACTTTATACGAAGAGAGAGGCTCTCCACTCTCACAACAAAACACAAACCAAAGTTTGGCTGAACTCACTTAAAGGATGCATGCATGGAGCAAGTCCAACATCAAGATGATAACAGGCCTAAAAATGTACAACATGCTGATGAGCTTGGACATAGACTGAAGAAAGATCCATTGGATCTACTATTTGACCAATAATGAGGTTAAAGAAATGCAGATGAAAGAGGGCTTTCAATAGACCAGCTGCAGGGCAATTAGGCCACCAACAAGTTCAACTCGAATACACAAGAGCTTAGCCACCCCATTCCAACTCCGGGTAAATAGTTTATAAAAAAAGATAGATTTTATGAGGATTCTCATAGAAGAATCTTGGTAGGATTTTTGTGGAAGATGGCTAGTTTTGGTTCGGAGACATAATTTCATCACGATTCTCACACAGTTTTCATAGATAGATGTGAGGCCTTACATACGGATGAATTGTGACATTGTTTAGAAACCAATTAGATTTAGTCAAATTAGAGATTTTATTTGTTAGTAACTTGTGCAAATAATTTCTTTTTCCTTCCTTGAGAAGATACTTATGAAGAATTGCCGTTGTCTCGTTCAAGTATTAAGTCTATCATCAAGGTTAATTGAACTTTATTTCTCTTGGGTCTTGGGTGTTTAATAACTGTAACATGTTGATCTTGCCTCTGTATAGGTATTAAGTCAAGGTTCATCATAGCTCAGGTTCTTGTCTCTGTGGGCATTGAGTCCAAGATTTTCTTACATAACATTGAAAGTCTAGAGAAAATTGACCCCTTAATCATAGAAGCTCATTTTATGCATTAAGTAATGCTAGCATCAACTTAGATCTGGCACTAACCAATCTTTTCGGCTATAGGAATGCATTTGAAATACATGATCCTCACTGCTACCAAATAAGATCATTGAAGATGCAATAAGTAATAACATCCCAAAAGACTGTCCCAAATGCATAAACTCAGTTCAAAATTACAATGGCCTGATGTCTCTTTCTCACAAGACCATCCAGGAAACTATTATCACCACTAAAATTACACTATGCCATACTGACAAGTTATCCATTCACCATTATGTCAGCTATATTAATATCACAATTAGCAATATTTTATGCAAAAATATTACATAATAAACAATTATCCAATTCTGTCCCTCACAATCTTCTCTAGAAAGAGCAATAACAGTTTTTGGTTTTCTCACCAACACTTAATATTATAAACTAAAAACAAGTTAAAAGTGAAAAAAATTGGACAAGAACATCAAATAAAAAGCAGATAGTACAGGAAGCAAACCACAACAGCCAGAATACAGTAACTGGACAAAATAGTTTTCCATACTACTTCAGCGTGCACGCTAAAACATAATGTGACTAAAAAAATTCGAACCAACTTTTAACTCGTGGATACAAAAGCCAGTGAGAATGGATTAAAAACAACCATATAAGCTTAAGCAACAGAGAATGAACAGTCCAAAATAAACCCATTTATTTTGTGAAAGCTTTACCTAATATTCCTAGACTCAAGAAATTCACAAAGTTCAGAAGCACCTGCAACAAAAGTGAACATTTATAACCATACTCAAATAAATAAACCGATACAAAAAATGAAATCTTCTGCCAAATCCAAATATGTTGAAAACTAAAAGCTCAAAATTGAGTCCTTGAGCTTCCGTGCAAAGCAAAAGGCTCTAAGAAAGCAAATACAAATCAAAAGATTCTGGCATTTTTTGCTCCAGGGTCCATAAATTAAATTGGCCATGTAAGTATGTTTTAACACTGGAGGATGAGTGAGATTGGGGGTGAATCATCATCTTTTAACATTTTACTTTCTTCCAGAAACTTCAATGTTTATCCAATATTCGAGACATTTCAAGTAACTATCATTCTTTATTACAAATTGAGCCAAATTCATTTTAGAGATATGCGTTACCAAATTCAATACAACCTGAAATGGTAATACTTTATCATTCATAAAATAAACAGGAGCATTAAATTTTGGGAAGTTCGTTTAGTAAATCAATTATTTCTTTTATACGGACCATGTCACTTAAAAGTAATGAAATGTAAAACTTTTTCCAACCATATCTAAAACTCCAAAACAAGTGAAAATAGAGCATTCAGATTGGGACAGAGTGGGGTGCTTTAATTGACAATATATAAAACACCCATCTTTAAGGAACCACAATCTTGTCTAGTGTAGATACTTCCTCCCCGCAGAATATTCCAGTGATATGACTAAGTTTATAGCAACAAAGGTCAAGGGCACAGCTATTTTACATGTATTTAAGCAATCGTACTGATATAGGCTTGTTACAGAAGAGTTGCAACATTTTTAAGTCTTGCACAGCACAACCATATTCTCACTTACAGTACACTATCTTGCCATACTGGCATTTAAAAAGACAAAAGGAAGAAGGAAAACGACTCGATCATGGTGTTAAAACGACTGAATGATCTTAAGTCCAGTCTCCATGATGACCAAAAATACCTCAATTTTACACACATACCGGCATCTATCTCCAAAAAGTGCATATACCAAGATATATTACGAGATAAATATTGTGGAACATGGGGTTACGAAGCCTAACCGGGCATAATTTGGAGGCGATCGGAACCTTGTCTCTCAAAATCTGCTATAATCTGGTAGGCCCGTTTCTGTTTATCGTGACTCCACGTTTCAATATGGTGCAAAATATCAATCCCCGCGGGATTTTCCGACTTAATTTTCACATACTCTTCTTCGCCGAGCACCGCCCTGTACATTGCCGGGAAGTCGATGACGGGAACCGTTAAGGTTCCGTCCATGTCGAAAACCACCCCCCGCAGGCGGGCCTCGGTGGTTACGGCGGTCCTGACGGTCGTTGAGGTGGGGACGGAGGTGGCCATTGACGAAAATGCCCTTGCGGGGTGGAGGCAGATAAGAGCTCTAAATGCGCAAACTGGCATTATTTACGAGCTGACTAGTGGTGCTGCGTGGCTTTTGACAAAATAAAGGTATTAGAAAAGATTTTTCAATCAGGATAGGAATTTTTTTAAAAAAATATTAAATTTATAACGAGATAAACAATTATAAAAAATAAAATAAAATAGTTATTATTAGTGAATAATTACAAAGGAGGCACTCCCACATGCAAATAGCTAGGCATGTAACTGACTAGATGAGAAAGAGAAGACAGTACAAATGATCAATCATGTTATTACCATGTTGATGATATTTGCTTCATATACTTGGTTTATGTAAGAAGTTTTTATTAAAAATAACAAAAAGTTTGTCCAATGATCTTTTATTATATGTCAGTTATTAAAGGATGCAATGAAATATTAATATATGCTGATTTAAAAAAAAATTATTAGGTCTTGATGTTATGAACTACCTTTGTCATTTTGTGTGAATTTTCAATTAAGTTTTCGTATCAACAGGTAATTTGGCTAAACTTATTTTAAATAATTTATAAGATCATATAACTTAATGCACTAAAGTATGTCATGTCAAGGCTTGTCCTATCCGACAGGTTCGTGAGACGGTACTTTTAGTTCCAACGATTCGAAATTACATACGTACTGCAAAAAGTGATGAAGGGACAAGTTGGAAGACTTCTTGGCAGACCACCCTATCCCAACTGAATGGGATCTCTCTGACTACCTACCTGACGAAGGCGCCGTGCTGGATGAAGTCACCCTTCTATGGGAGATATACTTGGATGGAGCCTCCTATAGGGAAGAAGCCAGTGCTGGGGTACTATTTGTAACATTCGAAGGTGAAATCCTACCCCACTCCTTTACCCTAGCAGAAAAGTGCTCAACAATGTGGTTGAGTATCAAGCCTTAATCCTCAGACTTGAGATCGCCATGAATATCAAACAGCTATACCTTGAAGTCTTCAGGGATTCTTGACAAGTGGTCAACCAGCTGCTAGGAGAATATGAAGTCAAAAAGCCTAAATTGCGACCATATTATAACTATGTCTGCAAGATCATGAGTTGGCTAAGGGAAGTCACATTTAGACATGTGCCGAGAAACGAAACCAAACAAGCTGACGCATTGGGTAAGGTTGCCTCCATCTTATCATTGCTCAACGCAAAAAATCAAGTGTCCATATGCAAAAAATGGGTGGCGCCACCAACGCTTGAGGATAAGGAGTGGGAACAAAGTTGCCCCGTAGAAGTCCTCAACATAGAAAAGGAGGACTAACGTCAGCCATTTGTAGACTATCTGAAATACGAGAAATTACTAGATGATCCACGCCAAAAGGTCGACATCTAACACCAAGCAACTCGCTTTGTCTATTTTAAGGGTGTCCTGTCTAGACGCTCATTCGTTGGAGTGTTCTTACGCTGCCTAGGCAATAACGAAATTATTCAAGCTATGAAGGAGGTGCACTCTGGGATTTACGGCGCCCACCAATCCGGGCCAAAACTCTATTTTCGGATCAAGAGAATGGGGTACTACTGGCCAGCAATGGTAAAAAATTGCATGGAGTTTGCTCAAAGGTACCAAGCATGTCAATACCATGCTAATTTCATTCATCAATCACCTGAGCCGTTACACCCAACGGTAGCTTCATGGCCATTTGACGCCTAGGGATTGGATGTTGTCGGACCCATGAAAAAGTCATCGCTAGCTACTTCTACATCTTGGCGGCCATTGACTACTCCAAATAGGTGGAGGCAATCCCTTTGAAGGAAGTAAAAAAGGAGAATGTCGCTAACTTCATCCGTGCTAACATTATCTACAGGAATGAGGTCCCTCGATACATCATCACCGACAACGGAAAGCCATTTGTCAATAGTACCATCGACAAGTTATGCCATAGGTTCAGCTTCAAATAAAAGAAATCCTTAATGTATCATGCTCCGATCAACGGTCTCGCAGAAGCTTTTAATAAGACCTTGTGCAACCCGTTAAAAAAAGTGGTTTCAAAGTCAAAAAGGGAATGGCACGAGAGGATTGGGGAGGCTCTGTGGGCCAACCGGACCACTTTCAGGACACTCATACAAGCAACCCCTTATGCGCTAGTATATGGAGTTGAAGTTGTCATCCCACTCGAGTGGAAAATTCCATCGCTACGAGTTGCTATACAGGAGAGATTGACTGAGGAAGACAATGCTCGTTTGCTTCTTGAAGAATTAGAGACGCTGGATGAGAAGAGGCTCGATGTGTAGCAAAGGCTTGAATACTATCAAACCCGCCTATCTAGAGCCTTCAACAAAAAGGTGCGTGCGCGGTCTTTTCAAATTGGAAACTTGGTGCTTGCAATAAGGAGGCCCATCATTATCACTCATCACAATAGAAAAAAGTTTACCCATAAATGGGATGGGTCGTATGTCGTCCGAGAAGTCTACACAAATGACGCCTATAAACTGGTCGATCAGGATGGCGAGAAGTTTGGCTTGATAAATGGAAAATTCTTAAAGAGGTATTATGATTGAAGGTAAGGCATAAAATGTTAAAACAAAACACACAAGCGTAAACTGTACCTCAGTCTTGGCCCGTAAGAGTATAAATTGTGAACAGCCTTTACTTTTTGCAAATTTAAAAAGACTTGATTACGTTATGACTTGATCCCATCTTTGGGTACGTAGGCAGTTTAAACATCTCTAAATTTAGTCATAAATTTTTAATGGGTTATGCTCTAGTAACCACCACTGGGGGCATTTGCAAAAAGAAAAAGTAACAAACAATGGAGCGAAAGATCACGTTTTATTGACAAAACCAGGTGTTAATAGAAGGAATAACATCAATGTTTAAAAAAAAACGATCCTAATAAAAGGCTAAGTAAAAGGATTAAAGCCCTCTAGCTCATCCTTGACGATTACCAACTCTTCCTCAGCAACGCGCAAGACCTCGACAGCTACCTCGTCTGAAGGCTCCATGGATTGCATGGTAACTATCTCCTCATAAACCTCTCCAACTTCGGCCATTACCTCTCGTAGGAACTCCCTCTGCTGCACAAGGGATGAAGACAGCTCTTGTTGACATCTCGTCAGAAGCTCAAGTTGTTCCTCCACATTCTTCAGCGCTGCCTCAGAGCTCTCAACCTCTTTGGCCCCCTTAGCTTTCTTATTCAAGGCCTCTTAGAGCAGGCTGTTAGCATCCTTCAACTGTCGAACAAGGATCTCTTTAGTGAGCACCTCAGATGTAGCAGATCTGGCCTCATCGTAGGCCGCAGCTTTAGCAAACAAGATCTCCAAGAACCCCCCTGTGCATGAAACATTGGCGTGTTCAAAATGCCTTATGGACTCAAGAACCAACATAACCTCATCCTTGAGGGAAGAAATGGAGTCAAGTGAGACACTCACTAACCTCTCGTGAATACTCATCCACAACTTACAAAGGAACTCCCTCTCGTGACTTCGAAGGAATTTCTCTGCCTCGAACACCGAAACTACCGTAGGAGGAGATGCTTCCTTATGCCCCTCTAAAGAGTGAGCCCCATTTGACACAACATCACCAAGCACAACAGTAGATGTTACGTTTGATCCTGCAACAGATTTATGGCTACCACTGAAATTCCCGCCGTCACTTCCAAACACTTGCTTCTCTATCTGAAAGTGTGTGCACACATACAAATGTATTAAAATTAGGCAAGTCAGAAAAAGATGACCGTCGGTAGGAAAATGTGGCTAATTACCTCTTTGGCAAGGTCTTTAACCAACTCAGGATGGCTGGAAGCATCGCCTTCTTTCGGGCCACAAGGGCAAGATCTCTCCTGACCCTTTTCCAATAACAATTCTCACTGCTACTAACGCTGTCATCCAAAACTTGCAAATCTGGCCGCTTGCCTCCAGGTGCAACCAGGTTAGTACGGTTGTGAAGATGATCGCGAACATCGGGAGATCGACCCCCTGCGTTAGGTACATCACTTTGAGATGAAGCAGTGCACAACTTTGCTGCATGCTCTTCGAGGTAATTCCCATGAACCTCGGTCCACCATTCTTTGTAACTCTTAGAATGAAACTTTCTTACGACCACCAGAATGCGAGGGAAACACGCCTCAACCTTTGAACCAAACAGAGTCGACAACCACCAAAAGTATAAACCCTCCTCTAAGGAAGCTTCGGCACGTCACGTGTAAGAATTCCGGGAATCTCTTGGTAATTAACCAAACTGACGGCTGAACCAATGCGGACTATGTTAAGGTAATAACTATGTGCCTATGACCGCATATATGATTACTTGCACCAGTATTAAGGGACTATGTGTGTATTGACTCTTCATTTTGTCCCTCATATGCCATCAAGACTATGTTTTCAACTTCATTCATTTATTCAACATAAAAGAACTTTTCTTTTTTTTCATCTCAACACTCACATAAATAGTGTCCGTACCTTTGACAATTGTAGCATATACCTCTTTTTTGTCTTGCCTTTGATTGTAGCCACCTCTTTCTCGATCCCTTGATGATTGAAATTTGTTCAACTCAAAATTTTTGTTTTGATTGTTTTGATCTTAATGGTTTTCACTTCTTGCTCAACCTCAACCTTGACCACGTCCACGACCTCGTCCTCAACCACGATCACATCCACCTTGATTCCAATAAGCATTATCCTTATTTTCTCCAATGCTCACCTTCACTTGATGGGCTTGCTCAATTGATTCTTTATTTCTCCTTTTGATTTTCTCTTCATGGACTTACAGTTTGTTGGAAAGCTCATCAACGGTCATGGTCTCAAGGTCATTAGATTCTTCAGTTGCTACAACCACATGATCAAACTTTGAATCAAGTGATCGAAGTATCTTCTCCACAACTCGATTATTAGGCATTTTTTTCATCATTTCTTTCAAGTTGATTTACAACCATAGTGACTCAAGAAATTTATTTAAACACTTTTTCAGAGTCTTTTATTTTGCAAAAATCTCAAATTCATCTCAAAGGGTTTGAAGTTGAACCTTCTTCACTTTGTCAATGCTTTTGAAAGCATTTCCAAGGATATCCCATGTCCTTTTAGAAGTGGTTGTTTGGGTAATTTTCTCCAAATTTGAATAATCTACACTGAGTTGGATAAGTGAAAGTGTCTTTTAGTTTTTCACTTTAGCCTCTTTAATGGCATTCTTCACATTCTTGCTTGTGGTAGCCAAATCCTCTGATACATGAAAATTTTCTCCTACTGCATTCCATACATCTTGTCCACTAAGGAACGCCTTCATTTGAATGCTCCATTTTTTATAATTTTCTTTTGTGAGTTTTGAAATTGGAAGGACTCCATTAGCAACAGCCATCCTAGCAAGGCTCTGATATCACTTTATTCTGTGGTGGGCTTACAAAACAATTTAGAAAAGTAAAGATTAGAAGAGGAGAACACTCAAGAATTTTTATATTTCTCAACTCAAACAATATTTTGTAAACTCACTCTTCTACAACTCTCTCAACTTTATATTTTTCTTTCTTCTTCTCTTAAATTATAAATGACTTGCAAGACTCTTCTATTTATACTATTTTCTATCAAGGATGGACAGTGGCGATTAAGAAAATTTTACGCTTCAATTTTATCACCACCTAATTATTTCACCTATTCTCACCTAACTTACCAACCATATGAATATGGACACACACATTGGCGAAGTACATCACCAACTCTATATATCTAGACATTATTTCAATCTTTATACATACACGTTCTAGAAAAAATAATTTTCAGTTTAAAACTAATTTATTTTTGATAGATATGGTAAACAATTAAGTTTAATTTCTAACTATGTCTGCCATTAGCAATTGTCACGCTAGGAGGAATTCTTAGCGGGAAAAAATCTCTACAAGAATGGGAAGAAGTGAACAAAGACATGGATGATGAGTACCATAGAGGAGGGAAGGGCATGGAGCAAAAGGGCAGTAGAACAAGTGCTGCCTCTGAGTTTTTGACGACCTTCCGTATTACCTAAAGCCATGCTTCCTCTATCTGGGTATTTTCCCGGAGGATGTGAATATTAACGTGGAACGATTATATTTATTCTGGATGGTGGAGAGACTGGTATTATCAGATCACAAGCAAGCGAAAGAAAGGACGGTGGATGTAGCCCAAAGGTATTTGGGGGAACTTGCTCGTCGGAGTCTGGTACAAGAGCAAAAAAATGAATCTTGCGAGTGCACCAAGTTCAGGTCATGTCGACTTCATGATCTGATGCGAGACTTGTGCGTGTCAAAAGGAGAAGATGATGAGTTCCTCAAGTTGGTGGATTATGGAGGAGTAGTTGAGCAGGAGAACGATAATTCCACATTCATCAGAATAGCTGCATACGCAGAAGATGGCACCGACCTGATGCGATGCCTTAATTCACCATTCATTCGGTCATCCCCTCTCCTGTTCCTGGGCATGGCTGCGCCGCTCGGAGAAAACTCTACTGGGATCACGGAATTCGGGTTTCTGAAACAACTGAGAAATTTGAGTTTCACGAATTTAAAATTCAACGGAAAGGGATTTTTCAAAGAGATGGAGAAGTTACCCCATTCGAAATGCTTGAGTTGCCGTTTCTGTCTATTTCTTGGTTATCCATCGCATATCAGCAAGCCTCCATATGTGGAAAGCCTCAATTTTCAGTATTCTTTTTTTTACATCTGAAAAAGGTGCGCCTTTCTTGGGATTTTAATTGAAGCGATTGAGACATCCTCACGTCCTAAGACGATGCGGCTTCGTGGTCTGGAAAATGTGGAAACCTTGGTTTAGATAGGGAGTCGTCTAACTTTTCAGATTTATCATTATTGAAGAACCTTAGGATTCTTCAGGCAGAAATAGTTGATATGAAAAGCCTTGTTATGCTCGCAACTTTCCTAAGCACGGATTGGCTCAAACTGGGCTCTGCTGCTCTAAAAGAATTGCTATTCTCTTCCAATCTTCATGGGCTGGGTATGCGGAAATGTAGTGTCAGACATTTGGTGCCAGAGTCCCGAATGGCCGACTTCTGTCATTTCTTGCATGTCAAGTAGGCATTAACACCATAAGAATAGTGGAGAAGCTTCCCAACCTGCGACGACAAGTATTGCTGCGTCCAACTTTGGATACGGACGAATTGGTTTTTGGGGAGAGGGGTTTTCCTCAGCTGTCGCATCTCTCACTCAGGTACCTGCGTCTGGAGATGCTGAGGGTGGCGGAAGGATCCATGCCTCGTCTTTCGAGCCTAAACGTTTGGGACTGCTCTGAACTGGAGTTGATAATTCCCTCTGAATTGAGATCATTGGTGGCCAGGGATCCCAGATTCCATTGACATGTCTGGTGAGGTACTTACTGTTCTGGGAAAATGGTGCTGTCGAGGTTCCAAACTGCATCTTTTGAGAGTATTTTCGAGATGTTGTAGATGTATTATTAAAAGGTGCTTTCGAGGATCCAAATACTTTGAGTGAATTTCATAATATTTTAGATATGTTTTGAAAAAATGTTCTAAATGTTCTAAATGTATTTTTAATTTTAAAAATATTTAGAGTTTCTAAATATATAATGTTGAATTTATATGACATGCTCGTTATTGAAATAAAAAAAATATTATATAATATACTGCACAATATGAATTCATTCCATCATTGTAAATAATTATTAAAACGGAAAGTATTAATAATCAAAATAAATTGAAACTCAATTATATTTATATTTATTTGTTTCAAGTTTGGATAACAATATTATTTAAATAACTAAAAAGGTGTTCAAACTATATAAAATTTCAAATATGTTTATAATATTGAAAAAATATTTTTAGTATATATTATAACACCAATATAAAAAAATTATTTAATGATTTTCTATTTTTACTGCATTTCCTTTTTTTCGTTATTTCTATTTTGTTTTATAAAATTTTGGAAATAGTGTTTTTTCTTCTACGAAAAATTTGCTCAATAGTATTTTCTAATATTTTTAAAATGTGATTGAATTTCTCAAGAATTTTTTTTCAAATTATTTTAAAATTACAATTTTTGAATAAATTATTATATCAATTATTTCAAATATAGTTTTACATTATTATTTTCATATTAAGTTTAAAATTTTCGTTTTTCATAAGCAACACTGTCACGTGAATAATTCTGCCTAAATCTTGCAATTCAAGGCATATTTGCCCAAAATACACCAATTTTTTTAATTGGTGCCTTTAATTACTAGTTTTGAACGTAGGTATATTGTAAATACCATTTTCCTATAATTAGCTGATGAAAATAGCATTTTATTCTACTAGCAATGTACACACTTTATGTGTCATTAAAAATTAAAAAAAAACAATTTATTAATAAAATTAAATTTCAATATTTGAAAATAAATTTTTTTGACTCTATTGAAATTGGAAATGAGTTAATTAGTTAGTTAATTTAGATAGTACGGGTTGACAGAAACTTTCAAAAATTAAATTTAGTTATTTTAATGGGTGGAGGTTTAATAATATAACATCGATATATATATATATATATATATATATATTTGTGTGTGTGTTTATGATAATTATAATTATAGCAATGTATAGGAAATATGTTTCATACTTTTAACCACACTCTCAAAAAATATTAAATTGGCATCACCGCTAAAACTTGTAACCTATTATCAGCACACACTTTTATCCTTTTATTTTTCAATCTCACTATTTAAAAGGCTCTCTCTCATTGAAATCCTAATAAAAATAATTAAGGGCAAATAACAGTGTGTCCACTCAAATTACATCATCGCATATGTTAGCTTTTTTGTGTGACAAGTTACCAATATGTGGTGCAAATAAGGTACTTAATATGTCATTATATAACACTTAGTTTCCATGAGATGAAAATTTGTTTCCTTGTTTGCAGGAGTCAATATTATCATGAATATCTTGCACCAAAGTAGGAAATATTAATTTGTCTTCTTGTTGTCGTTCTTCTTCTTGTTATTATTGTTATTGTTGTCGTCGTCATCGTCATGATTATTATTATTTGTTTTTGTTATTGTTCTTTTTTAATATAACACATGAAATCAATATTTTATTTTTGTTATTTTATTTAACAAAGATATAGGATTTTAAAATTTTGAAACTAAAGGACTTAAAATCTATATATAAACTTTAAAATTAATATTATTTGTATATTTTATTATGTATGAAATAATAAATTTTACATTTTAATTAAATATTCTATTAAATTTTTTGTTATATTTTAATTAACCATTTTATTGACTTTTGTTATGTATTCATATGATTAACAAAATAAATAAATAAAATGTATAATCATATAAGCTTAGTTGCTGTACTTTAGATACTAATATTATTTATATTTGTTTGTCGATGCCTAACATACTGATAATGTCCTCCTATACCATATCCATGCCATTGTTTTTACTTCAGACCTAAGTATTAAACTTTATATTATGTTTGTTTCCTTTTATACTTAAATTAACAATTTTTAGATAGATTTTTCTTTTTTTATAAATAATTAACATTTCTTTTCTATTTTTTATTATATACTTGCATGGTTATCATCAGGCCAGAAAGGTTAGGGCATCCCTTTCTTGCTTTGAGAAGATTAAACAACAAAAACAATAACAACAATAATAACATGTCTAGACCAATTAAATAAAAAATAAAAACGAAAAGAATACTATTAGAAACCAGATTTAGAACTTGTTAAAAGTTGGTTTGTGTTTAATTTTTAAATTTTATTAGTTTGCTATAATTTATCACAAAATTATTTTTATATAATTATTTAATTAAGGATTCTTTGTCTCCCCTCCCCCTCCCTCCCAATTATATTTTTGTATAATGTTACTCAACCATGTAATTCATTTATTACATAATAATTAATACGTTTGCATTAAATTATAGTAGTTTTTAAACTTTCAACATTAACAATAAAAGAAAAATATCACTACGCAAGCTTTTGATGGAAAAGAAGACGAGAAGATAGTTGATAGAAGCTCAGTTGTGAGACCAAAGCTTATAACCAACATAAATTGACAAAAAATAATACTTTTGAGATAGTCTGAGCTCTATGTATTAAAATAGTGAATTTTTGTGGACTGAATTGTCATTGACATTAGAATTCAAATGACCTTACTTTGAGCCAATTCAACTTCTAAACATGGGACAGATAATGTGCATTTCGTTGCAAGTATACAATAATCATACATTAAATAATATGATTTAAGGACTAAGAAAGAACTTTATTCGATAATTAGTGTTGTGGTTAAGTAATTTTACAATAAGTGACTATTCTAAATTAACTCCAATCGAACAAAAATTTACTTCCCAGAATGAGATCAGGTTAAGCAAGAACTATGACCTTTTATCCCATAATTGAATTGAGAGTCCTTGTTCTTTGCAAAGTTCACGTAATTTATGATTATTCATTGTCAATTTAACTATTTGTTTATGGTTATTAACTCCTTCAATTCTTAATAAATACTCCCAAATTATATTAAGAATTCAATAGACAATTATTTTCCTAATTCGATAGACAATTAGTATTATTCTTCATTTAAAAATTGCGGATGATGCTGTGCACCATTAGGAACAATTTTCAGCAAGTGTCAATCTTTAAGTTTGCTTAGCTGCCAGGTTTTTCTTTTCCAGATATTGTGCTGTAAAAAGAGCCATCGTAATGGGGTCATGAAAATTGAAATATTAGATTGAATTCCAACTCATTTGACGACTTAAGTCTTTGATTTATGAGTCAAGTCATGAGACATTTGTTTTATTGTTAGTTTGAGTTATATTATCACCAACCAATTAAATTAATTACAAAATTTTATAAAATCATCTCACTTTTGTACGTTATGGTGTACTGATATAAAATATGTTGTAAAACTTTCTATAATTTTTCGAACTTTTGTCTATATAATTTTGTTTCATTTACTAATAATTCTATAACTGCACGTGATGTCAACACCCACAAGTAAATATTGGTGTGCTTGAGTATTCAAATAAATTTAAAATACAATTTCATTGTATCCATTCTTCTATTATTGTTGGGTACGCATAGGAATATACACTTGTGTTGCAAATGGATATAAAAATTAATTGATTATTTTAAGCACAGAACTGTTAAAGACAATCTCTAGACATACAAACACTCAGTTAACTACACACACACACACACACACTAGTGTGTATGCTTATAAAAAAATTATGTAATTTCATTTATTGTAATAAAATATAAATTATTATATAAAGGTATTTGCACAAACAAGAAGTAACACCTAATATCCAAATACAGAGTGTTGCAATCCTTTCTGAATGACATCCCTGATACAATTCAACCCAACAGAATGATTTTGCTTGGAAGGACTCTCCAATTTCGAATCATTCTCCCTCACACCTTCAACACGGCACTTGAGCTATTCATGCCAAAGTCGCACATATATGAATGAGGAATGAAAAAAAGTCCTTTCGTAGAACAAAGTGTTTCCATTTGGCACAGCCATGCCTGGCAAGAAAAATGCTGAGTGAAGTAGAACATGACAGGTATACTTTAGAGGGCACAGATTCGAAGACTGCAAAGTGCTGAGCAACCCTTGAATTTTCAAGTGCGTCTGGAAGTGAATGGGAAGAATGTACCGTCCATTAGTAAAACATCGAGTGATAATTTCTATATGCGATCCACATCCAAATTGTATTAAGAGAAGGCTTGTGAACAATTAATGACTATAGCATTTCAGTCCATGAACTCAAAAAAGGGAACACGGAAATCAGCAACCTCAACAATAAAGGCCTATCAGTAGCACTCCATTTCCTGTTTTTACCCTTCTCTGCAGGAGTCCCTTGCAATCCTCTTGATATCTGAGCAGCCATCCTAGAAGATCCTGCACTAGACTCGGTTACATCATCTAACTCATCCCATCCCCCAAATTTAGATGCAGTTCTGTTACTACCTACAGAAACATCAGTATCAGAAACCCATGATTGATATCCTTTCCTTTTCTTTCTTGCCAATTGTCTAAAAATCTGTTCTGCTGGTTTGTTGAATTTAACATTCCTTGAACTGTAGGCACGTGATCTCTGTCTCTTACTCTTAGTTTTAGTGTTGCGTCGAGGCTTCTTTCGGCCCCGATTCTGGAATCTTTGTATTGCAAAGGCGAAAGTAGACTGTCCAATGGGAAGTGCTAATGCCAAAAGAAAAGCTTTTAGACCAGTGGCCAGTAGCATTGATATGATAATGGCTGGTAGCGTCCAACCAAAGGATGCAAAAACCTGCATAGGTGCAAGGTTTAAAAAATTATCATTGAACATCCAACCTCGACATCAATATTATGAAGTTATAAAACCTTAACAAAACGTCAATCTTATCACAGACATGAGTTCAACCACCATAAGCTTAGTTGCAAGGCATGGAAATTTCCAACTTGCACATAAGTAAATGAACATCCAGGTAAATTTCACACTCTGCTTCATCACCTGGAGGCAAGTCACGTTGATAATTGCTGCTCAAGTTTGAAAAATCAACTTCAAATCCCCGACTCCACTATGCCCTATGAATACATACACCGCATCCCATTGCCTTCTGTTAAGAAAAATTTATCCAGCTAGATATCAAAAAAAAAAAAAAATTCCGTAGACACGCACCAAAGTAAGGCTTCACCAACAAAGGTCATACAATCATTTTTCACTACCGACAAAGTTCAATTACAGCAAGGCTCCCATTGGACACAGCAAAGGAGGCTCTAGCACAAATATAGATTTGTCGGAACTTGATTCAAGACACCATAAGTTCTAAACACCTTCAATTACGGCTCAATCAGAGTAAGATAACGATATATAATGGTGATGAATCAGATGTGTATATCCAACAGATATACCCCTCAAGGTACAAGTTTATACCATCGACAAACAGTACGAAATGACATGCAGCCAAACTAATGTAGATCATTCTGTCCACTCCAGATACAGTAAGACAAGAAGCAATTGGATTAAATAAGACACATAGCTATCGGATTAATAGATTCATAAAACCAAAGCTAGACCCCCAAGTTAGAACTACACGAAAAGACAAACACCACCTCTATATTAACTCCAAATCAAGGTTTATGCTAAAACCCATACAGAAGAAACTCATAATCAGCACAGCATAACTTCATAATCTAAGAGAAAAAGCAGAGAAAGACAATCACCTTAAAAATCCAGATGCTATCAATGTAATCCTCAAGAACTTCAGCCCACTGCTCCACACTGTCGTCAATATCTTCACCTTCATCACCGCCATCGAAATTCAAGCTTTTCTTGTCGTAGGATTCAGCGTTGGAGTCCCACCGGTGGGACCTGGGTAAGTGAAGCGGCCACGACGAGAGAAGGAGAAAACGACGGTTGCGTATAGAAATTGTGCGGCCACAGAAATGACAAAAGGGGTTATGGGTGCGTAGATAAAACAATGTATGGGGAAAGGAAGATGGATAGGGGTGGAGATAGAAGCCAATATCTGCCATTGCCGCCATTCTCTTATCTGTTATTCAACTTTTTTTCTTGCCGCAGTCTTTTAGTGGTGGGAAGAATCTTTTGGGCCATTAAAATCTATTTATTTTCCCATCAGTGAAATCTAATTTATCAAGCATGGTTGCCTTTTGTTTTATCTTTCTGCTGGATAAAGTCGGGGCTTGAGACGAAGAAATTTACAACCTTTTTTTAAAGAAATATTTATGTAACGTGCAAAGTTTAGGAAGTCACTCACAAACCACAAATCCAGATCCAGTGGGACAAATTCTTACACGAAGGCCCAATAATTCATCTTGTTTTATGTAGGCCCAACTCTGTATTCGGTCTTTCATATTGCACAGAGAGGACGAAAGAACCAAGGCACGACTGAGAATGAAGACAGTGGCGATGGACTTCTTCGGGGAGGTGGAGGAGCAAAGCGGCGGCATCACGGTGGAGATGGACATCGACGATGTCGATTCATCCTTGGATCTCTTCGGAGAGGGTCCCGTCCTCGACCTCCATCGTATGGCAGATTCGGACTTCTTCGCCTCCTTCCAAGATAATTTCGATGACGAAGACACAACTGATGCTACCGCGTGTATCCCCCGCGAGTGCATCACTCCTATTAAGGGAACAAAATCAACTGCTGAAACGATTATGGTGTGATTGTTGGCTTTGATTGTCAATCTCTTGTAGCTCCTATGATCATTAGCTCCTATGATCATTGAATTTTGTTAAAGATTTGATTTAAAAGTACAACTTGAAGGATAAGAATTTACAGGAAAAGAGAAATTAAGAACTATTATAATTCTTGTTATTTAGATGGTAAATTTTATTTATGGTTTGATTTATTTTTTTGTTATATGACTCTTAATTAATGTTTGGGATTAAATTAGGATATTGTCTTATTTAATACTAGTCTTGGTAGTATATATATACGAGGTCAAATGGAGTTTGGAATATATATATAAAAAAAAAAAATCAACCAGCTATCTCCCTTTTTCTTTTATTATTGCAATAATTAGGTTTTGTTTGGTTTGTTCTTTTATACAATAAAGTTTGGAGTTTTTTCCTTTAATTCTTCTATTCTTTTAACAAATTCACAACTTTGTTTTCATACTTTTTGTATTCAAAATCCAACATTGTGGTATTAAAACTATTGATTGGGCTTGTGGTAATGGCAACCAATGGAAATTCCCTTACCCAACCTTCACTACCGGTGTTTAAATGAGACAACTATGAATTTTAGAGTATCAAGATGAAAATGCTATTCAAATCTCAAGAGCTATGAGACTTAGTGGAGAATAGATACAATAAGAGGGATGATAAGGTACGACTAAGAAAGAATAAAAAGAAAGACAATAAGACATTGTTCTGCATCCAAAAAGTAGTCCATGAGTCTATATTTTCAAAGATAGCGGGAGCTTCTATGACAAACGAAGCTTAGACAACCTTGAGGATGACATACCATGGATCATCCACCGTGATAAGAATTAAATTACAAAATCTTATTCGTGAGTTCCGAAATTTGTATATGAAGGATGGTGAAAGTGTACAAGAATTCTTGACCAAAATTGAGGGTGTGGTCAACCAAACGCGGTCCTATAGTAAGGAAGTCTCCGAATACACTGTGGTGTTAAAGGTACTCCATAGTCTTTCTCCTAAATTTGATCATGTTGTGACAGCCATAGAAGAGTTAAAGGATTTAGTAATTTATTCCTTTAATGAGTTGATGGGACCACTGCAATCCTATGAGGCAAGAATCAACAGGATGGAAGAGAAAGTAGAGAGGAAAGCCTTTTAGGCAAAAGGCGAAGGAGCCTAGGACCAAGACAAGGGAGCTAAACGTAGCAAGGGCAAGGAAACTCAACGTGGCAAAGGTAATTACTATGAAAAAGGTAGGGGTTCGAACCAAAAGTTCAACAAAAACATTCAAAGTTTTAATTGCAAAAAATTTGGACACATTAAAACAAATTGTTGGTATAAGGATAAACAAGCAAACTACATGGAGGAAACTAGTGAAAAAAGTAGGTTGTTCATGTCCTACTTAAACCTAACTGACATGGGGAATGAAATGTGGTTTATAGATAGTTAATGCTCAAATCACATGACCAGCAAGAAAGATCTCTTCAAGCATATAGAAGAGGATTAAAAGAAAAAAGTGAAGCCAAGGGATGACCAAGAGATGGATGTTGAAGGCAAAGGCATCGTGGTCATCCAAACTTGCTAAGGTAACATTAAACTACTTCATGTTGTTCAATATGTCCCTAACTTGGCTCACATTTTGCTTAGTGTTAAGCAATTGATGGCAATTGGATATTCCTTGACGTTTAATGGTGGTGAGCGCATCATCAAGGACACACAATCAAGACAAGTGGTGGCAAACATTTAGATGACCAAAAATAGGATGTTTCCACTTGAAGTGTCAAAGGTTAGAGACTTTACCCTTGTTGTGGGAGAATGCAATAAGTCAAGAATATGACACTTAAGGTATGGGCACCTCAACATTAAAGGAATACAACTCTTGCAGAGAAAAGGTATGGTTTATGGCTTATCTAAAATTCAAATTTTAGATACGTGTGAGAGTTATATTTATGGGAAGCAAAGCAGGAAGGCATTGCCCAAAGGAAAGGCTTGGTGAGCAAAGGAGAACTTGGAATTAGTACATACGGACTTGTGTGGACTAATGAGGATTATGTCACTTGGAAGTAGTTACTATTTTCTCCTTTTCATGGATGATTATTCAAGGATGAGCTGGACATATTTCTTGAAGACAAAGGGGCAGACTTTTGAGCACTTCAAGAAATTCAAAGCTATAGTAGAAAAACAGAGTGGTGCAAACATCAAGGTTCTATGATCCGATAGAGGAGGTGAGTTTCTTTCCAAAGAATTGTCTCAATTCCTTGATGCTAATAGTATTAAAAGGGAACTCTCCACACCACACACTCTAAAGCAAAATAGAATAGTCGAAAGGAAGAATAGGACGGTTGTGGAGATTGTGACGAGTATGATGATAGGAAAGGGCTTACCTAATAGCTATTAGGCTGAAACCATTGCAACTGCCGTCTAATTGTTGAATATCTCTTCAGCAAAAGCTGTTCAAGATAAAACCCCTTATGAAGCATGGAGTGGAAGGAAACTATCAGCAAAACATTTCAAAATATTTGGTTGTATAGCCTATGTTTGGCAAGAGGAGAGTAAAAGACACAAACTTGATGAAAAATTCCAAAAGTGTATTTTTGTTAGCTACTGTAATGAGACAAAAGCACACAAATTGTATGATCCTACTAATCAGAAAACTATTGTTAGTAGGAATTTTGTTTTTAATGAATTTGTAGGATGGAATTGGGAAAAAGAGGAAGACGATTCACCCCAAGAAGTTCATCATGGAGAAAACATAATTCTACTGCAGAACGAGCCGCGATCACGGGAGCCAAAGTCACGACCTCAAGGACCTGATGATTTTGATGGTCATACTCCTCCAAGGTGATATAAATCACCCTGTGAGATCTATGAAACTAATAAGTATGCATTTTTGACCTCTGATCCAATTTGTTTTAAGGAAGCTAAAGGAAAGAAAGAGTGGGTGGATGCAATAAAGGAAGAACTAGCATTCATTGAAAAGAATACAACTTGGGAATTGTGTAACCTTCCTCAAGGTAAGAATCTTATTGAACTCAAGTGGATCTTTAAGACCAAGTTTCATGTAGACAAAAGCATACAAAAGTATAAAGCAAGGCTAGTTGTAAAAAGGTACAGTCAACAACAAGGTGTGGATTATATGGAGACATTTTCGCCAGTGGCAAGGTTTGAAACTATAAGACTCTTAATTGCATTAACAGCTCAATTAAGATGGAGTATATAACAATTTGATGTCAAATCTGCATTTTTAAATGGAGAATTGAGTGAGGAAGTCTATGTAGTTCAACTCAAAGGGTTTGTGGTACGCGATAAAGAAGAAAAAGTATATAGATTTAAGAAAGCGTTGTATGGATTAAAGAAAGCTCCAAAGGCTTGGTACAACAAAATTGATAACTACTTCCATTATAGAGGATTTGTAAGGAGTGAAAATGAGCCCACCTTATACATGAAAGAGAATGATGAGATACATATCATCATAGTATACTTGTATGTTGATGATATCATTTACATAGGATCAAGACCATCATCGTTGGAGACATTTAAGCAAGACATGGTGAAAAGATTCGAGATGACAGACTTGGAATTCTTGTATTACTTTCTTGGACTTGAAATTTTACAAGTAGAGGATGGAATTTTTATTTGTCAAAGAAAGTATGCGATAGACTTGTTGAAAAAGTTCAACATATCAAAGTGCAAGATAGCATCTATCCCAATGGATGTTAACTAAAAGCTACAACTTGAAGATGGGTTGGAGAAGGTCAATCCAAAGCAATTTAGGAGCCTGGTTGGAGGTTTGTTATACTTAACTCATACTAGACTTGATATTGTATTTTCGGTTGGAGTTGGTTAAAGATTTATGCCTAATCTGTCCATGCAACACTTTGGAGTTGCAAAGAGTATTTTGAGATACATTGCAAGTACTTTGAACCATAGAATATAGTATACATATGTTGAGGACCTTAAGTAAATTAGTTTCAGTGATAGTGATTCGGCAAGTGCTTGGGATGATAGAAAAAGCACTTCTGGTAATCTGTTTACATTTAGTTCAAGAGCTATTATTTGGAATTCAAAGAAGCAAGCTACAATTGCATTATCTACGGCAGAAGTAAAGTATATGGCAGCAACATTAGCGGCTTGTCAATGTGTTTGACTAAAGAGAATGTTGCTTGATTTGCAACAAAAGCAAGTGGAAGGGATTATTATCTTTTGTGATAATAAGTCTACCATTGTAATCACTAAAAATCTCATATTTCATGGAAGAACAAAGCATATTGAGTTGAGATATCACCTCATTAGAGATTTGGTGAAAAAGAGTGAGGTGATGGTGGAGTTTTGTAGCACACAGTTTCAAATGGCTGATATTTTCACTAAAACATTTGCTAAACCTAAATATGAGTTCTTCAAGATACTACTTAGAGTATGCAACTTTGAATCAAGGGAGAGTATTAAAGATTTGATTCACAAAGTATGGAAGGAATTATTTTCATAGTTTCTACATTTTGGAGAGTAATAATGTACAAGAAAAGAAGAAATCAAGATCTACCACAGTTCTTATTATTTAGATGGCAATTTTTATTTATGGTTTGATTTATTTCCTTGTTATATGATTTCCTAATTAATGCTTGGTATTAAGTTAGGATATTGCCTTATTTAAGTTTAGTCTTGATATATCTGAGATTGAATGGAGTTTGGAATACACCAAAAAAACAATCAGCCAGCTATCTCCCTTTTTTTTTTTTCACTATTGTAATAGTGTTAGGCCTTGTTTGGTTTGTTCTTTCTGTGCAATAAAGTTTGTAGTCTTTTTCTTCAATTCTTTTACTCATTCAACAAATTTACAGCTTTGTTTTCATACTTTTTGTATCCAAAATCCAACAATTTTACATTATTAAATTTTTATTATATTATATTTTTAAGATTTCAAGCCTACTCTGATTACGTGTATTTACACTACTGTGCTTGATTACATGACATTGGAATATGATTTTTGCTTAATTGAAAGAAACTAGTTTTAATTTAAAGGAATTGAATTGAATTTACATGTGATGACATGGCTGGGCTTTAAACCTTTACTCTAATTTAATTCTAGCCAATGGAAACCAATCAGTCAACGGTGTGCTGTGGCCACCACTTAACCACTTCCTGTTGTTCTTTTCAAGACAAAACCAGCCATACCGCCTGTGTTAGAGAAGAAGATCTTTTAATGAGCTCATACCATTAATTTCATTCAAAAGAAACCCAACTTTCTTGACATAAATTCGTCGGGGGACTGCTGTTAATGGTGATGATAAAGGTCAAGATGCTTTGTTACTTATTATGGATTACTCTTTGCACAATTCTTTTACTAAGGCTTTTTGGCTCCTCCAAGAATCAGGATTATTTGGCCTTTTTCCATTCATTTTTCTTAATCTTCATTCATTTGATAGGTCTTTCATTAGTTTGTTGCATTCCATTGGACGAAACAAAATTTAAAGGGTGTTTGATTAAGCTTATTCGTAAGAGCTTACTATTTTGAAAATAGCTAGTCAAGTATATGGACAAAAATAATAAAATCATCTTATATGATTCTGTTAAAATTTATAATTGATACCGGTTATAACTTTTTTTAAAATATTGATAAAAAAATTAAATATTATTAATATGATGTAATTAAAAATATTTATGTCAATTTTAATATATAAAATGAAGTTGTTACAAGATGATCTAAATAAAATTTAGAGGGTCAACTTATAGGTTAAATAATCAAAAATTTTATCACACACTTTTAGGTAGTTTATGAGTTTTGTTGCATCTTATAACATATCTTGAGTAGCTTTCAACTCACTAAGAGACCCTCTAAATTTTGAAGCATAGATTTTGTCCTCAGACAAAGCAATGATTGATAAATGTATGTTTCAAAGGTTTATTCGGTGCTTTTGATTAGCTATAGTATGTGATATTGTAATTTCAGGTTTAGGTTTATTATGAAATGTGGTAGAACTCAAAGTAGAACTTGTTATTAGGATGAATGTAATTGTTAACACTCTATAATCCCAACAAAAACATGTTAGAGGGATGAATGTGTTAGGTTTCACCAGGTTTGATATACAATTTTTTTTTGAAAAAATACAAAATAACAGAGTAAAATGCAATAGAAATTCCCAATTCAGTCTGCTTTTCATTGCATAACTCATATAAATTGGAACATGGTTAGCTGTATCGATAGTTATGTACAATCAAATTTTGGCAAATTCTATCTATGATTCACAATTTGCAATTTTGCCCCAACTTCTAGTATGTCTACACAAATAAGTTGTAAGCAAAACCTCTCCAATGAATCTTCATAACTTATTTTGTAAAATTCTATAAATTTTTGTACTTGGAGAATTTTACCAAAAAACATAGAATGAAGGCTACTGAATATTATCTCTCTTGCATAAAGTGGAGTGGGTGAATAGTAGTGTAAGCAATATCAACACTACAATACCATGTGAATAGTGACCTTGTGTTCTGTAACTCTTCTAATTGATCTATTTGCAAAACGCAATTCTATGTATATGGTTGAATTCCTAATCCACTTAAGGCATATAAAATCGGTTTTGTGAGCTTTTGTATGAATCTAAGATTAATTCAAATCTATTTCATATTTAATTATTAATTCAATTTATAATAAAAATCCATTGGAATTATATCGTTTAATTTATTTAATCCTATTAATTAAATCAAAAGCTCATTATGTTTCTAATTATTAATAATAATATTAAGAAATATAATAAAATTAATAATTTCATTTGTGTCTTGTCCTTTAAGTTAATTAATCACATTAATGAATTAAAGGTTTATTATATTTCTAAATAATAACCTCATTATAAAAACAATAATGAAGAATAAATGATTTTATTAGACACAATCTAATTGAGATCAAATAATTTCACCATAAGACTTCGCAAGCTTCATACATTGCCCCATTTTCCAGAAGTTTTCTTGTTGTTGCTTTGTTCTTATATGTTTGACTTTTTTGATTCTTTTTTAATCAACAACGAGTATAATTCGAATAAAATAAATAACACTTAGCCTATGATTCACGCCGTATATCTAATGTGAATTAAATGAATCACATAAACCTTACTGATCATGAATACCCTAAAATATAGGCCTTTTGTTTTCTTCGATCCTAATCAAACAAAAGCTATGGATTTAGTCAAACTCATTGACTTGATCATATAACTAGATTAATATCACCTCATAAAATTAATAACTTTCTATTGGAAACTCCTTTCTGAATTCTACTACCTTGGGTGAGAGTTTTTGTCTCATAAAATATGAATGCATAAGACAAACATCTTGCTCAATTACAAGGAGCAAATCCCTTATTGATTGCACATTGACCTCCACACACATCTGGATAACAACACATCAGGCTCATGACCCAATCTTATATCAAGACAGAATTTGGTCTTTAATGTCCTAATGACGAGCTGACTACCATGGCACAAGATATCCATGTCGTTTTAAGTTTAAGATCCATATGCACTTAACACGATCATGAATTAAGACATTGACTGTGAGAGATTCCATGTGTTTGCTTTATTTTTTAAGTCATTGTCTGAATACGTTATTTCTCAATGAAGTATTCGCAAACATCCGTTCTCAGTATCTCATGTGAAGTAGGATAACACTCACCATGCAAACATGTGGTGTACAAACCGTGCCAATTCTCCAAATGCCTATTCAAAGAATTAATAACTCACGAATGTGTTTTAACGATTTTGTACTAAGAAGGCTCATGTCTGTATTCATAACTTCTTATGAATAAGACAACTTAGCACAATCATATAGGTGCACAAAGAACTTCACGCCACAATAAGAATTACATGCATGATAAAATTTCCAAAATATTAATAAAATGGAATATCAATATTTATTAATGAAAAATAACATTTACAATTAATGTCCCTCATAAATATTAGGTGTTAAATAGCATATCACTAACAATTTTCCCCTTACACTTTAACACCAATGATCTTAATGCAAATCATTAATGTATCTATTATCCATCTTCTCAAGATGACAATCCACTACACTTTCGTTATTAGCTAGGTGAGTAGGTCAACAACACTTCTTCATGGCGATGTTGCCCCTTCCAATGATCTTTCAAATGACATGATAGCGACTCTTAATATATTTGAATTTTTTGTGAGACCTTGGTTCCTTTGCTTGTGTGATTGGACAATTATGGTTAAAATGAAGTAGCAACAGTTGATCCATCTCAGAAACAACTTAAAGCTTTGTGGTAAATTTCTTGATCCAAACAACCACCTTCGTAGCATCACATGCCATGATATACTCAACCTCAATAATAGAATCTGCAATGATACTTTGTTTAGAACTTTTCCAACTCTTTGCTCCTCCATTAAGGATGAAAATATATCCAGAAGTAGATTTTCTATCATTGACATCTGACTAGAAGTTAGAGTCGATATAGCCATCTACCTTTAGCTCTCCATCTCTAGGCACAAGTATCATATCTTTAGTCTTTATCAGGTACTTAATGATACATGTGGTAGCATTCTAATGTTATTTGCTGGGACTTACCTAGAACCTACTTGTAACACTTACAGTATAGGCGATATTTGATCTCATACGTAGGATCACATACATTAGGCTTTCAATCAATGAAACATATGGAATGGTCTACATTGACCTCCTTTCATCATCTGCCATGGGCATATAGACTTTAAGAGATGAGTGTCATGCTTGAACGATAGTAATTCTCTCTTGGAGCCTTCCATCCTAAACCTCTTTAGGATTTTGTGTATGTGTAAGATTTGGGAGAGACCTATCAATCTTTTAGTTCTATCTCCATAAATGTGAATACCTAAGATATAGCTCGCCTCTCCCAAGTCTTCTATAGATACATACTAGATAATGATAACACGGGAATTTATAGTGTATTTGTACCCGACTTGTATGTGATTTTTGTAGACATGTGAGCTAAAATCATTCAAATATGTTTTCATGCATTAAATACATTAAATAGGATGATTTGGATGTGTAAAAGTGTAGTTTTGGAGCTAAGTGATAGGTTTTGGACACATTTTATGATTAATGCAATATTTGGTCTACATTCTAGTTCTACATTTGCAAAAAGAAGGATTGCAGCCACAAGAAGTGAAGTTGCCACTACAAAATCCAACTGCAAAGCATTCTAGAGTTGTTGGCATTTGTCGTTTGTGGCTGCAAAAGGTACAGTCAACTCCACAAAAGCTTTATCCACTACAAGTGTTCACAGAAGTTCTCGTAGACATGGGAAAGAGACTTGTGAGCGTGGGAGTCTGAGTCGCGATAGCAAAGCAAGAGTGTGGAGTGTTTTGGAGTTGAGGTAGAATGTACCACAGCCAAGTTCATGACCATAGTGATGCATAGCATGGAGGGGGGGTGAAGTGGCGCGAGTGCGAGAATTAAGAAGCAAAGTTTATGCAAACTAGCACTCAAGTTCATAGGTGTGGCCAAGGTCTCACAACTAAAGAGCTTAGGTTCACAGCCACAAAGCATAGAATGACAGATAGTTGGGGTTCGATCGTGCATTTTTTTCAGGGGTTTTTTCATATTTTCATGAATGTGCACGCCAACCTTAGGCCTTTGTAACTATAAATACATATTCTTTATGATTGTTTAGGAGTCTCTAGCCTATTTTTCATCTTCAAAACACATAGAAAACATAATTCACATTATTTGGAGAAGTGGAAAAGGAGGACTTCGCACCAAGTCTTGTGAATAGTTCACACGACACAAGGATCTTTAGCATAAGTTTTCAAAATTTTAGTAATATTTTTACATTGTTTTGGATGTTAAATACCATAGCAATGGTTCTCACTAGGGGAATTGGCCACTCCACTAATTAATTTGTGGCAGTTTAAGGAATAAGGAAAGTGAAACTTGTATTGCTAGATGTACAATTGTAATCATCAAACTTGTGGGAATAATGAAAGTGAAACTACAAGATTAGTGCAAAAAAAAAACATTGTTATTCATTAAACTAGTTACTCGACTCAGTATTGCTAGGAAAAACTTGCTAAACCTTGATTTGAACCTTCAAGAGAGTCTGGAAAGATATCCTAGAGATGTTAGAATTAACAACCTATAATAAAGTAATTAAATTAATGATTAGCATAAATTGGTATATGTAGGAGATCAATAAAATAAAAGAGGCTAGACTTTTCAATTTTAGGTACTCCATCCATTCAAATTTGTGATTTTGTTTTTAGGTGCTTGTTCCTATTTCATTTCTTTTATCATTGCTACATTCTTGTGGCCTAACTAATAAAACCTTGCTTAAATTAATAAACATTTAACCCCTCCTTGTAGATCCGACACCTGTACTTATCACAGTACCGATTTGATAAGCTAGGCTTATCTTCATTTTTTTTATCATTCCCAATAAGTAATATGTTATCTACATGCAACATTAGAGATGCAATGGTGCTTCCAATAGCCTTCTTGTAGATGTTAGGCTCATCTTCATTTTTGATAAAGTTAAATAATTTGATTGCACCATCAAAATAAAGATCCAACCCCTTGCTACTAGCTTAAGGCCAAAATGGACCTCTTAAACTTACATGCTTTACAAGAGTCACATTGAACTTCAAAATCTTATGGTTACACCATATAAATATTCTTTTTAATGAGCCCGTTGAGGAAGGCTATTTTGACTTCCATCTGTTAAATCTGATAATCTAAATAGGTAGCTATTTCAATGAGGATTTAAATGGATTTGATCATAAGTACAAGTGATGAGGCCTCCTCATTGTCATTGTCCTTCTTCTAACTATAATTTTTCACTACAAGCTAGCTTTGTCGGTCTGTACTTCAACAATTGAATCAATTTTCCTTTTGTAGACCTACTTACATCTAATGGAAACTATTCCCTCATGTAGATCTACTAAGGTCCAAACTTGATTTAAATATATTGAATCTATCTTAAATTGCACTCTTTTGCCACTTGGTAGAGTCTCTATTTGCGATTACCTTTTATAGCAAACAACTCTTATCTATTCTCTAAGATGTAACTATAACTCTCTCATACATGAGAAACTCTACTTGATCATTGCAATGGTTGCGTCGAAGAAGGTGATTCTTGACCAAGTAGCTACCATATGGGTTCTTTACTTTGTTCCTTATATTCAACTTCCTTGAGTACAATGGTTTTAATAGTGCCGCATTCTCAAAGAACTTTTCATCAAGAAAGCATACTTGATAACCAATGACAATTATTTGGTCATTAGGAAGGAAGAATTCATAGAATTGATGGAATACCCCACAAAGTGTCCCATATACTTTAGCCTTGACTTCTTCCTACTCCACATCTCTTGCAAGGTTGAAGGAATGAACTCGAAGGAATAATACTGAAGTTGTGGCCGATAGTCAGGAGGACCTGTCCCCACAAAGAAATAGAAAAATTAGTGAAACTAATCATAGATGGAACCATGTTCAACAAATATTGATTCCTACGCTTAGCCACACCATTAAATTGAGGAGTTACTAATTGTGTAAGCTATGACATAATGCAATTGTCCCTAATGAATAAAACAAACTTGGTACTTCCACTGTTTCTAGTAGGTTTTTTTGCTATGGTATTCATCATATGCTTATTATCCAATTCAAGTAGTAAATGCCATTTATCAGTGAGGCAATACTGACCAATTTATTATGATAATAAATTTAGCACATATCATCTTTAAAAGAAAATCCATAACCTTCTTTTACTAATAAAAGTATATATAGATAATATTCTTCAACCTATTTAGCAACAAGAGACAATCTTTTAGACTCAAAACATGATTGGATAATAATTGGAGCAGTATCAATCACAGTGACTGCAACACTTGCCCACTGCCAAGCCTAATCGCCACTTCTCACTTCTCTAGTCGTCTATTCTTGATTCAATCTTGTTTTGAAGTGGAAATGTGAGATGGCACACTTGAATTTGAGATCTAAGCTATAGAAAACATACCAATGGAACAAGTGTTAGTGATTGTACCCTAGGCTAATCATGTGAACATTGTCATTCTATTTTATTTAAAGGAATTTATTATTATAATGCTTACATGTTAAATTTATATATAGTTGTTTCATTAAGTGTTGGAACATCTGGAGCTCATCTGTGCTTTCTTTAGTGTTCTAATTTTCTGCATCTCTCACTAGTTCATCATCCTCCTCATTCTTTTGTTCAATGAATTGTTCTAGCTCAATATCAATAACTAGGATATTAATTGAGTCAATGATGGTGTTTGTTCTTTTGATGAATAGATAGTAGGCTACATTGGAGGTAGTATATCCCAAGAAAATGCCTTGGTCAGATTTTGTACAAAAACATGCTAAGGTGGTTATTTAATATATGGCACTTGCTATTGAAGATGTGGAAGTAAGATACATTCACTTTTTTACCTTTCCAGATTTTGTAGGGTGTCTTTTTCGTGGATGGGTGGAGATTAACCTTGTTAATGATGTAACATGCTGTACGAATGGCTTCAGCCCATGATTTCAGATTCATCTTTCTAGCTTTCAGCATCACCTTGGTCATATCTTACGGTGAATGGTTCTTCTATTCTACTATCCTATATTGTTGTGGAGTTTTGGGGGAAGAAAATTCATGAAATATTCTAAACGAGTCACGAAGATCAACAAAACTTTTTTTAGAACTCTTTGTTATGATAAGTCCTTGTTAAGACAATTCCTCTAACCTAGCCTTTTCTTATAAGAATTCTAAGACAGATTTTAGAAGACTTCAAACAATTCAAATTTGTTTTTGAGAAAATTGGCTTTAAATATATTGTGAGTAATCATCAACACATACAAAAATGTATTATTTACCTCTATAACTTATTATGCTCGTAGGTCATGTTGGGTCCATGTGTAGAAGCTTCAAAATTGTTGAAGTTCTCAGATGTGGTAACATTCAGTGGGATACTAACATTTCCTTACCTATTGGATTGCACCATAGGGGGCTATCATTTTTCTCTTTCATCAGAATAGGTAGACCATAGATAGTGCCAAGTTCAAAGATTTTCACCAGGTTATATTGGTTGGAATGCCTCAACTTTTGGTGTTACAAGTTAGCTTCATCAAACTTAGCTCTCTTGTAAGCTATAAAATCCTCAAGCTAATAATAATTGTTCTTTGACCTTTTTCCTTTCATTGTGCAGGAATCACTTTTAAATGCACAGCATTCCTCCTTAGTGAATCTATTGTCTAGGTTTCCATCATAAAGTTGACTAGTGCTTATGAGATTTGCCTTCATGTTGCTAACTTGTAGCATGTCCTTCAACCTTGGTAGTTCTTCCACATTTAATGTTTCTTTTCCAATCACTTTGATTTTTTTGTCAATGCTAAATGTCACTGTACTATTAGAACAAGACTTGTAATTGTACAAAAAATCCTTGTTTACAATCATGTGACGAGAACACCCATTATCAAAGTACTAGTTGTCAAAAGTGTTAGCATGAAGTGATGTGTCGGCCACAAAACACTCCTCATTTAACTTCTTGACTATAATAAACCTGCCTTCCTTGCATCATAAGAAGAAATACAGTGACCACTAAATTCACAATAAGTACAAGTAGAGCTTTTTCTGTGGTCTTTTAGCCACTAGTTTCTTGTCCTTTTTCTTTGGACAATGTTTGAACATTTGATTGGACAAGTTTGATCTTTTTCACAAATTGTACTGTTTGGCCTCCAAATTTACTTGGTTAATATATCTAAGCCCATAATGATCTTAAGACACCTTACTAATGGTAAAAAGGTCCTTTAATTTCACCTTTCTAGTATTTAACTTATTCAACACCGTAGCAGACTGGTCTGCTTCTTATTACATGTTATAGTAGGACACTTTCAGATTTTGAAAATTTTCAAGTAGTTTAGCATGTGAGGTACGCACATCATCTCTTCTCTTCTTTAACACTTCAACTTGCAGCTTTAGCTTCTTGTTACTGTTATAAGCAGCACTTATCTTGTCAATGATTGATACTCAATAATTCCTCATAGGTAAACTTTTCATCATTGTTGTACTGCAGTCAGATACATTAGACATTACATGAAATGTCATAACATTAGATACCATAATACGCTCATTTTCTACGAAACTAAGTTGAATGTCACATGGTTGTTGATATGTTCATCATACTCTTCATAGCTCTCCTCGAATCCATCATCACTCCACATGGTGGTCAGGGATCTTCCTTACTTCTTTTGAGTATTGGAAAATTTTGATTGAATGAGGACATAATCTTCACATTCTCTACATTTGTTCCTGTTTTCAATCTCTGGAACTTTAGGTTTTTGTGGCTTTTGATACCTTGAAGGGGTCTCCTTTTTGAACTTGTTGTTATTTGGCATGTTGGAACTTCTCCTACCCCTTGTTGTAACCATTGTAAATTTTTTGGTCAGGTATGTAATTTCGTCCTTAGTATCTTCATGCTCTTTTTCGTGGTTGTTATGGTTACGATTGTGAGTAGATGACTATAATGCCATTCTTTTCTCCTTCTTGACTTGTGTAAAGTTCATCTCATATGCCAGCAATGATCCCATTAGTTCATCTAACTACATTGTTGTTATATCTCGTCTCTTTGATGGTAGTGACCTTTCGAGTGAAGCTCTCAGGCAACGACCTCAACGTTTTCCTCACTAGCTTCGTCGCTAAGCATCTTTTTTTTTACCCAATTGATATGTCGGATTGGCAATGTCTCTCAATTTTGTGTTGAAGGCAAAAACAATCTCATCATCACTGATTCAAAGATTTTAGAATGGGATTCCAAAATCTGAAGTTTAAACATGCACATTGAACTTGTACCTTCATTCATATTCTGCAAAATCTCCTAAGCTTCTCTTATTGCAGCATTTGTTGCAACAAGTTCAAACATTTCTTCCCCAATCTTATAAAAATTGCATTTATTGTACGGGAATTCCTGAGTGCTGTCCTTTCTTCACTTGGAGTCCATAACTTAATATCTTTTTGATCAATTTGGGTGTCTACTTTATGCATTGGTGGCGAACATTCTTCCTCCATGGAAATCCATGCTTTCTCATCCAAATATTTGATGAAGGCTCTCATCCTATCCTTCTAATATAGGTAGTTTGAACCATCCAATAGAGGACATAACATAGATGCTTCTTCCTTGATACTCATCGTTTTGTCAACCAATTTTTTGAATCTCACTCATTGGAAATGCAAGCTTGCCTGGGTGACCATGCTTTGGTATTGCTTGTTAGTTGGTTTTGTAGTTTATGTTGCTAGTCATATTAGAACAATTAGTGCAACACACATGTACATAGTGGAAAATTAAAATAGAGATATCAATATTTGTTCATGTAGTTTGGAGACAACCCTCCTACTTTTAAAGGCCACACCTTAAAAATTCCATTAATTGTTGCAACAAATGTTTTGACAAGCTAGATCTCCTAGCAAATTTATACTCACATAAGCCAAACTCTTTTTAGCCATCAACTCATTGACACATTTACAACCTAGCTTTCCTATGTAGCAAATCTCTTTGCCTCTGTTTTGAACGAGACTCCCTCCTTCCTTCAATTCAAATGTTGAACACAAGTCCCCTTAGTCGAGAATGTTAAACTTCAACTAATATAAACTAAATGGGTGTTTGATGAAGATTTCTCACTAACGTATCAGTAAAAAGGCTAATTTATCTAAAAAATATTTTCTATGAAATTTTCTCAAACTCTCTCAAAGTGTTTCTTCTAATTCATGAGTTTGACTCTCTATCCCCATACTCTTGGTCCTCCAAGATCATTTGTAAATGTCAACATTGATCATAGAAATAATCTTGGTAAATCTTGTTGATTTTACCCATAATACTCAAATCCATTTCATTCCATATTGAGACATCCAGTGAAACATATTTGGGATTCCATTTCTTTCTAAAGTTCTAGCTAATTAGAATCTTCCCTTAACTACAATGGTTTGATTATTCACTGAAAATCTTACCTTAATCAATTGAATATGATTAGGTTAATGGTCACCTAACAAATCTTCACATATGTTTGTGGATAAGGCAAGTCAAATTTATGCAAACCAATTAATTGCAATTTCACAAAATCAGCAAGTCAACAGAAAATTTCTGTGATTGTGGAAGGGAGAATATGGATAATGTTAGCAACTCCAATATGGCGGATTTTAGGGCTTGCAACATTCTTTGGGACACATTATCATAATGTTAGGAATTTCATAAAAATAAATTTGGCATGTCAAATGCCACATTAATGTCTCATAATCTATTGGTGTTTGTGCCAAAATAATGAGAATTAGGCAAAACATGCATAGGTGCCACTAAAAATTTTTTTAACATGCTTGAGTAACTAGGAAATACTGTTTGTCAATTGCTGTAAGCTCTACGAATTCGACATAACTGGATTGAGCTTTTACATCTGATATAGTCTATAAGCTGCTATCCTGGACCCGCTAATTAATTTATTTTGCATATACAAATACAGGATTAGCGTTGCAACCACATGAATTCACCCCACTTGCTGGGATAATATATATAATGTTGTAGTCAAGACTAAATAGCTTACCTCTTGCGCAGGTCGTACGCCTGAACAACGAACAAGCTATGCCCAGCTGACCATTGCCCTGGTTATCTACTTGTTCGTTGTTTCTGAAAACTAACGTTGTAATCCATGGGGTTCATTATAAGCCTATTTGAAGCTCAGCTGTTGCCTTTGGCTCGAGGCCCTTAAAATTTGCTTTATACTGTTAATTTTTACCTATTTCTTGGTGAATGTGAAAATAGATTAGTTGGTTTTTTCTCTGCTGGCGTTGACTTTCCATTTCGGGGGTGGGAACATAAAGCCCGTAGCAGCACCTGCTGATGAACATCTAGAGATTAATGCTGAATATGTAGTGCCATAGTCCTAGACGTTTCTTGTATCATTATTGCTGGATGGAGCAGAACCTCCATGCCTTAGCATCAGTAGCAAGTTTTCCTCCAATAATTATACTAAACAACTAATCAAATATTATACTATTAAAAAACAGATGAAATAAAAACATAGCACCATATATACAAAAAAATTTATACCCTCGTAAATAAGATTTTCAAATGCACCCAAGAGAGGTTAAATAGACACAGAACACTATTATATCTTGTGTAACTTTAAGCACATCATGCACTTTATAGTGGTGGTTCTGCTTCTAATTTTCAATGGGCGGGGATGAAATTCAAAATAATTCAAAAATAAAAAAGGCAGTGGAAGGTGTGCTTTGTTTGTTGCAGTATTAAAGGAATTCAAACTAGATGATCTTTGAACACTGCAAATGTTGAGGAAATACATTGTTTCTCATAAATGTGTGTTGATTATTGAACTCGGATATTTACTCAAAAGAGAAGAAATTTAGCAAGCGTTACAAAAGCAGAAGCAATATATCTCTTTCTTTTTTCGGATATTAGAGATATGACATATGGTTGCTCTGCCGGTTATTGGTGGGAGACTCTTGAAGAGTAGTCTAATTGGGGGCCTTTTAAGCGACAACATATAGAACAAACTTGCACATTACCTTTTCTAACCATCAGCTTATGTTGTCCACAGATGAAGATTTCTTGATTGACCTCTGGCCAAGCTTTGTTTCTCTCTTTCTGTAGCTCATTATCCTCAAGCTTTGTCTTAATATATCCATCTCTCTCTCCCTCTTGGATTCTTGATGTTCCATTGTGGCCAACTTTGCTTGGAGAAGTTCCACTATTTCTTCCTTATCTTTCAGCTCCTTCAGCAGCTCCACTACCAAGTCTTCCTCTGTTCTCCGACACAGTCTTTCTTCTTCAAAACAACAAAGAAATATGTATTTCAGAAAAATGTTTCTTCCCCAAAGCAACTCATCAGGTAATCCCAATGTGCCTATATAATTTCATCAAAGCAAGTCGCCTCAATATTGTTATACAGTAAGGAAAAAGAAGAAGAAAACTGCAACCTAACCTTCATGCGTCCTCTGAATAAGATCATCAAGCTCCGCCTTGATAGCAAAATAGAGGTGTTTCCACTTCTCCACAGTCTCATCTCTCCTTGCATTTTCCTCCTTCACATGCTCCAGGAAGCAGCAGTTTCTTGGAGTACTTGTCCCCATCACCAATCCCAACTCATCCCTCCCACACTGATGCCCAGTCCACCTCATTCTCTCTTCTTTCTCCTCCAATACCTTCCTCAGTTTCTTGACCTCCTCCTTCAGCCTCGTCCTCTCCCTCTCCCACTCACCCTCCTTGAATGCAAAATCCATCAGTTCTCTCTCGTAGACTTGGTTCTCTGCCTCCCTTATGCAACTGATCTCATTGATTTCCCCTTGTAGGAGCCTCGCCTTGTTCTTCAACCCTTCCACCGCCCTTTCCCTCGGGCTGCGCCCGCACTTGTCCTTGATTTGGCAATTGCCCATGCTGTGCTTTCAGAGTGCTGCTCTTCTATTTTTCTTCTCTTTCTGAGGCTCTAGTGGGGTGACAGGAGTCGTGGTGGTTTGAGTGATGTCTTGGATTTCTGGGCACGGTGGTGTGAGAACGTATGTATTTTTTTTATTTATTTTCTAATAAAGAGAGAATGATGAGTGGAAAAGTGGTGTCCACTAGCTAAATGATCATTTACTTTCCCAATGCAATTTTTTGGGAAAATAAGTATCCTATGTTCTGCTTAATTGTCCCCGTCTGTGGAATTTGTGGCACAGACAGATATTGGAGATTATTAAAACTTTAAAAGTGGTGGTGCGATTGTTGGGCGAGCATTTCAGACTACTTAAAATAACTTGTAAGATGCTAATTTGTCATCCTCGCTCGGATTGATCCATTTTGAATTTAGAAAAAGAATTTAAATAAACACATGAAATTCATTATTATGAATTCGGAATTCCTTTCAACAAATCCTTCAACCCAAATGGGCTTTAAATTATTTGATAAAATACTTTAGCAGTAGTAGGCTCACTTCAAGAAAAGTTACTGGAACTTAGTTTTAGTTTTCAAGATCTTAGCAAATGCTTATTTTATTTAGTTTTTATTATTATTGTCATTATTATTATTATTATTACAGAAATGATCTACTTCAATAAATTATAAATAGTTTAAATGAGACAAAGGCACAAAAGAGTAGCAGAAGTTTGAACTTTCTTCAATTTAGCCATTTAAGTTACTATTACTAATATTTCATGACCTGCAGAATGTTATTTTGCTTAAATAATTCACATCTTTATTTCTAATGTAAGATAGATAATAGGTTATAAAATATCTAAAATAAGTCCACACTGCCAAACTCTTTTAAGACACCATACACCATTGCACCCCAGTCGAATGCGAAGTGGTGCTTCTCTCTACATACATGTCCAAGTTTTCTGCTGTTAATGAAAAGGCTATTTCAACAACCCAAATCATCTGTGGTATAGTCCAAAAAATTGGTTGTGGAAATGGGCTCCCTATGTTTAATGGCACCCATGTTTCAGAAATTGACAATATAGGCAAGCATCACAGATCAAGAATGATGGGAATAAATCAACGGCTGACTTTAATGTTGCAAGAATTGATTGATATGCTCGCTGAATCTCATTCACATGCTCAATTATCTTGGCGCAGTGTGAAGCCATTGGCTGATATTTGATGTTTCTGTCAACATAAGGCCGTACAGATTTTTGTTTTCAATTTTATCTTTATTCGTTTATTTATTTTTGGCAGAGAATATGCCACTAAAAGGTTTTGGGGTGATGAGGACTTGGACGTGAGAAGCATCCTAGGACTCATATTTGGTACATTTTTCCGCCAAATTGTGCAAGTAAAACCAATGTGTAGAGTACAAAGGGACCCACGATTTGTGTATATAAATAAATAAATAAATAATATTTTTAAATATGAATTTTGTATTATTTATAAATAAAATATAAAGAAAAATAAAAATGTAATAAAGTAATGTTGAGAAACACTCAAGGTCTGTACATTTAAATAAATTTAACATTTTTTTAAATATAAAATTTACATCGTTCATTAATTTAATATGGTGATAAAGAAACACAAATATTAATAGAAAGAAATTATAAAACAAAATTAACGGAAATGAAAAGAAAGCTAGAAACAAATAAATATTGGGGTGGTAGAGCACTAGAGTGAAATAGAAATATATATTATATATTAAGGTATTTTATTAAACTTATATTATTCAATCAAATATCATCTTATATTCTTCATCTATTGATTTTTGGCTGTCAAATATATATTACTTTAATACCTTTACTTCTTTATGTATTTTTTTTACTTGCTCTCTCCAATTTTTATTTATATAATTGACCTCCTCAAATTTCATTTATTATATTTTATCATTCAATCTCCTATCTCAATTCTTTTTTCTATTTCAAATTAAGTTTTTTCCCTTATTATATAAATGATGTCATGATTATATTTTAAAGAAATTTTTATTTTGTAATGCACATACATTGAATGCCTCTTGTCATTAGCATAATACCAATAAAATTATTTGGAGCCGTTTGTATTTGTTCCTAAAATATGCTTTCCTCCTTATATTCGAAGTATTAAATATATTTGGGCTTGGAATATTCTTGAGAATTAATTATAAGTTGATTTGTGTTTTAGAATTGATGGTTATATAGGTGTGGAAATGAATGTGTTTGATTTTGATTTCATAGATAATATATCATATATCATACATAATAGCAAGATTGTCTTGTTGATCAATTCATACGATTTTGACCAAATTTTCAAATCTCAAAATTTTGGGAGAATTTTGATTTTCTTAAAAATATTTTTATTAAACAATGTATATTTATATCCATATCTATCTGTGTCCATATCCATATATATGTATATAATAGCAAGAAAGTATTCGACTAAATTGAGCCACTAGGGTCCAATTCTAATTTTCTAGAATTTTGTGTTTTTTAATTAAGTTAAAATTTTTCTATTAGTTAGACTGTTATTGATCATTTAATGTTTTTCTAAATTTTTATTCATAATGAAACGTAGTATTAATTTAGTAATAAACACACTTCTATAACTTTTAAAACTAAAAAAAAATAGTCCAATCAATATCTATATATATATAACAATAGAGAAATAACTAAATTTGCGTCCAAATAATAGTCACTAGAAATTACTGTTTTAAAATTATTACTCAAATCATTAAATATGTCTTATTGTAATGAGATTTTAAATTGTTGTTGATATTTTTTTATTTTTAAAATATTTTATTATTTAATTTATTACTAATTTAGTCAATGCTATTATTAAAATTTTTGAAAAGTAACTATTTAGATAAAAATGATAAAGAGAAATACAATAATAATTGATATTTTTTTCCTAAATCTATCATAAATTAAATATGAGCATATGTTAAACTTTTTCAAATATATCTATTATTCATACAAATTATTTAATTGTTAGTCACTTTGATTGAATTTACAATCCTAAAATAATAACTCAATTTATCACATATATCTTGTTTGCAATTTTAAAATTATAATCTATTTTGTCAAATATATCTTAGTATATCGAGTTTTAAAATTTTTGTTGAGTCATTCTTCATTTCAAAAATATTTTATTAATTAAATTATAAAAAATATTACTAAGTTAATCAATACTATTATTTAAAATACTTGAAAAGTAACTCATTATATAAAAGTAATAAAATATAATAATAATTGATATTTTTTCCCAATCAATCATAAACTGAATGTGGATATATTTTAAACTTTTTAAATATATCTATCAATCATACAAATTATTTAATTCCTAATTATTCATATATACAGAAGAAACTTACTTTCTCTGTTGCATATTCTTGTTGTTTATTTTATTAAATACAATCTTGCTTATCTTTTACTCTTTTACTTATTCTTTTTTATTTTTTAGATAGATTTTCTTAATTAATTATTTTCTTACACATTTCAATTAAACTGTAGTATCAAAGTTTAAATTTCATAATATTTGTATATTTTTTATGCCTTTTGATTGAAAAATGTGTAAATACTTGTTAAAAGAAATAAAAGATCATATTAACTATAACTTAAATTTTTTATGCATAACTTTTTCAAATAAAAATTTGGAAACAGTGCAATAGATTGCAAGTAAAAAATATAAATCACAAAAACAATAAACGCTGAAAAACAAATTAGGTGATTGCTATTTCATTGAATTAAAAATTAAAAATTAAAAATTATACAAAATATTATTTAAAAACTAAAAATCATACTATATAAGTTAAATTTTTAAATAAATTTATTTCTAATAAATGTGAGTCATTTATTTTTTGAAAAATTATGATCCATCTATGCACATATAATAAAATTAATTTAGCAGAAATCTTAAATTTAAAAAATTTACAATTTAAAAAATGCAAACATACTTCAACTTTTTTAAAAAAAATGAAAATGACACCCTATAAGTTCAATTTTTAATTATGCAATTATAACATGAGTCATTTAATTTTTCAAAAATTATAATCTATCTATGCATGTATAACAAAACTAATTTTGACAAAAATTTTAAATTTACCATTTATAATTTTTAAATAAGTTAAAATTGCTGGATTTGTCAATAGAAATTAAAATTCTTTATTTAATAGTTTTATGATTCTAAATAGTACATTATTTGATTATGAAAATTTTTGAAAAGACTAATATGCATCAATAAATGTGAAAGTATTGCAAAGTTATAATACTTTTAAAGAAACAAGGAACAATAGAAAAGTAATCAGGTTATAGTTTGATATGTTTGATTAATAAAAAATATTAGCTTCAGATGTAGTAGCATTAAAGGCAAATATGTAAATTTTTAATCTAATTTAATAAAGAAAAAAAACCAAAAGATATTACAATGAATTGCAATTAAAAACATACATCCCAAAAACCAAAAAGTAGAAAAATAATTAAATTGATTGTTTTTTGGTTGAATGAAATATGTAATTACAGAAATTTATGCACAATAAATTATTTTATAAAAATACAAATCAAAATTTGATGTTTATAAGTTCAATGTTTAATTAAATTTGTTTCTAATATGAAAATTTAATATGAGTATTTAATTTTTCCAAAATTATGATCTATCATGCATATATAATAAAAAATAATTTCTACAAAATTCTTATTAGAAGTGATGTTGTACTCATTGGAAGTGATGATCATTGTGAAATTGAGGAATTGATGGAGTTTTCCGAATCAAAGTTTAAGGTGAGAGATTTGGGAACATCAAGATACTTTCTTGATGTTGAGATAGATCAAAGAGAGGAATAGTCATATGCCGTAGAAAATGCACTCTAAACCTATTAAGTGCATATAGCATGTTGGGAGCCAAAGTTCCAACTTTTCCATAAGTTCTTTTCACAAGCTAAATACAAAGCATCCTAAGCAACTAAGTGAAGGCACATGTTACAAATAACTAATTAAGAAACTCATATATTTTACTTTCACCAAATTTGAGATATTCTATGTTGTGCGAGTATCATTTTAATTCATGAGTAAATCATGTAACAGTCATTTACGAGCTTCTTTAAGAGTGCTAAGATACTAATATGCTCATTAGGTAGAGGGGTAATATTGTCAAGATCAACTAAAGGTAATTTGATGGCATTTTTAGACAATGATTAGGGCTCTTCCAGTGATACAAGGCTGTTTGTATCAGGTTATGTGTCCTACTTAGAGGCTCATTGATTAATTGGAAGTCTAAATAGCAAAATTTAATGGTATTGAGTATAGAAGATTGGCTTTATGTATCTATGAAGTAATATAGATATTCAAATGGCTAAAAGAGTTTGAAATCAAACATGATAAATCTATTCCCATAATGTGTGATAATCTTAGTGCAATTCAAATCAACAAAAATCCAATCAACATCTATCTATCTATATATATATATATGGCTAAAAGAGTTTGAAATCAAACATGATAAATCTATTCCCATAATGTGTGATAATCTTAGTGCAATTCAAATCAACAAAAATCCAATCAACATCTATCTATCTATCTATATATATATATATATATATATATAGATAGATAGATAGATGTTGATTGGATTTTTGTTGATTTGAATTGCACTAAGATATAACAATAAAGAAATAACTATAATTTGCATTCAAATAATAGTCAATAGAAATTACTGTTTTAAAATTATAACTCAAATCATTAAATATGTCTTAGTATAATGAGATTTAAATTTTTGTTGAATTATTTTCTACTTTTAAAATATTTTATTATTTAAATTATATAATGTATTACCATCTTAGTCGAGCACTATTATTAAAAAATTTTGAAAAGTAACTATTTAGATAAAAATAATAAAGAGACATACAATAATAATTGATATTTTTCTTAAATCTATCATAAATTAAATATGAGCATATATTAAACGTTTTCAAATATATCTATTATTCATACAAATTATTTAATTGCTAGTGGCTTTGATAGAATTGACAATCCTAAAATAATAACTCAATTTATCACATATATCTTGTTTACAATCTTAAAATTATAACTTAGTCTGTCAAATATATCTTAGTGTAATAGGTTTTAAAATTTTTGTTGAGTCATTCTTTATTTTAAAAATATTTTATTAATGAAATTATAACAAAATATTACTAAATTAATCAATGCTATTATTTAAAATACTTGAAAAGTAACTCTTTATATACAAGTAATAAAATAAATAATAATTGATATTTTTTTCCCAGTCAATCATAAACTGAACGTGGGTATATTTAAAACTTTTCAAATGTATCTATCAATTATAAAAATTCTTTATTTCCTAATAATTTATATATACAATAGAAACTTACTTTCTATGTTGCATGTTCTCATTATTTATTTTTGTTTAATACTATCTTTTACTCTTTCACTTATTCTTTTTTTTTAGATAGATTTTCTTAATTAATTATTTTCTTACATGTTTCAATTAAATTATTTTACCAAAGTTTAAATTTCATAATGTTTGTATATTTTTATGCCTTTTGATTGAAAAAAGCATAAATGCATGTTAAAAGAAATAAAAGTTCATATTAACTATTAACTTAAATTTTTTATGCATAACTTTTTCAAATAAAAATTAGGAAACATTACAATTATTGCAATTAAAAAATATAAGTCACAAAAACAATAAATACAGAAAAACAAACAAGGTGATTGTTATTTCATTGAATGAAAGATTAAAAATTAAAAATCATACAAAATATTATTTAAAAAGTAAAAATCATACTATATAAGTTCAATTTTTAAATAAATTTATTTCTAATAAATGTGAGTCATTAATTTTTTTTTCAAAAATTATGATCCATCTATGCACATATAATAAAATTAATTTTGCAGAAATCTTAAATTTAAAAAATTTACAATTTTAAAAATGTATACATACTAGAACTTTTTTTAAAAAAAATGAAAATGAGACCCTATAAGTTCAATTTTTAACTATGCAAATTTAATATGAGTCATTTAATTTTTCTAAAACTATATTCTATCTATGCATGTATAGCAAAACAAATTTTGACAAAACTTTTAAATTTACCATTTATGATTTTTAAATAAGTTAAAATCGATGGATTTGTCAATAGAAACTAAAATTCTTTATTTAATAGTTTTATGATTCTGAACAATACATTATTTTATTAAGATAATTTTTTGAAAAGACTAATTTGCATCAATAAATGTGAAAGTACTTCAAAGTTATAATACTTTGAAAGAAATAAGAAACAATAGAAAAATAATCAGGTTAGAGTTTGATATGTTTGATTGAGGAAAATATTGGTTTCAGATGTAGCAACATTAAAGGCAAATATGTAAATTTTTAAGCTAATTTAATAAAGAAAAAAAACCAAAAGATGTTACCATGAATTGCAATTAAATACATACATCCCAAAAACCAAAAAAGTAGAAAAATAATTAAATTGATTGTTTTTTTGTTGAATGAAATATGTAATTACAGAAATTTATGCACAATAAATTATTTTATAAAAATACAAATCAAAATTTGAAGTTTATAAGTTCAATGTTTAATTAAATTTGTTTCTAATGTGAAAATTTAATATGAGTCATTTAATTTTTCCAATGAGTCATTTAATTTTTCCAAACTATGATCTATCATGCATATGTAATAAAATAATTTCCACAAAATTCTTATTAGAAGTGATGATGTACTCATTGGAAGTGATGATCATTGTGAAATTAAGGAACTGATGAAGTTTCCCAAATCAAAGTCTAAGGTGAGGGATTTAGGAACAGTAAGATACTCTCTTAGCATTGAGATAAATTAAAGAGAGAATAGTCATACGCCACAGAAATACTCTCTAGACCTATTAAGTGTATGTGGGATGTTGGGAGCCAAAGCTACAACAGTCCCATGGATTTTTGTCACGAGCAAAGTACAAAGGATCTTGAGTAGCTAAGTGAAGGCACATTTTACAAAATAGTTAGTTTGGAAACTCATATATTTTACTTTCACTAAACTTGAGATATCTTATGTTGTGTAAGTGTCATTTCAAATCATGAGTAAATAATGTAAAAGTTATTTACAAGATTCTTACAGAGTGCTAAAATACTTAAAATCCTCACTAGGTAGAGAAGTATTATTGTCAAGATCAACTAAAAGTAATTTGATGGCATTTTCAAACACTGATTAGGTCTCTTACAATGATACAAGGAGGTTTGTATCAAGTTTTTGTGTTGTTCTTGGAGATTTATTGATTAGTTGGAAGTTCAAGAAGTAGAATGTAGTGGCTAGAAGTTTTGCGGAAGCTGAGTATAGAGCCTTGGCTTGCTTTTTGTATTTGTGAGGTGATATACATACTCAACTTGTTAAAGGAGTTCGAAATCAGACATGACAAACCTGTTCCCATAATGTGTCGTAGTCTTAGTGCAATTCAAATCAGCAAAAATCTAATGTTTCATTAAAAGACCAAACATTTTGATCTATATTTACACTTTGTGAGGGAAAAAGGTACAAAGTGGAGTTGTTGAAATTAAATACATAAAGAGTGGCAATCAAATGGCAGACTTGCTAGCAAAACCTTTATGTTAGTGCAATTTTACTGTTTGGCAAGATGAATGTGGAAAACATTTACACTCATATTGAGGGAGAGTATTAAACCACATGGGATGAAATTGAAGCAAGAATTGGTGCAAAGAGGGAAGATTAGATAGCAAGTTCAATAGACACATGGCTATACTAGTAGGGGAAGTTGTTAAATTTTAGCCATTGTGGTTAGGGATCATCTGATAGTTCAATGAGTTAGTTTTAATCCTAATTGAATTAAGTATTTAGCTTGATAGTAGTTAGATTTGGTTTCCATTCCAATTTCATATAAACGAATGAAACAATAACTCTAGTAATAGGATGGACTGGTCATTAGTTTTCTTGGAGTAAACTGAATTATCCATTATCTTCTTCCTCTGGAATCAATTTTTCTTACTCTGTTAGCAAGTTAACATCACATCATGATCAGGTCTATGTGAAGTTTAACATTCCTTTTTCATAAAACATACCAAAATGTCCCACTAACACTAGTTCATCGATTGCTTTGAATGCAATGCAAAAGTGCTTAAGATCAACCCAAGTTTAATGAATCAACACCTAATGGTCTTTGGTTGTCTTGCCTTTGCTTCAATAGTAAATAATAATAATAATAATAATAATAATAATGGGATGAAGTTTGGTCCAAGAACTAGTAAATGTGTTTTCATAGGGTATCCTAATCAAAAGAAAGCCTATAGGTTGTATGACTTAATCACTTGTGAAGCTTTCCACGCAAGGGATATCATCTTTTATGAGCATGATTTTCCTTTCTACAAAAATGCTTTCAAATTCTTCTGTGCACCATTTTACAATCTTAGTCTTCTGAACATACCTAATCCTGCCTATTGTGATCTACACTATGACTTAGATGCCCAACTCCATGATCCATGGAATGAGATTGATAATGATCATTCTATACAAGATATATCTGCCCTTGTAGCCAAAAATCATATACTTGTAGATCATAATCATTCACACATAGACATTCAATCAATGAAGCCTAGAACCAATAGAATAAGAAAGATCCAAAAATACCTTGAAATATATTAACACAACCTAAAATAACCTACTAAACCAGCTGAAGATCCTAACACTCATCATCCCATTGCCAAAATGTCTTAGTATTGATTAATTATCACAAGAATACAAGTGCTCCTTATCAAATTTGAATAATGTACAAGAGTTTAGTACCTTTGTTGAGCCTATTGGTCAAGCATACTGGAGAAATGCTATACTTGATAAGCTATAGGCTTTAGAAGACAACAAAACATTAGAGATAGTGGAATTACTTGACCATGTTGTGGGATGTAAATGAGTGTGGAATTGCCTAAAGGTTAACATGCTGTGGGATGTAAGTGGGTGTATAAGACCATGTTAAAATTTGTTGGTAGTGATGAGAGGTATAAGGCTAGGTTGGCTACAAACGGATATAGCTTGGTGGAGGGATTTGATGATGGAGAAACTTTCAGCTTAGTTGTTAAACGAACAACTGCAAGATTATTTCTATCTTTAAAATCCATGAATAACTAGAAGTTGCCACAACTTAATATCTATAACACGTTTCTAAATGGTTATTTGAAGGAGGATGTGTTTATGATAATGCCATAGGATTATGAGATCAAGGGAGGGACACCTAATTTAAGAAGGAATCTAGTGTGTAAATTGAAGAAATCAATGCATGAATAGAAGCAAGCATCAAGAAAATAGAATGTAAAATTTACAAACATTCTATTTGAGCATGGATTTAAGAAATCTAAATCAGATTGCTTTTTGTTTCTCAAAAGAACAAAGAAAGAAATGAAGATGGCTCTTCTTGAATACGTTGATGATACACTCAATGGAAGTGATGATCTTTATCATTGTGAAATTGAGGAACTGATGAAGCTTCTCAAATCAAAGTTCAAGGTGAGGGATTTGGGAACACTAATATACTTTTTTGGTATTGAGATAGATCAAAGAGAGGAATAGTCATATGCCATAGAAAATACACTCTAGACGTATTGAGTGCATGTGGGATGTTGGGAGACAAAGCTCTAACTATCCCATGAATTCTTGCCATGAGCTAAAGTAAAGATGATCCTAAGCAGCTAAGTGAGGGCATATTTTACAAACAATTAGTTGGAAAACTTACATATTTCGCTTTCACCAAACTTGAGATATTCTATGTTGTGTAAGTGTCATTTCAATTCATGAGTAAACCATGTAAAAGCCATTTATGAGCTTCTTACTAGGTGCTAAGATACCTAAAATCCTTACTAGGTAGAGGGCTATTATTGTGAAGATCAATTAAAGGTAATTTGATGCCATTTTCAGAAAATGATTAGGGCTCTTGTAGTGATACAAGGATGTTTGTATTAGGTTTTGTGTCACACTTAGAGGCTCATTGATTAGTTGGAAGTCCAAGGAGCAAAATGTAATGGTGCTGAGTATAGAACATTGGCTTTATGTATATGTGAGGTGACATGGATATTCAACTAGTTAAAGGAGTTTGAAATCAGACATAACAAACCTATTCCTAATTGAAATCAACAAAAATCTAACGTTTCATTAAAAGACCAATGTTTGATAATCAGGTCCATGTGAAGTTTAACATCCCTTTTCCATAAACCATACCAAAATGCCCCACTAACACCAGTTCATCGACTGCTTTGAATGCTGTGCAAAAGTGCTTAAGATTGACCCGGGTTCAATGAATCATTGCAGTTGGCAAGTACAATAAGATTTGTGGTTTGTGGTGCACTAAGACATTTACAAGCAATAATTCAAGCATAGATGACATATGTGGATGGCTAGTGATGCTCAGAAGGTGGTACCAAAAGTTGAAGGCTTGCTTGAGCGTGTGGGAATTGATTCGTTTTTTGTGATAATTATAAATCACAGGAGCCTCATAGGTCGAAGAGAGTGCTAGTTTTTAGTTGACCCAATTTAGGATTGGGTGTCTCTCTTGACCTTTTCCACCATAACGCAATTCCCTCAATAATGGCTAGAAGTTATTCTTCTCTCTCTTATAGAAATTGTAATTTACTAGTAAAAATTTAACTTATTATCATCTCTGCCATTTTAATTTTTTTTACTACATGGGTTCATGTGCATGGAAAATCTTTGAAAAGTCCACATTAGAGTTAAGGGTTTAATTGATGAAATGGATGCCTTTATGGCTAGTGGATAAAGTATTGATTGCAGTAGCAAGGATTGGTTCTAGTAAACATAGAGAAATATGCCCTCAAAAGGCCATCCGTGGGACGTTTGCAACTTAATAACAGAGAAGGAAAAACTCCTATCTTTGATATAGGGACGCTATTCAAAATTTGATTCGATGGCATATACTTAGTTTCTATAATCAAGATACTTTTTAAGGAAGGAGTTAAGCTTGCTAACAGAAAAATTCTTGAACTTAATTCTATTATTTTGGAGGTCCTATTAGACTTCGGTCCCCAGTGAAGATGTCATTAGAACCATGGCTAGTAGAGCCTCAAATCTACATGAAAACCCCTAATTTGTACAAGGGATAAAGGAGACGAGGTGGTGGGCTGGGGGGGTGGGGGGGGGGGGGCAAAGGGGTGTAGGCTAGGGCTGAAACATTTATAAAAGATTTTTTATGAAATTTTTCAGATAGGTGAGTCAAGAATCTGTTCTTTTCTCCTTCTCTTCTTCTTCTTGGTGGTGGGGTAGGCTACGACAGAAATGTCTAAAAATTTTTTTTGCAGAATTTTTCAGATGAGTGAGCCAAGAGTCGAGTTTTTTCTGAGGGTAAGCATTGCGAGAAGGTTTTTTTGGAAATAGAGACCCAATCAATCACAACCAAACAATTTGATGAAGATGTCTTAATCAGTTTTGTCATTTTCTCGAATTCTTTATGCCATCCAATTACAAATCTATATAACAAGATTGTAAAGATAAAACAATTGGGAAATGGTGCCGAGAGGATTTTGGCATTAAAAATTAGAATCAATTTTACAATTGTTGTTTGAATTTTATTATCAAAATCGAAATTTAGAAATCATTTTAAAAATTCAAAATTCATCAAATCCTTATGAGATGGAGGATATTAGACAAAAATCAAGTTTGATTCGCATAAAACTTATTCAAAATATAAAAGTCACTCTAATTTAATAAATATATAATATGCTTACACATATTATATAATTAAAGATGAATTCCACTTTTTGCACAGTCAAATGTAAAATTACTAAATTAACCGTCTTTAAAAAATTTGTTCTTCTCTTTCATTGAATGCACTTTGTTATTTTTTTATTCCATTTTCCCTCAACCTTCTATTCGGGTTTTGAAACTACCCTTATTTTATTTTTTTCATTATTTTTTATTTTTCTCTATCTTTTAATATATTTTATTCTCCTTTTTTTTAATTATTTTTCTGTCCTTTATTTGATTCCTTTTTATCTTTCTTTTAAATTTTTTGGAGCTTTCATCTAAACTATCTATACTATTAAATTATGCTTAAAGAATTTAGACTAACCAATATATTTATTTTTGTTTTTTATTAATTCAGAGCATTTGTTTTTCTTTGATATTTTCTTTTTCCTTCATCTCTTTTTTATATTTGTTTTTATTTTCTAATATTATTTAATTTTGAATAATTGTACTTTTATTATTCGAAATATATCAATCATATAATATATTATAATTAGTAAAAAATATAAATTTATAAATAATCTACACATGAAAAGTCTTTTCAATTATTTATTTTTTAAATTTATACAAGTTAAGGTTAAAATTGAAAATTTATCATATTTGACTATTAAAGAGTCAACAGTGTAAACGCCAACTATGATAATAATACATGTTTCGTAAATAGATATATGAAATGAATAATTCTGTTTCAAACTCGAGCAAAATAATTGCAAATTTCAATTCGATTCAATTTTGAGAACCAAACACCACCTTAGAGCAGTGCACTTTGTAAGGAATTAATGCCAAAGTATTTGGCGAATTTCATTTCTGTCCCTCATTTTCTCAAATAGGTCCACCATTTTACATCACAAAGTCACAACTGATGGGATCTTATATCTCGAGAAAATTGGTCCATCTGGGTACCCATTAAATATTGTGGACCCTGTATTTACAACCCAGCATCCATGACCCATTCAATGTAAAGCTGACTCTTCACGGCTAGTATTCGGGAAGTTCCTAAGGTAATTACGATTCTTGCACGAGAACCCAAAGTTTGCCATGCTAATGGATAGAACCCACAAATAAAAAGAAGTGTGGATAATTATTTTTTTTCAAAACTTCACATCTTTGTCAATATTTCATGTCAAAAACTAGTGGTTCTTTACCAAGTCAAGGAAATTGTGAACTACAGTGAGATTTAAAGTATAGGAAGACGCTTGTAGCTGAAACAATAAAGTTCACGAAATTGAGATTTAGAAGTACTCGAGAAAGTATGAAAACACGATAGGTGAAAATGTTCAATGTGGTGGGTGATAATACGCTCGCTTTGGTAGTTTCTGACAACTATCCAATTCATAATTTCCCATGACAAAATAAGTGCAGGGTAAGTTAGATCAAGTGATGTAATTTCAAGTTATATTATACTCAGTGATGTTGTAATTTTAGTAGATTATTTTAACCCAAATTTTGTAACATCAACTCACATGTAAAATGCAAGGTAAAAGTAAACACAAAAGGTTGCGATATGTTTACATAGTTCTGAGCCAACCTTCTATAATTATGGGACACTCACCTAGAATAAGGTAATCTACTAGTTCAAGTGATTATAAATCAATTATCAAAGCACAAGTCCCTTGCCATTTCACTAAATCAAGTCCACATTTAATTTTAACAAGTTGGTACACTTTACACTCTCCCTGGTTGAAGTAACTAGCCAAACCTCTTTTGACCTCAACTTACAAGTTGATATGAAGTGTACAATACACAATAACTTGTAAACACTTACTACAAGAATGACATAAGTGTGAATTTGAGTGTTTCACTTACTTTAAGCTCTCAATTTTCTAGAAGGAAGGCACACCCAGCTTTACACGACTTCATTCCTTTTCATTCTTCATTTTTGCTCCAAGAAATCTGAAAAGATCAACTGCAACTCTGTCCAAATCATAAGATAAGATCTTTGGTCTAGAATATGTCCTAGTCAGTAGCTGATGTTAGAGTTGCAATCTCTGTTGCCTATTCTAGTGGGTTGACCTTATTTGTTTGACGGATTTTTGCCTAATTTTTAGCACAATCATATCTTCATTTAACTTATAAAAGTATGATTAAATTTCTCAACTTAGACATGTTTTGTAGATATTACCAACCAAATTTTGACTCAAACAATTTAAATAAAGGTTAAACTCTTCCATTTCCATAAAGATTGAAATTTTTTGACACTTTAATTTTAGAAACACTTGAAGACTAATATCTTCAAATTTTCTCAAGTGTTTTCAGTAATATTCTTCCATATATTTTGTATCACATAAGTACCAACAATCTCCCCTTTTGCCACTGTATGGCACAACCCAATGCATGAATAAAGAAGTCCAATGAAGTTCGTATAGTTTGGGCACAAAGTATAGACAATAAATTTTATTAGACTACTAATATTGTACTTGACAAAATTGATATCCCGAATACATTATAATGTTCCAACATCATCATAAGCGAAAAATGAAAGAACTTCAACTTCAAAATGAGGTCAAAGTAGTGGAATTAGCATGGAGAAATATTAACATCTCCATTGGAGTTAGGGTATAGGCTGAGTTAACATTTTCAGAATACCATAAAAGAAATCCATATAAGTCTAGAAAACTGGAAAACCAAAATGTAGTAGCTATAACCAAAATATAGAAGCATACCACTAGAAAACCAAGATATTCCCCCTAGACACATGCATTGCAATTCAAATCGTGCTCCCCTTCACTAACACTCCCCCTGATTATACATTCCTCATTTGTGACACACTATGCCAAAAATTATTTAACTAAGGAAAATAAAGGGGGGTGTCTAGAACTGTAGCATTATGAGGTGGAGGGACCAGCATCTACTAAAGCATTAGCATCTAGTTCTATTAGTTTAGAGGGGAGCTGGGCCGCAATAGAACGAAGTGAAGTAATATGTATTTCAAGTTTGTGCCTTTAGTTTTGCAACTAGTGAATTTGAGCTTCAAACCCTCTAGATAGATCCTTAAGGAGCACAATACTTTCCCTAAGTTTTGTGCGCCCAGTTCCAATAGTGGTTTTAGCAGCCTATGGGATTCCAGTTCCAGTCAGGTCATTTAAGTTACCTTGGCAAATTAGCCTCGAACTGGTAGTAGAATGAGCAGTGAAGGCTAAATTGCACTTTGAACTTTCATCAGCTTTTGGAGTTGGAGCATTAACATAATTAGATCATTAGGAACTCGAAGATCAGGGACAGTGGATACTACATTGTAAGATCAAAGTATTTCTTAGCAGAGATAATTTTTAGTAAAGTAGTCCACCAAGCAATCAATTAATCATCTAATGGATTCCCCCTAAAGTCATGCTATAAAAATCCACGACATGCTTCCCCTCAACTTAGACTTCCCTTCCAACTAATTCATCAATAGGGCTTAATTTATGCTCAGGAAATGCTATAAATCCCATCTACTCCTCCCTTTCAATATGCACTCTCTAAAGAGAAAGGCAAGTGTTGTAGCCTCAAGAGGACGATGGACCAATTACTGCTAAGGTTCCATTAACAATTAGATTAGAAGAAATTGCAGTAGCAACAATTTGAGTAAGGTAATTCTTTGATCAAGTTTGCACTTTTGCATCTAAAATATATTTATAGACCTATACCTTTTGATAGAGCTTGAAAATAATGAATACTTATCAAATTTCTATGGTAGAAGGAGTGGAAGTTAGGGTAGCCTCTGAAGTTGCAGTTCCAACCAAGTCAATAGACGGTTGGCTATCAGAACACGGGCTATCTCATCAATTAAAATTTTTTAGATAAATTCCCTATAAGTCCACCACTTGGAACCCCAACACCAAGTTGATGCAACTTGGTGATACTCTAACAAAGTCTCCACACGAATACACTTCGTGATACCAAGGGGAATTTTCAGCAATTGTCTCTTTCATGATATTGCAATAAAATTTCTTCACTAGCTTGGGATAGTATTCATTCAAAGTAGTCAAAGTTTTCGGTAAACCTAAGTCCACAACATCCACAAACCCTAATTCTTTATATTTGTTAACATTTAGGAGTTTTTGACCATAAAATTATGACCTTGTAAGAGACCTAAACTTTCTTGACAAGCTCTTGTGAAGTATTAGAGGTTGTGGGCTTTGGTTACTGAAGGCTTATTCTTTTTCTTCGTAGAGGGTTCCAAGCTTTTGGCCACCTTCCTCTTGCCATTTCTTTCCCTGCTCATCTTTGCCCAATGCAAAGGTTTTTATTCGTTACCAAGTTTTGCTATCAAAGTCTTGATCTCCTATAGTCAAAATAGTAACTTCAGTAAGAACAAAAATTTTAGGGGATACCCTAGGGTTTTTTTTCTGGAAAAATCGACTTGTTCTTCCTCTTGGGTGTCTTACAAAGTGTTAGCAACTTCATCCTCTGAAACTCCCCTTTCCTTGACACTCTCGTGGTCTCCTTCTCAATGGCTAAAATTGGGGCAATATGGGTTTCCTCCTCAAACTTTTAAAATAGTTTTTGGTGGAGTTAGAGTCTGCTCTAGGGATGGTTATGGTGGTGCTAGGTTTCTCCTAGTAGCTTTGTTACTACCTTGATCGGGGCTATCTTGCCATTATAATTTTTTTTACAAGAACACTAACTCATGAATTTTGGTGATAAAATAATAACAAATACATACAGATTAGGAGAATTAAGAGTCTTATGGAAGAAGAATAGTATCTTCAAAAATCCTTGTAATTAAGGAAAGTAGTTCTAGAAGATTTAAGAAAATCTCCTTTCATATTTTTTGATTTTTGCTTCTTCCTTGTAAACATTTTGGGCCTTTTAGACCGCATCAAGCTAGGCAAAGGCTTAGCTAATGTCTAGAGGCCTCAAAGTTCTTTTGGCCCAAGGTCATGGTCATAATATCTGCATGTTGTGATTATGTTGCAACATAGTCCAACATAATTACCTTTGACTCCTTCGAAGACATAAAAAAAGTATAAGCTATAAGGTTTCGCTAATTCACACATTCAACACCTTGGATCCTCCTCCAGTCATCAATGCTTCCAATAATTAATTACATTTGTTGGGTGATAGACTTTTTTACTCTTGATAATAGTTTTTAGACTGGCTATTATGAAACTCCGTCATCATCATTGTCAGACTAGCCCGATGTTCCATTGTTTTGGCTATGTACTATTGCACTTAGATGATTTACCTTTAGGACTAATTGAAATTGAGCATAAACTCCCATGCTATACCAAGTATTTAGGCTGCCTGTAATAAGATAAAGTAGACTGTTGATAATTCTGCCCTAGCATTAGCGTTTGACAATTTAGTGTTGACAAACGTTGGTGTTCCAACACCATTGGAGTTTTTCTAACCCAAATCTTTTCACTGCATTACTTAGCCTGCAAGCCCAAAAAAATAGTTAAGTTCTCTATTAGACATAATCATCTCATCCTTTAGTTGGATCCTATCTTAAGGAATTTTAGATAGTATGTCCATCAAAACTCCTCGTTGTTGCTTGGACCTATGTGTTTTCTACCTCCAATGATAAGAGTCTCATATGGCAGAGATTCTAGTGGTATTAATATTCGTTTAGGAATAGTCTTCAGTGGAGTAAGAGCACACTCCAACAAAGCTAACAGTGGTTTTAGAATTCTTCTAATTCTCATATGAGTAGCCTAACCTCTGCTCGTTTTCTTCTTTATGATAAAATCCTTCAATCAACAAATACAATACAAATAAGAGAAAGTGATGGAAGGATATTAACCAATAGCAAATAAAAAGAGATATGAAGGATTTAGAATCCTTAGGGATGAAGGACATAAGATTTTCGAGAATTAAAGTAATATTATTGCATAGGAATCTAGAAAATCTCTCTCCAAAGTTCTTCTACTTCTTCCCATCTAATATTGGGTTGTACTCTAGGCTAGGCGTATGCCCACATTTCTTCTCAAAGCTTTAGAACTCCTTTGGTCTAAAGTTTTTATCATTATGCCATATATTTTGATGATGTTGCAACATCAATGGTGCTGTCATGTTTCTTGTGTCACTTTCAACAACTTTCTACATATCTTTAACTTTGACTGTGTTTCTAGGAATACTCTAGCTTTTGTTTAAACTCCAACACTAGTTACACTTTTGGGGTTCTACATATGTTATGATTCTAGTGCTTTAGAAGTATGTCAGTGCTGCAACATTTGATGTAACTTTTTTTATTATTTTTCTTGTTGGTAGGATCCATGTACATCATTCACAAGTTTAAGTAATCTATTAGCATATGAGGCCCTCTTTTTATTGATGCACCTCTTTTGTCCTTTTCCCAATGTTGACAAATCTTCCATATAAACTTTTATTATATGTTGAATCAACCTTGTCTCTAGTCCCTTACTTTGAACCACCTCTATCTAAGTCTTGGGTGGTGTTAGGGCATCCCTGCACTGCAGTTTCTAAGGTCTGACAACATAAGTTTAACTCTCTAATCCATACCCTTTTGTATCATCTCGTAGTCCTTTCCTAAATTTGAAGTCAATATCTCTCCCATCCATAAAGTTCTTCAAAAGAGTAAAGTATTTAGTATAAGTATGACTAGATTTATGACAATATGGGCTAGGTATAGTTGCTAGAACAAATGCTAACACAAATCGAATCACCTTAGGGGCAATTTGGTTGGCGCTTGATTGTTCAACGAATCCAATTTCAAAGTGGTCCTTCGAGGTTTTGCCCATGGCCAGCAAGTCATCAAGCTTTGCCTTACTCTTCTTTAATTCTCTAAGTCCTCTTTTTATTTTACTCGGGCTCCAAAACTACCTCTTAATGCAGTCTTGTCACTATGGAAATTTTTTCCTTCAACTTCCCATTGTTCTTTTGAAGAATCTTGACTTCATTTGTCAGGGGTAAAACTTTATCATCCATTATTTGGTAGGTAGACATTAATTCCTCATATGAGACCTTAGAGTCAGCATCCCTGCTACTATTTAACTGTGTTTCTAGAAATACAACATCACTACAAGCAATTTTGGTTGTTATCCTAGGACCTTTAAAGGCGATGTGGTTATTGGTTTGTTTATCTTCTTCTAACACCTTTGAATATTCTTCACTCTAGGTTGTGGCCATTGATTTGCCTTGTTTCTTTAATGTGTACACACATTTGGTAAGGATATGACTACAACCACTACACTCGTGACATTGGACACTTTTCTTGGACAAATCCTTTTTAAAATCTATATTAAAATTTTTGTTGCCACCCTTTGGAGTAGTTTATTTGGTGGAACTCGATCATTTGTAGCGAGTCCATCAATTCATCCAATCTCATATCTCGACATCCTAAGCCTCCTCAATAGTTGCCACCTTTGCAAAGAAACATTCTAGGAGAGAGCGTTGTTAGTGATATGTCCTCTAACTCTAACAAAAAACAAGGGATGTTAGAGGACATTTGGTTGTATATGTACTTTCTTTTAGTTGTTCATAAAATATTTATTTCTATATCAATCTTTTGGTAAGTTTTCATGATGTAAATCTTGATTGGTGGAATGTATTGCATGTGCCATGTGTTTGAGTTAAGAGACTTTAATTTTAAGGAGTTATGAATATAGACTCAAGATTGTCTTAGAATTTAATCACTAAACTTGTCCGCGAGTCATGGATACTCTAAAGGGTAATAAAGAGTTGGTGCGACTTGCGCACTTTGTATTTGTAAGGTGAGTGTCATGTCGTTTTGATATGAGATATTAAGAGTATATATGTATGGGTGCATTATTAGGGAATGGGCATTTAGAAAGGTGTTTCCAATAGCAATTTTTGTCTCATGAGGAAATGCTGACAGGTTATATGACCGAGTTTATAAATTTGACTAAATCCATAACTTTTGTTTGGTTGGGACTAAGTAAGATAAAAAGTCTATATGGCATGGTAGTCACAATCAAAAAGGTTCATCATGATTTGATTCACTTTATCTTAATTGGGCTATGATATGGGCCGTAGACTAGATGTTACTCATACCCCTCAAGTAATGCTACTTGCTTGTTAAAGATGAACTTAAAGAGTTTGCGAGTGTTCAATTAATGGGTTGCTTACAATGCTTAAGAAGATTCAAAAAATAATTTATTTAGTTACAATTAAATTGGACTAAATTATTATGGTGTTTGCTAATGATAAGTTTGCTAATTAGAAGTATAATAAAAATTTAATTTAATTAACCAGATTAATTAAATTAAATAAACTAGACACCATTGGGCTCCATTAATAATTAAAGGATATATTGGTTAATTTATTAACGAGATTAATAAATACAGTCTATGGATTATTTTGATTAAAATGGTCCAGGTACGAGGACCCATGAGCCCACACCCCAAAACCCTTATGTCATAATTATTTAAAGGAGTACTTAGAGTTCAAAACACAATTTTTCAACTTTAAAATTCATGTAGCCTCATCAAGTAAGAAGTGGTAGCTCCCAGCCACCCTCTCTTGAGCTCTTCCTTGTTAAGATCCGCTCTTGCTCAAAGTGTTTGTATTAGAGCTTCACAAAGGGTATTTTGTGGAGTGTAGAAGGAGCTCGTGATCATCCTAACTATGTGGACAAACTAGAGTCAGGGTTTGGGGCTAAGACTCAAGGATCACATCCAAAATCATTTGGAAATGTTCCAAAGATATAAACTTTATACTTGTTCTTGTTTTCATGATATCTTACGTGTTTTGCAATAAAAATGGGAGGGATTTGTTCCTATAGTTTTCATTGCGTATTATAATATTTTTATGTTCTAATTTTTTTGATTTTTATGGGAAAATCTCATGTAAATCCAATAAGAATAGTGTCTTTCGGACCAGCTTAGCTTCCAAGTACATTTTCCAAGCTGGTACACTTGACTAACAATGTCATGGAGCTTCTCGTTGAATATGGCGATCATCTTATCCATACCTATCCTTAAAATTTCAACCTATGAGGCTAGCATTTGAAATTTAGAAATATAGACAAAGCTCGTACCTTTATGAACATTTTGTAAAATATCTTAAGCTTCCTTTGCCATTTTATAAGTAGAAATTAATTTAAATTGCTCCTCGTCAACTCTAATAAAAATGGCATTGATTGCCTTCGCATTACCAAGGGTTGCATTCTCCTATCTAGGCATCCAAGTACTAACATTCTTGCCATCATTCTTGATCATAGGTGTTGACCATTCATCAGTGATGAAGCTTTAGGCCTTCATGTCAAGAGACTTGATAAAAGCCCCCATCCTAACGTTCTCGTAGGGGTAGTTAGTTCCATATAGCAATGGAGGCAGTGTGACTAGAGCACTTTCTTTCACACTCATGGTCAAACCTCTAGTTCCAAGATCTTACCTACTTGAAACTAAGACTAAAAAAAGTTACGTGGCCGTGAAGGCACTTGTAGGGTAAGTTGGACCAAGTGTCATAATTAAGTTAAATTATGCTTAGTGATGTTGTAATTCTAGTAGACTATTTTAACTCAAATGTTGTAAACTTAATCCACATGCAAAATTAGGGTAAAAGTAAGCACAAAGGGACACGATATGTTTATGCAATTTAGAGCCAACCTCCTACATTTGTAGGGCAATTGTCCAAATCAAGGTAATCTGCTAATTCAAATGATTACAAATCAATTATCAAAGCACAAGTCCCTTGCTCCTCACAGTTCACTAAATGAAGCCCACACTTGACTTCAACAAGTCAGTGTACTCTTGCACTGTCTCTAGGTGAAGTGACTAGCCAAAACCCCTTTTGACCTCAATTTACATGTCAAGATGAAGTATACAATACACAAGGACTTATAAACTCTCACTACAAGAATGATATAAGTGTGAATGTGAGTATTTCTCTCACTTTAAGCTCTCAATTCTCTAAAGGGAAGGCACACCTTGCCTTGCACGACTTCATCCTTTTTATTCTTTATTTTTGCTCCAAAAAATTCAAGAAGATCAACTACAAATCTATTCAAATCATTGGATAAAATCTTTGGTCCCAAATCTATCCCAGTCGGTAGTAGATGTTGGAGTCCTAACCTCTATTGCTTATTCCAGCTGGTTAGCCTTCTTTGTTTGGCATATTCTGTCCTAATTTCTAGCACAATCATATCTTCATTTGACTTGTAAAGATGTGATTAGATTTCTCCCACCTTGGATGATATTTTTGGGTATTTCCAATCAACTTTGCACTCCAACAATTTAAATAAAGGTCAAACTCTTTCATTTTCATAATGATTACGATTCTTTGACTCCTTAATTTTGGAAACTCTTGGAAAATAATATCTTCAATTTTTGTCATGTATTTTCAGTAATATTCTTTTAAATATTTTGTGCCACATAAGCGCCAACTCATATACAAGTGCTAATAATAAGTCATTTTCAAAAATAGGCATAATTATCTCAAGTTACACAAGAAACTTTACAAGAGAGACTTTAATGGATGACACTTGTGAGAGTCTTTCATGTGCAAATCTCTACCTCAAAAGTCCAAACTATAAACAACCTTCTCTACTCCAAAATTTGCCTGCTGCTAGCCAAATATGGATAGAGAAAACAATTATTATTCTTCCTAACCTCTTAACAACCAACTACGTGAATATAATCTTGATGATGTGCCTTAAGGCACTTATATAATTCCACATCATCATCTTCAGCATCCTAATTTGGGGTCTTTGCAGGCTTTCTATGTCAAGCTTTATCGGGGTATTAGTTTTCGTAATGACCTAAAATCTAGTCTTCACTTTCTCCTCTATGTATCTAGTTTTTCCATTTGAAAATGTAGTCAAAACTTCCCATTGTGGACTATCATAAATAATATGAGGTTTTAATGAGCAAATCTGCAAGAAATATAATTGAAATAGGACAAGAAGCAACATGCACATGGATAACCCACATGACTACCGATGTTGTTGATTTATCCATGCCAATAATTCTCTATCTTGTTGGCCCATTTGGTGTCAATTCATCATTAGACAATAATAAAGCACAACATAACTGCACCAACTTGCTTCACGCAAAACCGATTTGGATTTTGCATAACTATCAGTCTCCAGAGACACTGCAGAAAGCTTTGCCAAAATTTTCAATGAAAAAAACACTATTGACACACAATGGAAGCTAGCAAAACAATTTCCATCTATTTTCGTTGAAAAACATGAAAGATATCACAATTTAAAGTAAAGGTATGTACTTTTACCTTTTGTAATGATTCGAACAAATGGCTTTTGATCCTTTAAGTTTTATCCTTCGAACCATGACCTCTTGTTCATCCACATAGCTAGAAAATTGATGAGCTCCTTTTACTTTTTACAAAACTCCTTTTGTAAAGTTTTGACATAAACACTTTGGGTAACAGGGACATTAAGACAAGAGAAAACTAGGAGAGGGTGGCTAGGGTATTTCTTTTCTCTTGCAAGGAGGGCTACTCAAATTTTCTAATGTTAATGCATGTCTTGAACTCTTCAAACACGTCTTCAAATAGTTGCGACACTAAGGTTTGACACATGGGCTCCATGGACCTTTTATGCAAGGACCTCTTAATTAAAACTAGCTTTTGGACTTTTATTTATTAATCCCATTAATAAATTAGCCCATATGTACCTTAATTATCAATCCATTAATAAGGTCTAATTGTGTCCAATTAATTTAATTTAATTAATCTCATTAATTAAATCTAATTCCTATTGTGCTTCTAATTAATGATCTTATTATTAAAAAACACTATGATAACTTATTTAGTCCAATCCAATTGCAATTAAGCAAATTATTTTATGAGTCTTCTTAAGCCTCATATGCAAGATTCCAATTTAACACTTATCATACGTTCTAACCTTTTCTGTGTGATTCTCTAGTTTCATCTTTATTTAGCAACAATCATAGCTCGAAGGACATGGGTAACACCTGGCCTACAGCTAATATCATATTACTTTGTCCCAACTAAGTAAAAGTCATGGATTTAGTCAATCTCACAAACTCAATCATATGACTAATTCGTGTTATTTCATGAGAAAAATGTTCCTACTGAAAACACCTTTCCAATCACACACTGCTTTGACTAAGGTCTTCCATCTCATAGAACTTCAACTGGATAAGACAAATGCCTTGTTCATTTGGAAGGAGACAAATTCCTTATGGAGTCCACACATGCCTCCATATGCATCCGTGCAATGGCATGTTGGGCTTGTAATCCTATTCCAAACCAAGATAGATATTGATCCTTAATGCCCTAATAACATGTTGACTGTCATGTGCATAAGACACCTATATTGTCTTATGTCTAAGGTCTACGTGCACTTAACACAATCACGAAATAATATATAGATAGCCAAGAGAGAACTCCACACGTCTGCTTCATTTTGTGAGTCATTGCCTGAATGCCTTATTCCCCAATGGTGCATCCATACACATGTATTCTTAGTATTTCATACTAAATGACATGACATTCACCATAAAAAAACAAGGTGTGCAAGTCAAACTGATTCTCTAATGCCCTTTAGAGTGTCTGAGACTTGCAAACTGATTTTAGTGATTGAGTACTAAGACAGCCCTTTGTCCATGTTCATAATTCCTTATAAATAAGGCTTTTTAACTCAAATATATAGGCACATATAACACTTTATGACAATCAAGATTTATATGCATGAAAAACTTGCTGTAACATTTACATGAAAATCAATATGTTCCTCATTTCCTATTGACATTAGAAGGTATATCACTAACAATATACCACTTCCACCTTAATGCCAATAGGGCCAATGCTAATCACTATGTTGTCTAATACTCATCTTCTCAAGATGGCGATCCATTTGCACTGTAGTCATTGGCTGGGTTAGCCACATTGTTAGTCGAAGCTATTTTTTGCAGGGCTACATCATTCTTGCTAATGATTTCTCGAATAATGCAGTATCAAATTTCTACGTGTTTTGGATTTTGATGATATCTTGGTTCCTTCACCTATGTGATTTTCCTATTGTTGTCACAATAAAGTGGCAATGGCAATCCACATTGGAACTACCTAAAGTTCTATTTTGAACTTCCTTATACATACAGCCTTTTTTGCAGCATCATGTGCAGCGATGTTCTCAACCTCAATGGTGGAGTCTGTAGTTGTACTCCATTTAGGCCTCTTCCAATCGATTGCACCTCGATTCAAAGTAAATATAAACCTAGAGATAGACTTTCTATGATCTACATTTGACTGGAAGTTAAAATTGGTATATTAGTCTACACTTAGATTACTATTTCAGTTACAATTATTATATTATTAGTCTTTCTCAAGTACTTAAGAATATACTTAATAGCATTCCAATGCTCTCTACCAAGATTTGCCTAAAACTTGCTCATAACACTTACGACATAAGTAAAACCTACTCGTAAAACTTATGGCATAAGTGACATCTAACCTTGTACATAGCATTACCTACATTAGGCTTCTTATAGTCAAAGCATATCAAATGGCTTGCATGCTCATCCTCTCATCATTTGTATTTAGACACATGGATTTTGAGAGATGGATGGCATGCCTGAATGGTGGTGATCCTTTCTTAGAGGCTTTCATACTGAACCTCTTTAGTATCTTATCTATATATAAGACTAGGACAAAACCTAACAATCTTTTCACTCTATCTTTACAGATGTGAATGCTTAAGATGTAAGTTACCTCTCCAAAGTCTTTCATGGAGAAAGTACTGAATAACCAGGCCTTGGTTGAGGTTAGCATCATAGCATCATCCACAACAAGCAATATGTCATCCACACATAACACTAGAAATGTAATACTAACTTTCTTATAAGCACCGAGTTCATCTTTGTTTTTGATAAAGCCAAACAATTTGATAACACCATCAAAACTAAGATTTTAACTCCTTAATACTTACTTAAGACTATAAATTGACCTCTTAAACTTGTATACTTTATGAGATTCTGCTAGGACTTTAAAAGTACACGACTGCTTCATATAAATATACTTCTTAAGCATCTCATTGAGGAAAACGATTTGGATTTCCATCTACCAAATCTCATAGTCTAAGTAGGTGGCTATAGTAAGCAAAATCTAAATAAAGTTTAGCATGGCTATCGAGGAGAAGTTTTTCTTTTAGTCAATTGCCTCCTTTTGATTATTGCCCTCCACTATTAGCCTGACCTTGTTGGTCTCTACCTCACTAGTAGAACTAATTTTCCTTTTATAAACCTATTTACATCTAATGAGAACGATACCTTCAGTTAGATCTACTAGAGTCCATACTTGATTTGTATGCATTGAGTCCATCTCAAATTTCATAGACTCCAACTACTTGACAGAGTCCTTGTCTATTATTACTTTATCATAGGTAGAAGGATCATCTCTATGATTATTACCACATATTATGAACAACTTTTCTCTATTCTTTAGGATATAACAATATCTCCCTAGTTCTTAAAAGATTCTAACTAATCATCACAACAGTTGCGTCTCAAAAGGTTGCTTTTAAATAGGAATTTGCCTTACAACCTCATTGCTTTGTTTCTTATGCTCCATTTCCCACTTGCATCACTATTTCACTAGTCGGCATAAATTACAGGTATACAATTATTGTGATCAAGTAATATAGAGTAAGTATAAGTATCGATGTCCATAGGAAGGTCTATGTTTGTCTATTGCTATGTCTAATCAAGTGTTAGTTAAGTCTACTAATTTTAAGTGAAATTGTTCCTGAAAAAGATAACGGAATTCAAAGACAACAAAAGAGGTTCTTCCAAGTACAATCAAATAGATATGTTCTTCAATTTTAATTGAATCTAGGTCCTTGAATTAAAGATGTTTGCTTAGTTCAATTCCTATTAATCATTAGTTTAATTGCACTACAACAATTGATATTCCAAAGTTAATCAATACTTCCTCTCGAACCATATAGACATTCAATTGGACATTAATTAGACACATTGAATAGTCAATTCCAATGAATCAACTTTGAATTAGCAATTGATCCACATAAATTCCTAAATGTAACTCTCGTTATTCCTTAGAAATTCATGTTGTAATTAACTTTAAGTTCATAACATTTTACTCCGGTTAATCTCCTAATTTTTTTACTAGGAATTGGCTAGATTCTTAAATATAACATGAAGTAATTACAATATAATGCAAAGATAATTAATCATCTAATTCAAATAGGATATATCATTTGTATTAATGCAAGTCCCTAGAAATGGAAGTTCAACCAAACATCATTCTAATTAAACACAACTTCACAAAATACGTAAACATTCCAAAACTCATCTAAAATACAATAAGATGTGAAAACGAAATGCTTATTCTAGTTGAATCTTGGATGTTGTTGATGAATCTTGCATTCTTTCATGTCTTCGTCCTGTTTCCTTTGAATTTCTTCTTTCTTTTCCTTTTGTGATGTCTTCCCCCTTTCTCTTGTGGCTTCTTTCTTCTTGTGTTTGTTTCTATCCTTTTGTTTGTAGTCTTTTCTTTAATTTTCTTTTAAACTGCACAAATAACTGTTTACGCCTCTAATGCGGTCACCATGCAGCCACATGATGACCATGCCAAGATAGTATCGAAAGGCAGCAGGACAAGATTAATGTTGCTTTCATCAGGTGGCTACACTACAACAACACCAAGACAGCATTAAGACTACATGAAAATGCCACTTTTTGTTACTTTCCAAGTGTGGCCACACTACAACAACATTACATTACAGATATAACAATATTCATTTCTTAAGTGTACCACTTGATCACATTTAGTCCAAATATTTTCTAAACTATAAAATCTAACTAAATGAAGCACACATTACAATTAAGACTAGAAAAAATATAATCTAAATTAGGCATAATAAACTCTGATTTTTTGAGATATCGCATCCCCACACTTAGTTGTTTGCTAGTCCTTGAGCAAAAAGAAAGTTCTATTGATCATGATAATAATAGAAAGGGGAAGAAAGACGAGATGCATGTATCAATGTTGGTGTTATTTTCGGAGGTCACTTCTCTTGTAACACTTATGCAATAAAGGTAATAGTTACAATTACTAGCTAATTGTTAATAGTATTCATCAAGTAAGATTCCTTGTGTGTGTGAAAGATGCACTTATAAAATTCTAGAATTCCAATAGTTTTAAGTAGGTCAATCCCAAAATAACTCATGAATTAGTCACCTTCAACCTTTATGTGCTCTTTGCTGATGCAAGCATAATTTCACAAAGAATCCACCAAATCAAGTCTATTCATGGCCTTAAGAAAGAAATTTAAGAAGAAAGGGAAATGATTTAGCATTAGAGGGATTTTTTTCACCCTCATTTCTCAATTCTTGTTCTTGCCTTTCTTCTTTAAGCTTTTAATTGTTTTTTTAGGGTATTGTGAGCTTTTTTACAAGAGACTAAACATTTTTTATGAACAGGCTCAGTTACTCAGCACCTAACACACCTAAAGTGCTTTGCATGCTCATAGTTTAGTCTCCATTTTATGCAAGAGTGAACAAGGGTCTTTGGACAATCCCGATCACTAAATAGCTGAACTAGTGAACAAGGGTCTTTGGACAATCCCGATCACTAAGTAGCTGAACTAGTGGAGTAAAAGTTAAAGGTCTTTTCTTTGTTTTTTTGGTTTTTTTTTTTCAACATAAGGCTCCAACTAGAATGATTGCAAAAGATGTTAAAATATATTTGGAATTCTTAGTTAGATATACTTGCACAATATAATACTAGGCCTAGGGTAAGATTTACACTCCTAAGGCATCAAGTTTAATTTCTAACGTGAAGTTCTCTAAATTCCTTCAACTCATAAGTGCAATCCTTGTGCATAAAACGGGGAATCTATCAATGAAAATTTGTGACAATGGCATGCTTTAAACAAAAATTTATTGCATGAGGTTACTCAAAATGCCACTATACTCTTCATTGAACAACACCAATGGACAAATTTCCATAATTTATGAATTGATCACATGAGAAAAACCATTGGGGAACCACAAGATTTTCCAAATCAATTTTTGGCAAAAAGTATACTCAAGGAAGGGCATTTAATCAACCACAAATTTTTACCAATTCAAAACTAAGACTAAGCACAAAATATGATCACCTTATACTAACCCATTAAAATTAAAAGCAAATTTATTTACAATCCCCCTCCCCAACCCCCACATTGAAATCTTGCATTGTCCATAATATAAAGCACCTAAAATGAAGAGGGCGAAGAACAAAATACTACCCTGGTTTAATAGGTAAGAGGATCCTTAGGTGGAGGGTCCTGTGGTGGTTGTTGCTCGTAGTTTTCTGGCTAAAAGGAATGGGAATTATAGGATATGGAACTTGAGGGATGACAGCTTGATGGTAAGTTGCCAAGGCCTATTAGTAGTCTTTTAAGAAAATACCCTGTTGATCAAATTTGTAATTGACAAGGCATAGTTATTCCTCCACTTGTGACAGCCTTGGTCTAAAGTAGGAAAGGGAGGATGCATAGCTATTGGGGCTTCATTCACAACATTTGGTGAAGCTTGGTTTAGGAGTTGTTTCTTGCTCAGGCCTTAGTGGGTCGATAGGGCCTACAATTCCAACATCTAAGCCATAATTTAAACAAGTATACCAGCTTGAGCACACAATTTAGTAATCAAATGTGTGTGAGCTAGTCCAGCACCGTTCTTCTCCGAGATGTAAGTTATGCTCTAATATATACACCACCCAATATCAAGTGGTAAATCTGAGAAAATGTAAGGTAATATGCATTCTCCAAATTAAGCGATGTATGATGTTGAGTGGGGTGAAGTCTAGCATCAAACAAGTATGACCAAATACGAGCCATCGGGTCTAATCCAAAGTAATAAAATGTGATAGGATTTTGACCTTTATATTTGGTAGGTATCCATTGAACTCCTTTAGGATACAACTTTTGAGAAATTTTTTTCAAAGCCTAGCGTTGGTGGAGAAAAGCATTGTGATCACAGAGATTACATTCTGCAGTTGTACTAAATACAGTATTAATGGTATTGATAGCGAAACTAATTGGGTGGCCTTGTATATAAAAAAAATCACTTTAACCTACATCTAGTATATTTGCATAGAATTCAGCAACTAACGTGTTGGAAGTCTTTTTGGTAGGGTGGGCATCAAACTTGCTCCAATTTCGTTACTGAAAGTTAGTGTTGAATCCTTGTAGCCAAATGCTTTCTCAATATGTCATCTTCAGGGATAGACATTCGGTATTGAATATCATCTTCAAAACGCATAGTAGCCTCTTAAGACTTGAAACGTTCCTCATCATATCTTGGTCTCAATGGGGCGCATAAAGAACTTACACCAATTCTAGCTCTTTCTTTGGAGGAATTCTACAAAAAGAAAAGAATTTACAATAAACATGTGTACACAAAAGCATTGCACAAATTAAAGTGATTCCTTTCTTTAGCATCATGCTTAGCCTCAAGTATTACCTCATGCACTTTATAACAATTAAGACATGAAAGGCATGGAGTCTCAACAACAAAATAAACATGCAACTAGTGCACTACAAGAAGATAAATCATTAAGTAGCACAAGTGCATAACGGTGATGCACCATAGTCAAATTTATCACAAATAGAAATATATTGCCCATAATCCTATGAGGTTTCAACCCATGAGTTACTAAGTATGCATATACGTAACAACTCACATTAGTAAAATGGCACAAATTCAACAAATATTCTGTCCATTGCCAAAAGCCTCCTAGTTTTGCTTATATAACACACATGAATCACATGCTATTTGCTAGCAACAACAATAAGGGATGAATCCTCAATAGACATTTTGTCAAGCACCTAAGGTGCAACACATCATGGAATCCCCAAATTGCAATCTCTAAATGCATATCACCCATAAGTTTGCATTCCAAACAAGACAAAATGAGAATTAAATTCTAACAATAAAGTACACAGAAATTTAAGTGATGTCCCAAAATCAAAGCTTGAACTCTAAGTGCCAACACTATTTACCATAGCCTAAAATACCTAAACTTTATAGCTCAACATCATACCATAAGCAATAAAGTTCAAAAAAATAGTGCCTGAGTGTGGGGATAGAAGCAATCGAAAATTGAAGTGGGTGGTTGTGTGCCATAACTACCCCTACCCAGTGGAAGGATGGAGGGATTGTGTAAAAGGAGAGAGGATGAACAATGGTGTGGGAGTCAGTTTAAGAATTTGTGGAGTGTGTGGAATGATGACAGGGTGGTGTGATGTTGATTTGTGGCCGATGGATTTGGGAGATGGAGATTAGAGAGACAGGAAGGCGAAAGAAGATGTTTAGAGACAAGTTGGGGGGTTTTTGATTTAAAAGAAACTATCGAAATGCGGGTGGATTAGAGAGGCTCATTCTAATGTTGGTCTAGTGTGGTTGCATCATGATCAAACCAGATCATGGTGTTTTGATTCAGCTAAATGCACGATTGCATTATAATGGGATCCACCCAAGTGACTTACCTAGTTCTTTGTCTTACATGCAGTATAAGAAAATGGTGTCCATTGGCAATTTCAATTGAAATTTTTGATGATAAGGCCTTGGAAACACTTTAATTCACCAATCTAAAAGCATTAAAATTAAAAATAACACACAACTAAACTAAACTAAAAAACACATGTAGAAAGCAATAAAATTTCAAGTTGCCTCCCAAGTAGCACTGCATTTAAAGTCAGCAGCTAGACATCAAAGATTTGTTCAATTTGGATCAGTCAAAATCCATGCTTCAATGGCAAAGACTTCTTTTTCCAAATAATGCTTCAACCTAGGCCCATTCACCTTGAATCTTCGATCACCCAGTTTTAACTCCACAGCACCATAATTAAACACTTCAGAAACTTCAAAAGGTCCTAATCATCTAGACAATAGTTTACTTAGAAAGTGTTTAAGCTTAGAATTGAAGAGCAAAACTTTATCTCCAACCTTGAAAGTCTACTGATGAATTCGTTAATGATGCCGTTTTTGTGTTCTTTCTTTATACAGCTTTGCATTTTCATAAGCATGTAACCAAAATTCATCAAGATCATTCAAATGCATCAAACGTTTCTCTCCCTAAGTTTTTTTTTTTTAATCAAGATTTAGTAATTTGATTACCCAATATGATTTGTGTTCTAATTTAAGAAGATGGTGGCAAGCTTTTCCAAAAACCAATCTATATGGAGACATGCCAATAGGAGTTTTAAAAGCACTCCTATAGGTTTATAAAGTATCATCAAGTTTCTTGGACAAATCTTGTTGATTATGGCTCTTAGTGGTCTCAAGAATCCTTTTAAGCTCCTCATTTGAAATTTCCACTTGCCCACTAGTTTGAGGATGATATGGTGTTGCAACTCGATGAGACACATTATAATGTGTGAATACTAATTCTAAACATTTATTACAAAAATGTGAACCCCCATCACTCACATTAACTCTCAGTACGCCAAACCTAGTAAAAATGGATTTTTGCATAAATTTAACAACATGATTTGATTCATTTGTTGGCAAAGCTATTGTCACTTCAACCCACTTAGATACATAATCCACAAGAACTAAAATAAATTTATTACCATGAGATGGTAGAAATGGAACTACAAAGTCTATGCCCCATAATCAAAAATTTCTACCACAAGTATGCCAAATTGAGGCATTTCATCTTGCTTAGACATATTCCTAAGCCTTTGGCACCTATCACACCACTTAACAAATGTGAAAGCTTTTTTATATAATGTTGGCCAATAAAATCCACACTGCAAAACCTTATATGCTGTTTTATTAGCTCCAAAAGTCCCCCACATAGTTGTGTGTGACTGTGATTTAAAATGCTCTCCATCTCTTTTTTAGGGATGCACCTACAAACCATTTGATTAGCACAAATTTTATATAAATAAGGTTCGTCCTAAAAATAATGTTTATCAGCTGAAAATTTCTTATTTTGCTTGTATGAAAAATCATGAGGTATAATGTTGCAAGTGAGAAAATTAACAAAGTTAGCAAACCATGGTGTGGGTGTAAAATTTAAAACAAATAATTGTTCATTAGGGAATTACTCATTTATTTCCTCTATTGCATTACATGGATTCTCCAATCTTGATAAATGGTCAACCGCCACATTCTCCATGCCTCTTTATCTTTTATTTCCATATGAAACTCCTTTAATAACACAATCTAATGTATTAGTCTAAGCTTAGCATCCTTTTCCTCAAATAGTAACTTTATAGATGCATGATCAGTATAAACTATAGTCTTTACTCCTATAAGATAAGATCAAATTTTATCAAATGCAAAAACTATAGCCAGTAGCTCTTTTTCTATAGTTGCATTGTTAATTTGAGCTTCATTGAGAGTTCGACTAGTATTAAATAACTTAAAGCTTCTTATCCTTTCGTTGTCCCAAGACTACACAAATAGAATAGTCACTTGCATCACACATAAGTTCAAATGGCAAGGACTAATTTGGAGGGGCAATTATTGATGTTGAAATGAGCTTCTCCTTCACCCTATTGAAAGCAGCCAAACAATCATCAATAAATTAAAAATCAACATCTTGAACCAAAAAATTAGAAAGAGCTTGGCTGTTTTAGAGAAATCTTTATATATTTTCTATAAAACCATGCAGGCCCTAAAAACTTCTAATGCCTTTTGTGTTTGTAGGTGGTGGTAAGTTTACAATTACTTCAATTTTTGCCTTATCTAACTCAATGCCATTGGAAGAAATTTTATGTCCAAGAACTATACCTTCTTAAACCATAAAATGACATTTTTCTCAATTTAGCACCAAATTTGTATCCTCACAACATTGCAACACCAGTGAAAGATTTTCAAGACAACTTTCAAAAGTCACCAAATACTAAAAAATCATCAATGAAAATCTCAATTACCTTTTCTACCAAATCAAAAAATATAGAAATCATACATCTTTGAAATGTAGCTGATGCATTGCACAAACCAGAAGGCATTCTTCTATATGCAAAAGTACCATAGGGGCATGCACATGTAATTTTCTCTTAATCTTAAGGTGTAATAGGTATTTAACTGTAATCGAAATATCCATCAAAGAAACAATAATGGGAATGTCCTGCTAAACGTTCTAGCATTTGGTCAATAAAGGGTAAAGGAAAATGATCTTTGCGATTAGTATTGTTTAGGTTTTTATAATCTATACACACTCACCACCCTGTGACCATTCTTGAAGGAATCAATTTATTCTTCTCATTTTTCATTATAGTGATCCCCTTTTTCATTGGTACAACTTAAGTAGGACTTACCTATTCACTGTCTAAGGTAGGATATATGATGCTGACATCTAGTAATTTTATTACTTTTGCTTTTACCAATTCTTGCATGTGAGGATTTAGTCATCTCTGAGCCTTCCTAGTTGGTTTATAATTCTCTTCCAACAAGATCTTGTGTGTGCATAATGATGGACTAATTCCTCTAATGCCAGCACCTAACTAACCAATAGCTTAATGTGTTTTTTCAAAACATTCAACAACTTGATTTCCTCACCTTTTATTAATTTTGCAGAAATAATAACCAGAAAAGTGCAAGAGTCCCCTAGAAATGCATACCTCAAATAAGTTGGCAACGGTTTTAATTCCAATTTTGGAGGTACCTCAAGTGATGTTTTCAATAGCTTGATGGGTTATAGCACTTTTGGTTGAGCGAGAACTTCATTGTAATTGTTTCTTCACCTTCCAGTTCAAGTTTTTGAGCCTCTTCCAATTTCTTTTCCAAGCTAACATTAGTATTTTTCCTTTTATTTAACATCTCAAAAACACATTCATCAATATGTTTACCACAAAAACATGATTCTTTATCATTGAGAAGTTTAGATGCATCAAAAACATTAAAAATCACTTCCTCACTTCCAATTCTTAATGCAAGTTTACCTTGGTACACATCTATAAAAGCTCTTCCTGTTGCTAAGGAAGGTCTATCAAGGATTAAAGGAACTTCCCTGTCCTCTTCCATATCCAATACAATAAAGTCCACAAGAAAGATAAACTTATCAACCTTTACAAGAATATCTTCTATGAATCCTAAAGTTACCTTTACCGATTTGTCAAAAAGCTAAATGGACATTCTTGTTGGCCTCACCTGCCCTAGTCTAAGCTTCTAGAAAAAAGAGTAAAGCATTAGGTTAATACTTGCACTAAGATCACAAAAAGCTTTGTTAAATTCATTGTTTCCCATATTGAAAGGTATAGTAAAGCTCCTTAGATCCTTCAATTTAGGAGGAAGTTTGTTTTGAATTATTGTGTTGCACTCCTCTGTAAGCATCACAATTTCATAGTCCTCTATCTTCCTATTTTTAGAGAGTATATCCTTTAAAAACTTAGCATAACTAGGCATTTGCACCAAAGCATCAACAAATGGAATATTTATGTCTAATTTCTTGAAAACCTTAAGTAATTTCATGAAATTCTTGTGTTCCAACACTGATTTAAGTCTCAGAGAGTAAGAAACTGGTGGTTTGTAAGGTTTGATAAGAGGATATCTAGTTGCATCCTGCCTTTCTTTTTCCTTCTCCTGACCATCACTTTCTTTTCCCTCATCACCTGTTTTCTCTGCCTTACTGTCAATCTCTTCATGTTGAATTTGTTTAGGCTGCAATTCTTCCAATTTCTTTCCATACCTCAAGGTTATTGCTTTGCATTGCTCCCTAGGATTTGACTTTATGTTACTAGGCAATGAACCGAGTTGTTTATTTTCCAAATCCCTTGCCATTTGTCTTATTTGTTGCTCTAAGTTTCAAATAGAAGCCTATTGATTTTGTAGCACACTATCAATTTTAGCCATATTGTCTTGAGTGGATTTTACCAAATTGCCTATGAGGTCTTGAGTTGTTTAGCTAAGTTCCCAACCAAATCTTCCAAGGTTTGCTTTTTATCGTAAGATTGATGTTTTTGTGTGATCCAAACACATGTGACAAACATACATAGAAGAGATTGTAGAAGCATTGATAGTCAATCCATTTAACTTTCTTGAAATTACATCTACTTTTGTAGCTAATGAAGTACATACATCCATCTCATGAATTCTAGCCACCCTTCTTGCTGTTGTTCTTTTTGAAGGCCACTGGTATGCGTTGGATGCCATTTCCTTAATTAAATCCCAAGCTTCTCTCGATAATGTACTCATCAAAGTGCCTCCAGCTACTGCATCAAGGACTGCCCTAAATTGGCCTCCTATTCCGTTATAGAATGTTTACACTTGTAACTAAAGAGGGAACCGTTTTAAGGGCATTTCCATATTAATTTCTACCTTTCCTATGCTTCTGGAAGTAACTTAGAATCCATTTGTTTGAATTTACCAATTTCCATTCTAAGTTGTGTTGTCTTAGCTAATGGAAAGAACTTCATCGAAAACCTATGTACTAGATCATTCCATGTGGCGATGCTTCTAGGTGGTGGGTTTTAAAGCCATGATTGTGCCCGATCCTTTAATGAGAATGGAAATAGTCTCAGCTTGATTGCATCATTTGGAACCCCATTATACTTCATAGTGTCGCATAGCTCGAGAAAACTTGCCAAATGTTTATTAGGATCCTCATTTACTGTGCCTCCAAACCAATTTAATTACACCATATTTATGAGTTCTGGTTTAAGTTCATAGTTGTTTGCATTTATAGGAGGTCTAAGTTTCCCCCTCATATTCTGATTTAGAACCAGTTGCACGCAATCACGAATCAGGCTAGGATTCTGATTGGGTTGTATGCAATTGTGTCCATTGTCTTCCATTCTTTCTTGAGCTCTTCTTCACCTTTGTTTAGCACAAGTTCTCCTACAAGTTCACTCTATCTCAGAGTTAAAGATTTTCAAATTCAAACTCCTACTCCGAACACATGCAACAACAACAACAATACATCTAAAAAACAAAATAAAACCAAATGAAAAGTAATTCAACAAGGAGAGTAAGTAGAAAAGAAATAACAAGAAATAAATGACTTAATCTAGCATAATCAAAGACTATTCAATAGCGTGCATTGCCTTCCCAACAATAGTGCCTTCCCAACAATAGCGCCAAAAACTTGATTAGCATAAATTGCAAGTATACAATTATCATAATCAAGAAATATAGAGTAAGTACAAGTGTTAAATTTCACAGGGAGGTCTATGTATGTCTATTCATATGTCTAATCAAGTGTTAATTAAGTCTACCAATTTTAAGTGATAATTGTTCCTAAAAATAAATGAAGGAATTCAAAGACAACAAAAGAGGTTCTTCTAAGTACAATTAAATAGATAATGTTCTTCAATTTCAATTGAATCTAGGTCCTTGCATTAAAGATGTCTACCTAGTTCAATTCCTATTAATCCTCAATTTAATTTCACTACAACAATTGATATTCCAAAGTCAATCAATACACCCTCTTGAGCTATATAGACATTCAATTGGACATTAATTAGACACATTGATCAATCAATTCCAATGAATTAACTTTAAATTAGCAATTGGTCCACATAAATTCCTAACTACTCTCGTTATTCTTTAGAAATTCATGTTGTAATTAACTTTAAGTTCATAGGGTTTTACTCCCGTTAATCTCCTAATTTTTTACTAAGAATTGGCCATATTCTTGGAAATAACATGATGTAATCACAATGTAATGTAAAGATAATTAATCATCAAATTGAAATAGGATAGATTATTTGCATTAATGCAAGTCCCTAAAAATGGAAGTTCAACCAAACATCATCCTAATTAAACACAAGTTCACAAAATACTTAAACATTCTAAAACTCAGCCAAGATATAATAAGATGTGAAAATGAAATGCTTATTCTAGTTGAATTTTGGATGTTGTTGGTGAATCTTCCATGCATTCTTTCGTGTCTTTGTCCATTTCCTTTGAATTTCTTTTTTCCTTTTCCTTTTGTGATGTCTCTTTGTCCCTTCTCATGTGGCTTATTTCCCTTTCTATTCATTTTTGTCCTCCTTTTTGTAGTCTTTTCTTTAGTTTTTTTAAACAACTTAGTCAACTGTACAAATAACTATTCATGTATCTAATGCAGTCACAATGTAGCCGCATGATGACCACACCAATGCAGCATCAAATGACAGTAGGACAACATTAATTTGCAACACTTTGTCACCTTGATGATGCGACTACATTGTAACAACATCAAGACAACACTGACACAGCATTAAGATAGCATGAAAATGTCAGGTTCTGTTGCTTTCCAAATGTGACCGCACTGTAACAACATTACACTACAGACACAAGAATATTCATCCCTTAAGTGCAACTCTTAATCACATTTAAACCAAATAATTTCTAAACTATAAAATCTAACTAAATGAAGCACAAATTACAATTAAGACTAGTAAAAATATAATCTAAATTAGACATAATAAACTCTAATTTTTAGAGTCATCATTCATGCTTTCCAAGCATTTTACTTCTAACTAAATCTTGATGTGAAGTACAAATATAAGATGAAGCACCAAAGTCCAAAATCTAAAAAGTAGAAAATACATGAATAGAATAAGATGTTTCATAAATATAAAGTTCCTTACCTCTCAGTGCCTTCTTAAAGCTACTGAGGTATTCAATGCAGTCCCTCTTCTAGTGCCTATTTTTATCGTTCCTATTCTAGTGTCCATTTTTATTGCAATGGAAATGCTTTTCTTTTTCTATAGAAGATTTGGCTTTTTTGATACTCTCACTAGCCTTGGTAAAAGCTAGTTTCTTTTTCTTTATCTTTCCTTTCTTAGTCACACTAGAGGAGCTAGACACAACAAGAACGACCTCCTTCCCTTTCTCCATGGCTATCTATACAATCACTAGCTTGTTAAGGAGCCGAGCTAGTGTGCACTTAATATCATTCATGTGATAGTTTACAATAAACTTTGAGAAGGAGTCCAGAAGTGATTGTAAGATCAAATCCATTTGCAGATTGGCATCCATGATGAAGTCCAGTAACTCAAGCCCTCGACGAGTGAGATCACCTTAAAGACAAGCTCATCGATGTCACCACTCTCTATCATGTGCATTCTGAACAACTACTAGGACATCTTATATCTTGCAGTGTGACTTTCCTTACCATATAACTCTTGCAGGGATATAAATCTCCTGAGCACTGCCTATCCTCTCATAGGTCTTCTAGAGATCATTAATTATAACAATTAACATATAGCTCTTGACTTGCAGATCGTTCTCTAGCTATTTTTTATGAGAGGATTTCTCCTTCTCACCAGTTGTGTTAGTATGGTTTGGTGAGATATCAGCCTCTAAAACGTAGCCGAGGCACTTCAAATTAAGAATAATTCTCAGGTTTTAAAGCCAATCGACATAGTTTGACCTCGTTAGAATGTTGGTCTCAAGTGATTTAGTAAGAGGTGTAGACATTATTCAATTAAAATTATATTGTAGAAAATAAACAAAATTTGTTAGTTTGGTTGCGATATGTGTTACTATTATGATTATGGACTTTAAATCAAAATGGCCTTCCATTAGTTTTTTCGAATCCTACACTCTCCTAGGTAGAAAACGAAAATTCTATAGCAAAATTTTCGTAGTGGGTGATTAGAGTTTTCATTGAACATAACATTACTCACATGAAGCAAATCTTGGCATAATTGACCCAATGGGTGGCAACTCTTGCCAATGCATCTCGTGTGTGGTCTAATATTTTCCTTTGACCCATGGTCCAATGATACCTCACATAAATAAATCTTAGCATCGTGGGTCCATTAGTCACACCCACTAACTAATAACTCACTTGATTAGAATCTCACCCACGGCTAAATGCTCTTAACGTGAAATATTCTTTGAATGTCGCATCTAATGCATCCGAAGTCATAAATACATCATTGCAATGTGACTACACTAATGTGATGATATCATACACTATGGTTACATTTAGGGTTTTAAGCTTGGTGGAAAGCCATGACAAACACATTACAATTACAACTTAATATTATTTGAGCAAGTTTTTGGCTCATGTAGATTAGGTTTCACTTTACACTTTATCTATTTTCACATATCTCATACATCCATCACAAACAATATGCAAAAATAAAATGCTAAGGATTATGAATTTTTAGATCCAATTTTAGCCAAAATTAGGTCATCTACAAGTGCGTGAAATCTTATACTATTCTTTAGGAATTTCTTGAATGCTTTTACCTTAGTCTTCTTGGCCCTATGGGGCCTACTATGTCAAGGAACCTCGAACAGCACCAATTCCTTAGTCTCCACATGAACACTAACTCTAAACGTCTTCCATAATTTTACAAGTACATATAGTATACCATGGAAAATCCTATTTTACATAATAAAATAAAAAATAGGATTATACCTTTACAATCCATGAAAAATTAATTTATACAAAACCTTGATTTTGTTGCAACACCACTCACAATCATGAGATAGACCTTTTCAATTGCGAGCTATTGTCTTGCAATAGCATATTGGGACTGCAAGTTCATGCAACACATAACCACAAGGCTCAACATTGCGAGCGTGAGAACACTTCTCGCAATCACGATACCCGTCGCGAGATGTCGTAAACTTTTTACAACTTCGTTTTTTTGATTCCAAATTAAATTTTCTTCACTTTTCTTGATTCCAACTACCCATAAAACATTTTTTAAAGTTTTTACATCTATCAAATACATTATTAATGGATTTTAATGTAAAAACTAACATAGATTATGGAAGAACCATTAAAATTTACAATTTTGCAAGGAAAACAATGGTTCTAATACCACTGCTGGATTTTGTTGCTGTTTATTCACAAAAATCAAAATCAAAACTTTCAATGATAAAAACATTATTTATACACAATGGAAGGTAACAAAACAAATTTTATCCGTTTTTGTTGCAAAACACACATGATATCATAATTTGAAGTAATGGTATGAACTTTTACATTTTGGAACGTTTCCAATGAATTGCTTGCAATCCTTTAAGTTGTAACCCTTGAAACCTGATCTCTCGTTTGTCTACATAACTAGAAAGACAATGAGCTCCTCCTACACCTAACAAAATTTCTTTTGTGAAGTTCTAACACAAACATGTTGGGTAAGAAAGACATTGAGACGAGAAAATTAGGAGGGGATGGCTAGGGTTTTTCTTTTCTCTTGCAAGGGGGGTTGGATGAATTTTCTAATGTTAAAGTGAGTCTTAAACTTTTCAAACACCTCTTTAAATAGTTGTGACACTAGGATTTGAGATATGGGCTCTATGGGCCCTTGTACATGGACCTTTTAATTAAAACTAGCTCATAAATTTTTATTTATAAATCCTATTAATAAATCAGCCCATTTATCCCTTAATTATTAATCACCATGAATAATTAAGCCCTAATTGAGTCCAATAATTTAATTTAATTAATCTCATTAATTAAATTAATTTTTCATTTGTTCTTCTAATTAATAATCACATTATTAACAAACATCATGGTAACTTATTTAGTCCAATCTAATTATAACTAAAGAAATTATTTCCCAAGTCTTCTCAAACCTTATATGCAACTCATGAATTTAACACTCGTCATACATTCTAAACTTTTGTGTAAAACTCTCTAGTTTTATCCATAATCCACAATGAGCATAGCTCTAAGGATATATGTAATGTTTAGCCTATGCCCTATATCTTAGCTTAAGAAAGATGAAGTGAATCAAATTATAATAAACCTTTTTGATCATGACTACCATATCGTATAGATCTTTCGTCTTACTTTATCCCAGTCAAGCGAAAGTCATGGATTTAGTCAAACTTACAAACTTGATTAAATGATCAATCGGTTTTATTTCATGAAACAAATGTTTTGATTGGAAACTCTTTTCTGATCACACACTAACTTGGCCAAGGGCTTTCTTCTCATAGAACACCAACTGCATAAGTCAAACACTTTGATCACTTGTAAAGAGACAAATTCCTTATTGAACATACGCATGCCCCCATACGCATTTGGACAATGGCATGTTAGGCTTATGATCCTAACACTCTAAAGGGTACTAGAGAGTTGATATGATACAATTACACGGTGTTCAAATCATATCAACTCTCTAATGTCCTTTACAGTATTTGTGACTCATAAACTGGTTTTAGTGATTGAGTACTAAGATAGCTTTGTGTTCATATTCATAACTCCTTATGAATAAGGCTTCTTAATTCAAACACATAGGTATATACAGCACTTTATACCAATCAAGATTTATATGCATGAAAAACTTGCCACAACATTGATATGAAAATCAATATTTTATTAATTATTGTATAAAAAGTACATATATAACCACAATATCCTCTATTAAATTTTCTATTGGCATTAGGGGGTATATCACTAACACAGACACTTTATAATAGCACAAATCCATCAATTTGCTTCACACAAAATCAATTTGGTTTTTGCATGATGGTTAGTCTAGTAGGAAAACTATAGAAACTTCATACTTTACCAAAAGGACATTTAAGCTATAGTTGTACTAGTCTTTTTTCCTTTGATTTGCTCTTTAGTCATATTTCTCTTCATTGTTAAGTCTTAGACATCACTACTACTAAGGAAAGAGAACATGTGGGGAGGTCACCAAATGCATATCCCCCAGTTCCTCAATTCAAATGAGAGAAAGCCCATTCCTTCATGTACCTTACATTATAAAGTAAGAACTGCCATCATATGCCAGTTTCTAGGGCTATGAACAATGTAATGTCTGGATTATTGTTATGTTTAGGAAAATTTCTTCTTTAATATGCTATTGGAAAATGTTAGTGCCACATGCATGGATGCTACTGTTGTCATTATTTATAGTTTGAACTTCAATGTGGCACTGATATGGTAAATCAAATTTTAAGGGAATTATAAATTTTCTATAATATGTCCTAAGAGAAGTAATAGAATTTGCCAAATTTGTTACACTATTTTACCATATTCCTTCCTTCCTAAATATGATAATATTCAGTCGACATAACCAATTTAAGCTATTTTGAAAAAATTACATCAAATTATGATTAGTTGGATTAGATAGAGTAGACTGACTTTATTTAAAAACAATATAGGGAAATCTGGTTGATCAATTCTTAACCTACTTATCTAATCCTATCCAACTATTTAAGGTAAGATTTGTAGATGATTTGAAGATCATTTTTATTTGAGAATATTGTTGATCTATCGATAATCAAAAAGGGAAGGGGATTCTGAATATGTTACATCAGATGTCTTAACATGATAACTAATATATTTGAATATATTGAAGACATTCAGCTAGATTTCGAGGGAGCTTGTTACCATATTAAACACTAATAGGATGGAAGATTTTAGAAGGCCAAGTGTGAGTTAAAACATAGGAATTGCTTAGAGAGAACAGATACGCCATTAAGAGAACACTTTGGTTTGCTTAAAAACTGATGTTTGAATGATTGTTCTTTAAGAGTTCTAATTTGTTTTCGTTGTTAAAACCTTTGAGAAGAAAGATATTTAAAAGGCCAAATGAATTTCTAAGTTATGATTTGTTCACCAAACCATCAATGCTATCAAGTAAAAAAACAAACCTCAAGAAAGGTAGGCTCACTGATCAATGTTAATGGTTAGGGTTCAAATGGAGTCTTAAAAATGGAGAAACAAGGGGGACTAAGCTACAAATGTGTCAACTAATTGATTCTAAAAGGATTTTAGGTTAGGCGAACATTTTTGTACTAGTTTAAACTACTTGTCCTAACATGTATTGGATCATTTGTTAGTGAAAATTAATGAACATGGACCCATAAACATTAGATGGTTATCCATGAAGTACGCAAACTTTTAATGTCTCTATTTACTAGTCTGCCAGGTGAGTGAGCTTGTGGTAACAATTGCTCTAACATATCTTACAAAATAAACTGTAAAATGAATTCAATAAGTAGCACAGAGCCCGATAACTTAGATAGGCATGTGTTTCAAGCGAGTGAGATCCAGAATAATTAATTAACTAAATGAGCACCAAGGAAGAGCATCCATGTCACATTATCCCCTCTTGGTTGGGTCGAACTACCCCTATTAGAAGGCTAAGATGAGAGCCTTTATTAAATCCTGGGATGATAAGGTATGGAGTGTTATGGAAAAAGGATGGACACCGTCTACATATGAAGTTAACGGCCAAACATTTTGAAAAGATGTAAAGTATGGAACCCATGCAAAGAAAGAACAATACTTAGAAATTCTTATGCTATAAATATAATCATTACAAGTGTTGATGAAGAACAGTTCAAGCTTGTTACAAAATGTGATATAGTAAGGGAAACATGGATGATTTTGTAGAATGTGCATGAGGGTACAAGTTCAATGTACATGTCCAAATTACAAATATTAGTATCCCAATTCGAAAACCTCTAGATGAATGCTAACGAGACAATGTCAGGATTCAATACAAGGCTACAAGATGCTGTGAATTTGGCAAGCATACCAGTTTGGGAAGAAATATTTGGACATAAAGCTAGAGAGAGAGATGCTGAGCTTGCTACTAAAATACTTTGCCTCGAAGGTTGCTACCATCGAAGAGGTAAGAGATGTAGCAATATTATGGCTGGATAAACTAATGGGATTATTGTAGGCCTATAAGTGAACTTTATGGAGGCTAAAAAAGAGAAATCAACAATGTTGCAGTCATTTACCACCAGCCAATGCTATAACGAAAATGGTAATGAACAAGATGATGCTGAGAATGAGATTAGCTATTTAATTAGAAGACTTTTGAAAGTATTGAGGAGAAGTAAGAAAAGTTCCAACATTCCCAACCATAATAAAGGGAAAAAGAAAGGTTTACCAATAATCAGAGTAAGCAATAGAAACTAAAAACTCTAAAAGCTGGAAAAGGAATAAAATATAGGGAATGCGAAGGCTATGGGCACATCCAGTCAAAATGTGCTAACACTTGAAAGAATTAGGGAAGATCTTTGACCTCCACATGGAGAGATGAGGGTTTTGAGGTGAGCTGTGAAACCATGGGCATATAACTTGATCTTGCAGAAAAATAAAGGTATTGTTGTATTCAAAGTTATAACATCTAACGTTTCTAATAACGGTAGTGGGAGCAAGGATAAGGCCTCACATAAAGAACTAGTGAAGATCAACTACATTTCTGGTGAAACAGTCTACTACCTATAATAGCAAATAAAAATTGAAGTTGAAGAAGGAGGCATTAAAGTATAGGAGGGAGGTAAAGCATATCCTTACATTTCTAGTTGTTGAAAGACTTCCACAACTTGGAAATTTCCTACCAAAATTTACAGCGTGAAGTAGAACAATCTATAGTAATGTTGAGTAAGATGAACACATGAAAAACAAAACTGAAGGAAATTCTAACCATGGGAAAGGCATTTAGAGACTATTATGGACTAGGATATACTGGACAACCTAATTTAAGTAACTCTAAAACAAAGGAGTGCAATTTGTGAAGAAGACTAAACATGTCTCTAAAAATGTTCCAGCATTGACTACATATGTTTCTATAAATGTTTCGATGCTGTATAAAACAAAGAAGTAAAAATAGTTAGCTAAAAGGCCAGAGAAAAGTCTTATATGTACTTATTGTTATTTTAGTGCTTATGGCATTTGCTTTTGTTACAAGTTGCTAAAGCACATGATGTAAGGCAAGTTCCAACTAAATAGGCATTCTTCATGCACCTATAGGTCAAAAAAACTAATAAGAAATGTCTTTTGGTCCACACCTCACTACAAACCACCATATGTGGCAACTGATACTTCAATAGTGGCCACTCTCATCACATGACTGGGAACAAAAATAACTTGAGCAACCATAGACTCTATTTGAAAAGAATAGTAAGGTTTGGAGATGGAAAGAAGAGAAAGTTAATTAGCAAGGTAATATTGAATGTAGAAGGTTTGCCGAGATTAAGGAATGTGCTACGCATAGAGAACCTTAAAGCAGAACTCATAAACATTAGGAGACTCTATGATAGCAACTTGGATGTTAGATTCAACAAACAAGAATGATGAGTCTTTGAAGGTGACTCATGCATCATGAAAGGAAGGATATCAATAGATAACTATTATTTGTTGGAAGATTTTACCATGTGTATGAAAAATGCAGCCAATGAAATAGACTTGTGGTACCAAAAGTTGGGTCCCACCAACCAATGTAATTTAGTGAGGATATCTAGACTCGATATAGTTTGTAGGCTACCAGTTCTAATCATAGAAAAACATAGAAGTCTATAAGGATCATACTAGTTAGGCAAACAAAGTTGCGTATCCTAGAAAATGTTGCAACATGTGGGAACATCAAGGATTCTTGAACTCCTATACATAGTCCTAGCTATGCCTACTAATAATATTAGTTATGGAGGTGACAAATACATCTTTGTATGTGTTGACAATTACTTTAAGTACACTTGAATCAACTTTCTCAAGAATAAATCTAACGCTTTTCAAGCATTTCGAAAGTTGTGTACCAGACTTCTCACAAAAAATGCTCTTATTGGAGTTGTTTAAATTAGAACTACGGAGAGGAATTTCAGAACCAAGAGTTTGTGGACTACTGTGGCATGGTTATAATCATGCATGAATTTTCCTCAGCTAAGACTCCACAATGAAATTGAGTGGTTGAATGGAAGAATAGGACACGACAGAAAATGGCTAGGGTGACGCTAAATGCCAAAGAATTAAGTCAGAAATAGTGGTTTGAAACCATGAGTACTACATGTTATATCATCAGCAGAGTCAACTTCAGCCAAACCCAGGGAATACACACCAAGAGCTTTAGTAAGGTAGAAAACTACACATGAGCTGCTTTGATGTCTTGGGGGACAAATGTTATATCTTAACTCTGATCATTTAGGGAAGTTTGTAGCTAAGTTGGATAGAGCTATTTTCTTGGGATCCTCTATAAAATGCAAAGCTTATCGAGAGTTCAACAAAAAGATCAATACCATAATGGAGTCCTCCAACATGATTGTGGATGATATTGAGCCCGAGAAGCCAACAATGCAAAATTCAGCTAAGCATGAAGTGGAGAAGAAGATCCAGCAGAGTAAGATACTAGAGTTGCTATAGATGTGCTAATTGATGTTTTTACACATAATGGAACACCCATTGAATATTTAGTATATGAAGGTGATGTTCTAGAAGGTTTTAGCAGAATTAGATGAAATAATTCGCCAGAAGCTATAATTGGGAGTATAGTTGGCGAAAAGAGAACCAAAAATATTCCTTAAATTAATTATAGGGAGTTAGCAGAATATTTGTACATCATGTTTTCTATTGAACCTGAGCATATTAATAAAGCTTTGAATCATGAATTTTAGGTTGTAGTTATCAAGTAAGAGTTGGCTCAATTCTAGTGAAATGATTTTGGGGAACTAGTGGAGAGACCTAAAGGAGTCAATGTAATTATAACAAAGTGGATATACAAGAACAAGTTTGATTAATGTGGTATCATTTCCAAGAACAAAGCTAAACTTGTGGCATAAGGTGACACCCAAATGGAAGGAGTAGGCTTCGATGAGACTTTCGTACCCATTGTAAACCTAGAATATATGAAAATGTTGTTGGCTATGGCCTGTAGCTTGGATTTCAAAGTGTAGAAAATGGACGTCAAGAGCACTTTCTTAAATGATTTTATCAATAAAGAGGTCTATTTCGACCTGACATTGGGTGCACAGATTAACTTCGGAGCACCTCATAAGTTTCTCACCAAAACACGACCTACAGTTGTGCTAGAGGGCATGCTGATGCAATACAGCCAAGGCGACCTCAGCTTGCCTACCTGTGCCCAGTTCCGGGTACCCTCTCAAGCATCTCTCCCCCTTATTAATAAGTTTTTGCAAAAATCCTCTCTTGATTAAAGTTTCTATCTATTTTTTGAGTTTGAAACAATTCTCGATGATGTAACCAAATCTATTGTGAATTTGCAATATTTTCTTCCCATTAGGTTCCTTAAGGGTAATGATGCGTCCATGGGCCATTTATCATGCTTGAATCCTACAATACCATGAGAACTTGCTCTCTACTTACTTGCAAAGGGGTAAACCTATTAACCAATTTTTCGGTTATTGTGGTTATAATGGCAGTCATGACCGACCTTCCTCCTTTATCATCTTGCATTATCCTTTACTCAATCATTTTTACCATCCTTATTTCATATTAATATGTTTTTGAGCTATTGATAAAGTTTCATCAAAATCTTTGGTTCGTTTTTGGCCAATAACTTGAAAATGTCATCTTCTTTCGGTCCTTATGCAAAGGCACTAGCTAGGACTTCTTATGTTGTTGATGGAGTGTCGAAGGTTGTCTTTGAGAAACACCAAACATATTCCCTAAAAGGTTCATTATTTCCTTACCTCATGATAAACAAGAACATTAGAATCTTCTCACATCTCTTAGAACTTGCAAATTAGTGAACGAACAAGTTTGCAAAATCAATAAAGTTCTTGATAATATTGGACGCCAACTGATCAAACCATCATTGAGCTGCTCCTCCCAACGTCGTTAGCAAAACTTTGCATTTAATTCCATCAGGGTGTTGGAGATGCCTGAAATTTGAATTTAGCTAGGTGCTCTACTAAGTTGAAAGCTCTATTGTATTTGGGTATGTTAAGTTGCCTAAAGTTATCCAATACAAGGTCCGCCAGTACTTCCAAATTGAAAGGTAGATGTTTTACAACTTGTTCATGTTCCCCTTGTCACTTTATCCTTTCCAACTCTTGTTACAGCTTAGCTAACCTCACCAAGTTAGAGGAGGACACACTAGCTAACTTGTCATTGATCCCAAAATTCTGCGTAGTTCTCATTGTTTTCCCACTATCCCCAATCTCCAAACTTTAAGCTTGTGGTAACTCTTCGTGCTTGGTTCCCAAGCTAGTTCATGCTTCTTCCTCAAGGCTACCTCAACGGTGTCTGAAATTGCCTGATTAAGATGATCCAGTGAAACATGTAGGCCGAATCAATTGGGGTTGCATGTTCCTTTAGAAAGTGTAGAATTGAACTGGTGGGGCTAGCTAGAAATGTCCTTTCCAGTTGCTCTCTCTCTCTCTCTCTCTCTCTCTCTCATAGATTTACATAAATGGTGCCACTGATGTGAGTTCCTTCCAAAAATAGTTTTCTTGTTCTCTTTTTCGTTATTTGCACTTCTCATGATTAGTGTTCCTATTTATAGAAGTTATTATTTTGCAGTAGTAACCATAACTCTACAATAACCACCCTAGCTAAGTTTAGGTTGATCGCCTGACCTATAGCTAGATTAGTCACCCAAGTTGGAGATGGCTGTTGTCAGGCTATCTGTAGGTTAGTTTAGTTTATACATCTAAAGTATGCTTACACCAATATAACTAACCATTTAGGCAACAATAACATTTTGTTCATTTTGGAGTGACCCTTGGTAAAATATTTGACTTTTCTTGCTCAATAATCCGGTCTAATGTGCATTAATTTTTTTTATTGCTTACACATGAGCATGTATTATTAAAATTTAAAAGACTGAAACAATGATGTATCTAACAATATTAAGTGTGGAGTCACTTGTGATTGAATCTTAAAAGAATAACCTATATTATACATTAGATTAGTAGGGAAATTTAATTGCACAATATAAAATTATTTAAATACCTTTAATTCTTCACATATTATCCTTTCTCTATCTTTCCAATATTCATTCATATCATTAACTTCTTAATTTCAATTTATTCTTTTTTAATTTTTAATTCTTTTATCTATTTTTATTCTATACTATATATTAAGAGGACATATCTTTGATTTCATAATGTTAAATTATTATAATACCTTTACTTAATTAATTTTTAATTTTCTTTCTTTCTCTATTTTCTTTTGATATAACTCTATTTCTATCTTATGTATATGTGTATGTGTGTGTGTACACACACACACACACACACACATATATTTTAACTTTGAATACTTTGTTCCTACTTTTTTTTTTAATTTTCACGTTCTCTATAATTTGTCACGGCAAATAAAATAGTATAATTAATATAAATTTTTGCACATGGGTTAAAAAAAAAGGGAACGTTGCATACAAATTGTATGGGCTTTGTTTGTTTACATGTTATCAACTATTCGTCACCTATGCTTCAAAAAGAAAAAAATATTCATCACTATATAAAAATCTTATAAATTAAATATCTTTTTATACAATTTTTTATAAATTTATATTCAAAATTTTCATTTTATTACTTTTTATAATTAATTAATAATTTTTTAATTATTATATTAATATACAATCAAATCAACACATTATCTACCTACATTCATTTTTAGTATCCTATAAATTAATGTACTATTGTATAATCTAATTATTATTATATTTTAAATATATACAAAAATAATTTTCTCACCTACTCAAATTTAACAAATCAAACATAAATTTTCTTCGCACTTAAATCAATAAAATTTTCCTATCCACCCTAATAAGAAACCAAACATATTCATGATATTCCAACTGCAATAAGTAATATATAAACCAAATTATATATGTGTGTGTATACATATAAACTGAACCCATGATATTTGCAAGATTAAAGAGACAATAAAAGGCATTATGTTGTATAAAATTTGATATCGAAAAGGATAAGATAATGTGCGAAAGCAAATAATGTGATAAAATAAAATCAAATGACTCTAATTTGATTTTCAACAGTATGACGACATCTGCAGCAGCAGTTGTTAATATTTTATTTTTAATCTATTGCGTACAAAATGGGCCATGGACATAGGATTATGATTGTCTACGGGAGGGTGCAGTGTGGAAAAATGTATGGAGGGAATAAACACCCACGAAGTCTAGCTTTGACCGCCACGCCATCAATTTCTGCACGACTAAGTTTCCTTTTGTTTGCACCCAGCGGCGCACGTAATCCCACTTTCTTTATTTTATTATTTTTCATACGCATCGAAAACCTTCCGATATATATAAATATAGCGAGAGATGATTTTGACGACTTTCTGTCTTTTTACTGGAATCTTCTTTTTGCATCTCCATTCCTGTTCGCTCTTGTCTTGACTTTTCTAAGACTAGAAAACAGCACACCCGAACACAGACTGCCCGGACTGTGTGTAGAAATCCCTTTCATGTGAATATGTGATTGAGCCTGTTTTCTTCTTGCTCTTCCTTTTTTGGCTGATGGGCAATGACAGAGTTCGAGAATTGGGCGGGCGGGGCAAGCCAAAGGCAAAGACTTGCGAATTGGAAGATGGGCCGTCCACTTTTCCTTCGGAAGGCCGTATTGCTGTCGGAGACGTTGATGATGGCGGCGGCGGAGAAGAAGGAATGTGGGTGGCGGAGGAAGAGTTGCGGGACCCACTGGAGGTGTTTGGTTCAGGAATTTTGATGATGATACTGAGCAAACTTGACGCACGCAGTGTGGCACTTGCTCGTTCCGTCTCTCGTGAATGGCTTACTGTTGCTTCCACTGACAATATTTGGAGTCCTAAGGTCCCTACTTTCAACCCTTAAACTGCTCATATAATCTTTGCCGATTCAACTTACTGTTTTACTTGCTGACTACTTACTGTTAGGCAGTTGAATTTTGGAGTTATACAGTTCTGTTTTCCCGCCTCTCTTCTCTCCTTCTTGTGTTTTCGAATCACTGTCAGAAGGCGGGATGAACGTTTGAATTCAAATGATGCTTCCCTTCATTTTGCTTTAAAAAGCAGCTTCATGTTGACGGTTTGCCCTTTTCTCGCCTTTTCAGTCTTCAGGAATTACTAGGAAGGACGACAGTGTGGCTAGAGTTAATTAGATACTGCATTTCCCGGTTTCAGGCACTTGAAACTTTACATATAGAGCGTCGTTATGTGTTTATTCATGTCTCGTACGCAGAAACCAACCTTAATGATCATAGGCTTTCGGCATATGTTCGTAGCAGATACTCACATATTAATATTCTTTGTTAGTTCATAAGGTGAACGAACGGTAAGGACAGAAACGGTGCTAATTCAGTGTTCATGAAATGAAAAAATGAACAAGATGAATAAAGAATACCTTTGTAGAAATTTAGGTTTGTTTTTCAAAAAACATTGGTGATTATAGATGTAAAATCTAGCTGTGCTACAGATGTAAAATTTCATATGATTAACCAACCTTTTTTCTCCAAATTCATTAATATGTACTATCTGCATTTTTAATTTATTTCAAGGCCTTGCAATTGAACAGGGGTCAAAATATGGAAGGCAAATAATGAGCAACAGACCATATTAATTATTTTATTCCAGATTATCTATGATTTGATGCTTTTGAAGTATGTGGGGATGGAAAAAGGTTTTGGGAAGGGTGAAGCTGTCCCTATAAGCTTATTTGATCTTAATACTGGTCCTTTTCTTTTTGGTTCTTACCTTGTGCAAACTTGGAGCAATGGCATGTCTTCATAGTTGATGTCCCAGCTGCAGGATGTGGATGACTTTTGAGATGAAATTTTGTGCAAGAAATCCTCAACAAAATTATTAGTAAAACATTTTGGCACTGAAGAAAAACACAAGAACCAGAAATGTAAAATCTCCCTGTCATAATTCTGCTATTCAGCTTTTTACTGGATACGATAAATTATCCCAAAGCTAACAAAGTGGAACAGCTGATAAAGTGCCAAACATTCTCATTCAAATGCATTTTGAAAGTGTAATGATTTAACTAAAATGGGACATGGATGCTGAAGTCAGTAATTCTGGTCATAAAATAGAACATGAACACATATAAGTAAAAATGTTACGCCCCTAACTCGGGGTTACAATATGGCAGTATTTGTGAGATGATTATCGAACCAGATATCAAAGTCCAAATACCAAAACAACTAATCTAGAAAGCTTCATTTATTCTAAAATAAAGGTGTATTACATCGTAGTGAAAAATGAAATGAAACCTATACTATTACATCAGTTGGTTTTATTCGCTTGGCATAAATATAATTAATCTCTTTCCCTTTTTGCGCTCTACCATCCTTATGTCTGCTCAATCTAGTTGGTATTTTTAGCAAAAGGAGTTTTGAAAACATGAGCAACTATTTGCCCAGTAAGCAGTTTAACTGTTTTTTGTTGAGATATGAACATAGTAAAGCATTAACGAAACCGAGCAAAATTCAATTACGAAATCATGTAAGAAAATAAAAGCTTCACAAATCAATTGTTAAGTCATCAGTGATATCACGTGTATGAGCCATTGGTATGTCTAGAGATTTAGACAGTTTGTATACCATATCTATTGATTAGGATATTAGTCTTTTACCTAGGTTAAAGAAGGTCACATGCAACCTTGTGGTTGTCTAAATTTATGAACCTATTAAGAGGGTTATGCATCCCAACTTACAACCCTAGTCAAGTGAGTCACTTGACTTAATGTTTTACCTCGATTGAGAGGATCATTTATCCTAACTTATTCCCTATTTGAATGGGTGGAACTAATTTCTACACTATCGTTTGGTCTCCAAGGACATCATATCACCAAACCACCGCAATTGAACGTGTCTAGTATAGTTTAAATACAAATATTGGTGCTAGTTTACATCCCAAGCTTTTTCAAGAGAAAATGTTTGAAATGAAAGCATGCCAGTTTAATTCAGGAAAATAGTTTCTTTTTAGGAAAATCTTTCAAAAATATGGTGCAAAGGTTTCAGTAAAAATATAACATTTTCAGAAAATATTTTATTTAAAAGGCAATTACGGAAAGCTTGCAAGTAGACCCACTTACTTGGTATCAGTTCAATTTTTTTGAGGCTCATCGGTTTTGGTCTCCTAATCCCCTATTCAATTAGAATAATTCCCGTCTTTAATTCCTAAGTTAACAGAATTTTAGTTTCTACATGCTTTTTGATACAATGTCGACGTCTGAGAGTTTAAGTTAATTCTTTCTATAGATTTTACACCAATTTCCAACTAAGATTATAATTACCAATTGAAAGGATTTCCCTACGAATCTGATAGCTCCTCTATCCTGTAATCTTTTAATCTAATTATATTAATATGTTTTAGCACCAAAAGTGATGGAATTTAGGTATTAATTATGCTAAAATTAACTGTTTGCTTTCCAAGTGTTGCATCGTGAACACGTTACCTACAACTGTGAAAATGGATTTGAAACTGCAAGATGAATCGCTGTGTATTTTGGTTGCCTTTGCGTTCAAGTTCAGCAACTGCAAGCCAAAACTTCAAGATTGTGAGAAGCTTGTCCGTGGCTGAGTCATTGGTCACGGTGCATTCTGTCCCTCACTGAGGCTAGGCCTCACGATTGTGGTGCATATTGGTTGTGCCCATGGCTTGCTTCGCTCTCGCGAATGCACATACTGCAACTGCGAGAGTGAGTTTCATGGCTGAGGAGCGCGGCTACCCTGCGTAAGGGTCTGTTTGGTTCAATTTTCAGGCTGTACACAATTTTAGCCATCTTATTCAATAATTTCATATATTTTGTAGGGTTTTGGGAGCCTTTTAATGAATTCTAAATATATAAATTCCTAACTAAGCAGAAGGATGAGAATTTAGGATAACCACCAGTAAATGTTAGTCTTTGCTTACACTGTGCCTTGTGCTAAAACTTTTATGTGTAATGCATACCAACATAATTTCACCAATAATTTCATTAATGCAACTAGCATATAAACAACAAAGTTTCGTGTCCATGTGCTTAAAGCATGCGAATTTCCATTCCTATGGACGTGCATTGAAACAACGCGGTGATATATATATATATATATTAGGGTGTGATCAATTTTTGTAAATAAATAACCCCAAAATTCCTGCAGAATTTTCAGCCCCAATCTCTCCAATTTTCCTATGGGCATGGAAATTGCTTTCTTATTAATTTACTAAATTTGGCAAGATATGGCTTGTACAAATATGTGTTTATTACCTTTCATACTCGCTTAATTCTATCATATATCATTTAAACGAAAATAATAAATAAATAAATAAATCAGTCATTAAATACTTGAATCACCATAATTTGCCAATAACATTTTTATTATCATTCTTTTTATTATTGGCCAAAAATTTTAGGGTATTATATCCCTTCCCTTTACAAATAGTTTCGTACTTGAAATTGAGATTGCGTTATCTAAAAAATAAATGGGGCTAGTGGTTACTCATATTTTCCTTAAGCTTCTATGTGGCCTTGCATTCAGTATGGTTGGACCACTGAACCTTCACATACAGTGTTATCTTAGTTCGCAACTTCTACTTTTTGGGTGCAACGAATACTTGTACATCTTTGTACTCCTTGAGTGCAACAAATACTTGGATTAGTTGCACTTCTCGCATAACCTTCTCTCGAATTTCTACAACCCTTGGGACACATAACTTTTCCTTCATGTACAGGACATTATCCTCCTCTATTTGGAATTCTTACTTCTGTGCTTGCTCAATCTTATCTTTAAGTATCCTTAATTCAGGGTCTGAATCTTGTGACTTCCTTGTATATCAAAAGTTTTGCACTTAGGGTGGTAAGTACAGTTTTGATCGATTCTACAACCTCTAGGTGCATGGAGGTAAGCTATCTTACGTGCGGCTGCCATTACTCCTATACCCTTTCAACTTAAGGCATTTGCCATGTGCTCATCGATGATCATGTCATAATATCTTTGATAACTTCAACTACTGCTTTTGCCTTATGCTCAACTCCTTATATGTGAATAGGTATTTGAGGTTTTTTTGGTTAGTGTATATCTCACATCGTTCACCATAAAGGTAATGTTTCCAAATCTTCAGAGTGAATACTACTGCTGCCAACGAAAAGTCATGCATAGGGTATTTCAGCTCGTTTGGCTTTTACTGTCTTGACGCTTAAGCTATTATCTTACCATTTTGCATCAAGACACACCCCAATCCACTTTTACTGGCATCACTGTAGATAGTGATTCCGCCTCCCTCCCTAGGTAAAACTAGTATCAGTGATGTAGTTAACTTTTTCTTTTAACTCTGCGAAACTCTTCTCGCATTTTAGGCTCCATTTAAATTTTCTATTGTTTTTGAGTAAGCTAAGTCAAGGGTGTTGCGATTCTAGAAAACCCTTTAATGAATTTCCAATAATAGCCCACGAATCCTAAGAAGCTTCTCACTTTTATTGCATTTGTGGACCTTGGCCATCATAAAATTGCTCTAACATTCTTGGGATTTACCGAAACTCCTTTCTTGGATCTTATGTGCCTTAAGAAGGCCACGCTTTTCAGATAAAATTCACACTTGTTGAATTTGGTATATGGTTACTTCTCTTTGAGCATCTGTAAGATTATGCTTAGGTGTTCTTCATGTGGTTCATCACTTAGTGAGTAGACTAAGATGTTGCCTATGAATACTATCACAAAACTATCTAGGTATAGCCTAAACATTCGGTTTATTAGATCTATGAAAGTTGTTGGGGCGTTGCCAAAACTAAGAATTCATAATGCCTGTATCTTGTCTTAAACACTGTTTGGGGTATATCTTCAGCCTTTATGTTCAATTAATGGTATTCAACCTTAAATTGATCTAAGAGAACACCTAGCTCCCTTGAGTTGCTCGACTAGGTCATTGATTCTTGGCAAGTGGTACTTGTCTTTAATGGTGATTTTATTGAGCTTCCTATAGTCTATACATAGCTTTGGGCTTCTGTCTTTCTTCACAAAGAATACAGAGGCTCCCTAGGGTAATGTAGTAGGTCGGATTTGCTTTTTATCTGAAAGCTCATGCAACTACACCTTCAGTTCCTTTAGTTTCGTTGGTCCATTCTGTATGATGTTTTTGAGATGAGCACAACTTTGGGTACTAAGTTGATTTTGAGTTCGATTTCCCTATCTAGAAGCAGTCTGGTAGGTTATTTGAGAACATATTTGGGACTCTCTAACTACAGGGATGTTTTTAGTTCTTAGTCCTTATTCACGTATCTCAATGACACGAGTGAGATATGCCTTATACCCTTTTCTAAAAGCTTTCTCAGCTCGAGCTGGAGAGATTAGTAAGCTAGCCTTTCAGGAATTGTCCCTGTGTTCCCATGGAAGGAAAGCCTATTACTCGATGATGGGTTAAAGTTTACTATCTTATTCCTATAGTCGACATGTGTGAAGTTCTTTACAAGTCAGTCTATCCTAAGGATTATATCAAACTCTCTCATGTTAAGCTGTATTAGATCGGCTTTCAATCCCTAATCCTTGTCTAGGTTCAGATTGCAGTCCTTATATAGCAAATTAGCTATCAAGATTTCATCTCCTAGTGTGGCTACTGTATAGGGTTGTTCTAATGTTTTTGACTTATACTCTAAGTGCTTAGCAAAACCTTTATAAAAAGAAGAATGTGAGGTACCACGATCAAATAAAGCATAAACATTAAGTTGGTCAATGGCATTGTCACTTGTAACTACATCTTCAACATTGTCACCCTCTTCTTAGGTCATAGCGGACACCCTAGCTTTCTCCTTTTGCCTAGTGTTCATTAGATTGGGCTTAAGATTGTTATTGCTGCCACTAACACCATTCCCATTGTTGTTATTTGCAGTTGGTTTGGGGCCATCATATAGGTATTCTGCGACTTTATAACCTTGTTGGTTGCACCAAAAGAAGGTGTCGGTTATCATTTAGCACACTCTGGTGTGCCTACAACGACAGAGTGCATTTTGTCAGTTAGGTTGAGGGTTAGCCATTGCCTGCTCTGCTAGGCCTTTTGTTGGTTGGTGGTTTAATCAGAGGTCTAGATTGCCTATTTTCAGGGCTTAAAGCTAATTTGGGCCGCTTTAAGTTATTCTTAGCTTCCCTTCGGTTGATGTCAACCTCAGCTCGAATGGCAACTTCCAACAACTCGTCAAAAGTCTTAGCTTCATAGATTGTTAGTACCATTTGCAGTCGGCTTTTCAATCCTGTATGAACTAGTGCATCTTTAGTGCAGGATTCGCCATTACCATAGACAAGTACTTTAAAGTGTGGAACTTAGTAGAGTATTCCACCATAGTCATGTTGAACCCTTGCACTAGATTATCAAATTCTACCATTTTCTGCAAGTGAATAGTGTTTAGGAAGAAGTGGTTTAAGAAAGTCTCTTGAAATTGGGCCTAAGTGATCAGCCCGTCTTCCACTATAAAGGAGCCTTGCTTACCAAAAAGGGTACCATCACTCTTGGCTGCACCTTAGCTAGAATTTCCATTAGCTCAAAATTATCTTTCATCTCCTTAAATCACTTTTATACCACACCAGGGTCATGCAGCCCATCAAATGTGGGCACTTGGGCCTTCCTCTAGGCTTCGTAGTAGGCCTTTGCCCCTCTATTAGGTTAGGTTGAAGTCAGTGCAAGGGCTATCTATTGCACTCTCACAATTTAAGTCACCACGGTTGCTATCATAAATAAATCTTCTTGCTTTATGTTCATTTAACCCATCAGTGATTGTGGTTGTGGTTGTGGTTGCACAAGGGGTGGAGGTGGGTGATAGGCATATGCTTGGTCGTTTGTATTGCTTGTTAGGGTAGCGTAGCAAGGATTCTAAGTAGAGTGATGAGGTCTTCTAGCCATTCTCTACATAAAGGAGGTTGTTTAGTTGTTTGATTACACACTTGATAATTATTTATGACAACAGGGTAGTGAAATAGAATAATAAGACAAATATATTATCACAAAGAAACAACTTTATTATTATTATAATTCAAATGGAACCCATAACAAGGGGAAAAAAAGGCCTATCTTATTCATAACTTGAATTTCTATCAACTTATAATCTTAGTTATTCCACTCTAAAGTCTTAATCTAGGTTCACGACTTAGCCTCTATCATTTGGGTCTGCTTTTTCTGGCTCCCACTTAGGGTCCTCCTCAGGGACTTCCTTTTTAGGATCTTCCACTAATAAGTGAATCATCGCACGAAATTCGTCATTCTCAAAGTAGATTTGGTTCACATGCTACTGTACTAGCCCATGTCGTGTCTCTTGTGGGTCGACTATGCAATGCTTGTAGTCCCTTTTCACACTTTCATGCGTTTCTATGAGCTTTTGTTGTCTTATCTTGATCTCTTCAGGCTTCCTCTTAAGCATGCCATGGTACCTCATCAAGTCGGTGTTTTCATCGTTGAAGTGTTTATTCTCCACTTCAAGTCTAGCATAACATCATTGGGACTCTACTAGTGTGGTAACTATCTCTTCTAGTTAAGTTAATATAGCAAGAAGACAATCCGTAGCATCCACTGGCAAATTGTTGCTACCAAAAGGCACACGCTCTCCCGATCTATTAATCCCGCCCGTCACCCGTGTCATTGTATCAAAATTTAAGTCATAAGTGAAGTCAATTTAATAGCTTATGCATGAGTGAAAAATAAGGCTGCTAAATCCTACAACATATGTCTTGAAATGTGATATCTTATAGTCTAGTTCAAGTTAAGCATCTTATACTTCCAGATTCCAAACTTAGGTTTTGATACCACTCTTTGTCACCCCCTAACCTAGGGATGCGATATGGTAGTACAAGCTAGAAGGTTTCTCTTAACAGATACCAAAGTTTAAATATCAGAATAGTTAATCCATAAAGTTTCATTTGGTATAAAATAAACGTTTAATACATCGCAACAAAAAATAAAATGAAACCTATACTATTGTATCAGTTGGTCTTATTTGTTTGGCATAATTATAACTAATCTCTTTCCCTTTTCATACTCCACCATCTCCACATTTGCTCATTATCGTTGGTATTTCCAGCAAAGTAGTTTCGAAGACATGAGTGGCTATTTGGCTAGTAAGTAGTTTACCTGCCTTTTGTTGAAATGTAAATGTAGTAAAACATTTAACGAAAGTGCACAACAATTAATTACAAAATCTTGTAAAAAAATAAAAGCTTCACCAATCAACTGTAAATTCATCACTAATTCCACGTGTATGATCCAATGGTACGTCTAGGGACTTAAACAATCCGTGTTCTATATTCCCTAATCATGACTTTAGACTTTTACCTTGACTAAGGAGGGTCACTTACAATCTTGTAGGTGCCTTAATTTATAAGTCCAATTTAGAGGGTCATGTGTGTCAACCTATAATCTCGGTTGAATGGGTCACTTATTTCAATCTTTTACCCTCGATTAAAAGGGTTATGTATCCGAACTTATTCCCCTGGTGAGTGTGTGGATTTTTACACTACCGTTTGGTCTTTAAGGGTAACATATCAGCAAACCACCATAGTTGAACTTGTCCAGTACAATTTAAAGACAAATATTAACACTAGTTTACATCCAAAACATTTTCATGATAAATCAATTGAAATGAAAGCATGCCCATTTAATACAAGAAAATAACAGCTATTTAGGAAAATCTTTCAGAAATATGGTGCAAAGATTTCAGTAAAAAAATAAAATTTTCAGAAAATATTTTATTTAAAAAGGCAATCATGGAAAGCTTGTAGGTAGACCCATTTACTTGCTACCCATTCAATTGTCCTGAGGCTCACCGGTTTCAACCTCTTGATCCCCTATTCAATCAGAACCATTTCCATCTTTAATTCCTAAGTTAACAGAAATTTTGTTCCTATATGTTTTTAGATGCAATTTTAGCATCTTTGATTTTGAGTCAATTTTTTCTACAGATTTTACACTAATTTCCTCCAATTCCAGATTATAATTGCCAATTAAAAGGATTTCCCTATGTATTTGGCACCTCCTATATCCTTTAATCCTTTAATCCTTTAATCTAATTATGTTAACTTGTTTTGGTAGCAAAAGTGATGGAATTTAGGCATTATTTACGTTAAAATTGATTTTGTCCACTATCGCTATCCAAGTTTTGTACCTGCAACGCATTGCTCACAACCGCGAAAAATGGATCTACAACCACGAGATAAACCAAGGTGTATTCTAGACATCTTCGCGCTCAGGCCTAGTGATTGCGAGAATCAAGTATGCAACCACGATGTCGCTCGAGGTACATTCTATTCCTCGTCATAGCTAGGCCTTGTGACTGTGGCAGCTATCACAGTGCACTCTAGTTGTGCCCATGGCACCTTTGCTCTCGTTAATGTGGATCCTGCAACTGTGAGAGTGAGTTTTGCGAGCGTAGGGTGCAGCTCCCTTACATAAGAGCCTGTTTGGTTCAATTTTCGGGTCCTACGCAATTTTAGCCTTCTCATTTGATAATTTTGCATATTTTATAGGATTTTGGAGCCTTTTTATGGATTTGCAATATATAAATTCCTAACTAAGTGGAAGGATGAGAATTTAGGATAACCATGAGTAAATGTTCGTCTTTGCGTACACTGTTCCTTATGCCAAAATTTCTGTGTGTAATGCATACCAACGTAATTTCTCCTATAATTTCATCAATTTAACTAGCATGTAACCAATAAAGTTTCATGTCCATGTGCCTAGAGTATTCGAATTTCCATTCCTATGGATGTATATTGGAACTATGGGGTCCAGACTAGAAAAATTATCTCAATTTCGTCACGTTGTTGGTCTAAAAATTCGTCCTTCTCTCCTCTCTCTTCTTTGGACAGCTGCTCTTGTTTTGGGGTGGAGAATTTCATTTTGTCTGGGTTTAAGGTTATATATATGTATTAGGGTGGGTTTTAGTGTTTAAGGAATGTTTGTCTCTTCAATATTTGGAAATAAATAACCCCAAAATTCCTGCAGAATCTCCAGCCCCAATCTCTCCAATTTTAGATCGCTATGGTTTTGGAAATTGCTTTCTTATTAATCTACTAAATTTTGGCAAGATATGACTTGTACAAATATGTGTTTATTATCTTCCATACTATATGCCACCATATATTATTTAAACGAAAATAATAATTAAAGAAATAAATGAATCAGTAATGAAATAATTGAATCACCATAATTCGCCAATAACGTTTTTATGATCACTATTATTATTATTGGCCAATACGTTTCAGGTATTACAATGAAACTCAGCTGAACTAAGCCTTACATATTACTAAGAGTTGACTTAAATCCTTTTATTTCACTCTGTCCAATTGATGAGTCTCTGTAGTTCGACCAATGAGATCTTCCATCTTTGTTAAATTTATTCTATATTTCATCTTTGTGTTAAACTGATATACATTTGTAAGGCCATGAATAGTCCTGTAGTCATGTTAGAAGTTTGAAGATGCTTCACACAGGATTTGGTAACAAGTGTTGACACGTTGGAACTTGTAGGGCAACATCTAAGAATTTTACAGAAATTAATGGCTAGCATTGCTCAACTCAATGAAGCTGTATATAATCTTACAACCGGTCAGCTCTGTGAATCTTCTGTTTGCACCATATTTAATTCGGCCATAGGGCTGACTCTTTAAATTACTATTCAATAGCTCATCCTTTTTCAGGTTAAGACTTTTAAAATTTCTTATTTTGCTGCACAAATCTCTGTGCCTTCTTTTTTCTTCTTTATTCTGAAATCTTGAAGAAAAATATTGAATTTAGGTTGAGAAGTAATATTGCAGCCCATAGCACTTCTTGGGGGAGACTCATTTGCAATTGAATACTCTGTAGATTACCCATTAGTAGGTTACATTCTAAATGAAAAATGCAATTGCAACAGAGCAGCAGATATGTCCGAGTAAGAACTCAACACATCCCTTCTAATTTTTGGTTGGAAGCTTTTTTTAACTGAAAAGCGGAAATTAGTCCACCGCCTTTGCAGGGCCATGCCTGATAGTTAAAACTGTTCTAACAACAACTAATTTTGACCAAATACAAATGGATTTACTCCATGAGACGTAAGAGCATGGTAGAAAGAAGTTCCTGCCCCTACTCCAAGTGAATCCTACTTTACCTCTGATTTCACAACTCCATGTCCTAAACATGAGAACTCTGATCCATGATCATCTCATTTAATGCTTCATTGTTTTGGTTATCCCTTTCTTTTCTTCGGATGATGTTTTGGGGAATAAAAATTGATTTAACTTGAGAATTGATTTTTACTTGTAGACATGAACTACTCGTGATTTAAAAATTCATTGTATATATTTTTAGATTGAATATGTATGAAAGAGCACTGGTTTGTGAAGTGAAAAATAAAGTGAGCAACCGGTCAGGTAAAGAGCAACTCTGTGACCAAAAATTGAGCTGCTATGACTATTTTAATCTCCTTTTTAAACCATTTGAATAAAGTCGCCTGAGACAATGTATGTTATCTATGATGATCCAGTACTGTTATTTGGTCATTCAATACAGAGAGATGTGTTAAGGTGATAGAGCACAATTAATGATTCATGATTGAGTACACAGACTGTAAATAAAATGCATAACACTATTTTGGATTTGGTCAAAGCAGTAAAGGCATGCAAAATATAATAATATTGGGACACCTGGATGCAATCTATAGCTGGACTTCGTAGTGACTGTTAAAATTGGTAAATGTCAGGTTGAGGAAGTAAATGGTTATATGTCATGCTAATTGAGTAGCAAAATACCAGATTCTTATATGTATATATATTTTTCATTTGTATGTGCTATTGTTTGGCTTCCAAATTGTGGTACAAGATGGGGGATCTCTTTTCAGAGCGAGATTAGCATTAAGGGTGGTTTGCAAAAAGAAATAGACATGTATCAGCCTTATGGGGTTTATATTGTTGTCATTCTAAAGATTCATAGTAGATTTTTTTAAATTGAGCTGGGTGTTTCTGGAATTGTTTTAGCATCCCTGTTTCTACATGTATTGGTCGTCTCTTTAACACCAAATAAAGGGGTACGGGATTCAAATCTCAACTACCACTCATCTATTAAAAAAATGTTACACATGCAAGACTTTACGACAGTAATATAGCCTGCACTTGCAGGGGGCGTGTTAAAGTAATTAAATTTTAAATGATGCATCTCTTTAATAGTTCAAACTTTTAGACGAGATAATCATTCAACAAATGTAAACCTTGTTGATTGTATCATAAAGACCTTATGCACATGTCCCAGTTGCCCCTTTGGAGGAATTTGTGCATGTAAATGATCCTTGATATCGTGTGCAATCCTGAAATTAGTTCAAATACATATGACCAACAAGAAGAAAAATAAAGAAAAATAATTGCAATACCTAAAAGATGAGCAATATCAGTCAGCCATAAACTTCGTGTTTGTGGATGGAACCCCCCCAAGAAAAGTTAGAATGGCAGTTCTTGCTAATTGGGAGGTCCTAAATAAATGACAACTTGAATTAGGGTTTTGTGTGGAGGCAGCTATCTGGAAGATCCTGCTTTTTTGCTTTGCAATTTGTTGGTCTTGACTGTCAAACTTCAATTTCTCTATTTCGTTGTCCAAATTTTAATTGCTAATATTTTGGATTCCTTTATGTGCCCCTGTTTCAGGATCTCTTTCACGTCCACAGAGATTGGCATCTCAAATGATGATCCAATCCATACTTGTCTTCTGCTTCTGTGTGGAGTGGACACCACTATCTTGGGTAAAGATGCCTTGCCAACCATTAGGGGTCTGATTCTCACTGAATTTTCATTTATTTGTATGTTTTTACTCTGCAATTTAAGAGGTGGAAATGTACTAGCAGAAATTTGTTCTGTTAAGTCCTGTAACATGCTGGGGTTGAGTACTAAATTTAACAAGGGGCTGCCATTTATAATGGAGCACTTACAGAATGTAGACTTGAATATCATGATGCACCATGAGCAAGAAAGCAAAGAATGGCCTTCTTTGATGCATGCTACACCAACAGACTTTGATGTTTAAAGCACTGCATGTTGTAAATAAAGTGGTTCTCTTGAATTTGTGGACTGTATCTAATTAATTTGTTCAAATTTCTTTGATCGTTCATGATTAACCAAATTGGGGGAAGCTAGAGCTGTAGAATTTTGCTTTCCTGTTGCTCCTTTTGGTGTTCCCATGCCTTGCATATTTTCCTTGAGTTAGTTGTATGTTGTTTTAGCTTTGCTCTAAGGAAATTGTCTTCTGAGCTACAATTTCAGCGTCCACTTTCACGATGCATGCATTTGTGTATATAATACTTTAATGTATGGATGCATTTTTCTTATAGATTTATATATAATAGGTTATTTATCCATCACAGAAGGATCTAATTTTTGTAGGCACAGATTTAAGATTAGTTTAGAAAAGATGTTTTTATCCTTCATGGGCATAAGCATAGACTAAGAGCATAAGCATTCATGTTCTGCAGATTGGAATATATCCGTGTCTCCTCATGTTTCATCTTGTTAGAATATGTTATACACCTTGCAGGAGTTCCAAAGAAGTAAAAGGATAGGAATGGTTAATGTCCTAAACCAGTCACTTAGATGCTCCATGAAAATATTTGAGGGTTCCGTAAACCTACCTAATAATTTTAGTTGTGGGACTAGTTAAAGAATGGGTACTGGGGTGGAAAGTTTGATGAGTTTTCTCAATCTCAGAAAAAGAATTATAGCCTAAACTTGTATATAGTTAACTGTGGACTCAATTGTTGTGCAACCATGGCATTATGGATCTTGGTAGATGGTCCCTTCTACTGTTATTTACGCTGGTTCATCGACTGTGCTCTTTTATCAGCAAGGGACTTAAGATATATTTACATTTGCTACCTGTTCAATTACATATGGGGATTGATGGTAAGTACTTTTTGTCTCAGGAGAAAAGATTAGTTGCAGTTGTACAAAATATGGAAGCATTACAATCTCACAAATGGTAAGAGTTTCAACGCTTTTTTAGGTAGAGAATTAAATCAACAATGTTTCGAGTGCCAGTTAATAATGTGTTATGCGGCTATTTACTGGAATAATAAGTGGGGAAGGGAACAATGATTCCACTTATGGGACACGAGAATTTTGAAGCACGGTATATTGTAATAGAGTGATCCATGGAATAGTCTTCCTATCTTGTGCGGATATTGTCTTTTGGATGAGAGATGATTTATGGAGACAGGTGGTGTGGTTACCATCAAGAGCACTGTTGGATGATGAATTGGGAGAGTGAAATTTACATTGATGTATATGTTGAAAGGACCACATAATTCACTTGGGAAGTGTTGATATCATCTCGTGGACATGATGTATGCTTGGCCTTGACTAGCAGTTGAAAGGACATTACATGTTTTAATAATTATGTTGGTGTCGCTGCAATAATTTACAGCAAATGGGAACAGAGACAGGAAGACACTGGCCAAGGCCTTGCATGTAATTAGCTAGCTCAAAAGACCATTTTATAAACCTGTGCAAAAGCTTTATTTTATAATAACCTTCACTCCTCGTGTTATGAGACAACCTGCCAGTGGAATGGGGTAATTTTTTCTCATAGACTTCAGGTTTGGATTGTTGAGGATGCTGAATTAAGTCATTAATTCTGGCTGAGTAAAGTTGGAAGTGACCAGAACAGTTCTGTAAATTGTATACTATGATTCACTTAGGTTGGTGCGCACTGGAAACCTCAACATTGAACTTACAGCAAGTTTAAATGTGAGTTGCTGATTATGGGTGTGAGGAGGTGTTCTTCCAGAATACTTTAATCACTATCTGGCTTGACAGCTTATTTTTCAGTTATTGTTGAGGCTGTGGAGAAATCCATATGTTTTCATGATTGATTAGGGGAAAGTGAAATCGTTATTGATGATTGGCTGATGCCTTGAAGACTATTGTGATGAACTGATGCTTCTCTGAAGTGCTTTATAAGTTTAAAAAGTCAATCTTATCTCTAGGTTAAACATAGCCAAAAATGTAAATTTTTAGTCGCAAGCAATTGCTGATGGCACAAATTTTTGGGAGATGGTTATAGCTTTTATAGTAACAACTCAATACTGTTCAGCGGGAGTCGGATCTGCAGAGAAGATCTCTGCCCTGTAAATCTATTTGTATGAGATCATCTGAGCTTGTATAACTTGTATATATTGTCATTCAACTTGGACTTTTACTGACACCACAAGTCAATTAGACTGGACCCCACGCAATATGTTTAGCCTTCTATTGGTACGAGGCTGTGCGATAAATACAAAATGAGATCAATTAGGAGGTTCCAGAATTATATGGTGTGCCAACTAAGCTTTGTTAGGTCGGTCTTCAGGCTTGATATTATTCTTCTCATGTGGTTCCCATTTTGCTTGGTATAGAGCCTACCACTTTTCTTCTTCTTTTTCTTTTTCCAGTTCCCCTTTTTTTTTTCATTTCACCTCCCTTTTTTCAGGGTTTAAGATGAAATGAATCCAATGAAGTGGTTTCTCATGGGAAGTACAAAATCCAAAATATTTTGAAAATGATGGTTAGATGTCATGGTATGATCAATATCACAAGACAAGAACAAGTCAAGCATGTTCAATTTTGATTTCAGTTTAGGTTAGTGTGTGTCAATTAGGAATTTTGTCATTGAATTAGTTGTGCTGAGAATCCTAGGTAAGAATGTTGGGATTAAGTTCCATAGGGCTGACGAATAACTGCAGAGACAAAATGACTGGTGGTGGTTTTGAAGATTTAGATACAAGTGCTTTACATATGCAAAGAATTATATCGAGAGATGTCCAAGTGGTTCACTTGAAAAAAGTAACAAGAATTGGTGATTGGGGCTATGATTTGTTTACATTGAGTAATAAGGTGGAGCACTTGTTGCATGAGAATTAGTTTGGGTTCAAAGATACTTAAAGAAGAGTTGTTATGTAAGATTCGTCAATGGTAAACAATCCACTTTGGTCTTACAATGTAGATAACAGAGTTGCCATGCTTGCTAAATTATGTGCAAGTTGAACCATTTGTAATTTTTTTTTCCTTCATCGAAAAAGGAATCATTTTTTTGATGATGCTATCATGTTAAACATTTTAAGAAATATGATTAAAAATGTTTTTCCTTGATGTGTCATAGCCATATATATGTATGATTCTTACGTTGATCTTGAGAACTCGCTGCTGCATGTTTCTCTTTGCTATAGTTGTTAATTGTGTACGATGCATGATGGTGCATTTTTTGTAGCTAAGGTGCAGCATACCTTCAAAGCATTAGACAAAGATATATAACATGTACAATATATTTATGTTGCCTATATTTTTTTTTTCAACAAAATAGGATATAGATACATTCTACATGCTAAAGTAAGGATATTCTAAAATAAACAACATTAGACACTCTTCTACATACCACGCCATCCTTATAGAAATTTATATCTTTACTTCATACATTTGTTTATAAAGACATAATTTTGGTTTTTTTATAGCTTGATTGCTGATACATTATAACATCTGATCAAATTATTTTTTATATTAAAGTCTAGCTATTCATGTATATTTTCTTATTAAGCCAACTAAATGCTCCTTAGAATTTCAACAGGTCAAGTTAACCAAATTTAACAAGCCATTTAAGTACCTCAGTTGTAAAAATTGTGACAATTTAAGGTTAACCTAAAAATTTCAATACATAAGGCCTATTTTGGAAAAGAGTTTAATTAATAAAACTTGAAGCATGTCCAAACTAATTTCAACTTGCCCAAGCTAACTAATTTCAGCAAACCCAACTAAATTTTAGACTAATTTTAGTATACCTAGCTTAATTTAGAAAGAAGAGAAAGAATGAAGCATTGGTAAAAAATTATCATATGCCCAAGGCTAATTGAGAGAGCAAAGATAAAGATAAAAGAAAATTTACTTAAACATAGAAAGAAAGAATTAGAAGGAATAACTAAGTTGTGATTAAGTGAAAATAATTGATTTTCAAAAAAATGTAAGAAAAATTTCATGGAAAAAATTAGATTTTTTAATATGATTGGATAAGTCTTGTTAGAGCAAATATAATGATGATGATGTGATAATCTTAAACTTAGTTCTATGTGAGATTGTGTGTTGAATTGATTTTTATTTACTTTGTAAAATTATTATTATTATTATTATTATTAGTGCTAGTATTAAACATCTTGTTCTTGTTAGTACTATCTTTATTAATTTTTTTCGCTATTATTGTTGTGACTACTAAATGTTCATTTTTTTCTTTAATTGCTTTTTTTAATATTACACTTATAGCTTTGAGGGGCTTTCAACAACTCAAACTCAGAATTAGGTTGCTCAAGACCCATCCTAATTGCTTTGCTGCCTCTAATATCACCATGCAAAAGCTTTTAACTATCCCCATTCTTGCATAGCTATCTTTCAAACTACATGCAAGCCACTGCCCCACTATAATGCCATTGCCCCCTTCCTTTAGTTTGGAGAGAAATGTAGTATCATTCATGGAACAATTCTTGTGATATAAGTTAGGTGTATGGAAGAGATGCTAATCAAATTCTAACCTTAAGGGAAAACCAACTTGACTTCCACAATTCACAACTTTTTACTTTCTCACTAATTTTGTGGCTAAACTTGCCTTGTGGTTTTTTCTTTTGTCACCGTTTCCTCATGTAGCTTAGCTCCATGTTAGGCGAAAATTGCACTTTATCCAGTGCAAAGTCTTTATAGAATCATGGCACATGGCGAATGCACCTTATTAAAGTTTGGTGCAACATTGGTATATAAAATACATTGATATTGCATTAGTTTTTCTGCAAAAAAAATATAATATAAACAAATTAAATGTTAAATCATAACTTCAAATAATTTTTCGCTTCCTATCTTCATAATTAAAACAAATAAAATAGAATTAATTAATATTTAGCCATTAAATTTCGTAAAAGGGTATGAAGTTTTATCAATAAAAATTTTAAAATTTTAACAATTGAAATAAAAAAAATAGCAATACTTAACCACTCAATTGTAACAAAGTTGAAATTTAAGTAATGTCCAACCACTGAATTTTTAGGAATTTGAGACGAAATAACCTCCAAAGTGGGGGCCACTTGTGCCATGCATTATATTGAATGTGGTGGTCGTTTATAGTAGAAGGCATAGAGCTAAGCTATTTGCACCATGCACCATGGTGTGCACCATTTAATGCCACTAACATTTGTGTTCGGCTCCACCTTATTCTTTAGAAAACATTCTAGAGATGTTAGCAAACGATTATGACCACAAACTTGTAGGACTATGATAGGGATACAACCATTATTATATTAACAACAAAATTAAGGAAAACAGATATTAATTTAAAGTTTAGAATGTGGAAATAATCTGACGTCAAAAGTTCTTCAGTAAGAGAGTTAAAGAGGAAGTTTTGGTAGTGTGGCTTGGAAGGAGACACAAGATAATGTAAGGAAAGGACAGAGAGAGATCACTTAGAGCGAAGAAATTTTTTGGGAGACTTGTCTGACCTTCATTATTCTTTCAGATAACTTTCCAAAATAGTGTTTCAAAAAATGAACTCTCATCCAATCATGGCCTAATCACCTAATTCTTTGAAAAGGTTAAGAGAAAAATTTGCCAATTGCCCTATAATAAGAGAGAAGTGAAGAAGAGAGAAATATGAAGTTGACTCTTCTTCAATAGGCCTTTTATTCTTTAAACAAAAACTTTTTAGGTTTATTAAAAAGATAGGTTGCTTGCATGTGCATTGAAGAAGAGTAGGGCGTGGAACAAATCTTTAACTTTGAACTTACCTTTTGGATTTTATTTATTTATTTATTTTTGTAAATAGTGCCTATCAAAAGCATGTCTGGCGTATGCCTAAGGCTAAAGGTGATGGGTATGCGCTAGATAAGGTGATTACCATAACCTTTAAATGGTGCTACAGTCGTGCCTTTGACACCTATCAAACACCTTTTACAATAATAGCCTTTTAATAAGTGATCTAATATTACTCTTGAACTTACAAGTGTGTAGTGTAAAGCTGTGTAATGAAGATGCTCAAAATGAACCTGAAAGTTGGATATGAATCTTCACTAGTTAACTATTAAATAGGTGGAATCTTTGGCAATTTAGAATAAAGAATTATTAGACTAAGAGATGAAGTTGAATTGTTAGGTCCCTTATTATGTTGGTAATTTGCTAATTATCCAAAAATGTCATAAAATGTGGCGTTTTAATTTATGTAACATCAACGAGGGATATCGCATAGCTTCATAATAATTTTGTAAATCTTCTACATAATTTCCTGATTTCATTATGTGACCCAAAAATTTAACATTACTATCACAAGAATTGCAAAACCTTATGGAAACCCTAATATTCTTTTAGAATTAATCTCTTGTTAGCCAACCAGTATCTCTATTTCATTTTTCATGGAAAGTGCATATACATGTAACAGAATAACTTCCTCTAAAACGACTTCTTCTTTGAATACTAAAGAGGGAAAGTAGGGCTCTTAGGAGAAGTTATAAGTAGTTCTACGATTAGAATATTTGATTAAAAACAAGAAGCTGACCAAGAAATCTAACAACCTCAAAACACAAGAAGTTTACTATGAAAAAATAACTTTGGGGATTGTTTTTATTCTTTGTTTGTAATCAATTGTAAATATATTTTAATGCATTTTTATGAGAATTAACAAAAAAAAAGTTTTAACCATTTTCCCTTCCTAAAAATGTTATTCACTTTTAGCAACAATTTGCAAAATGCTATAAGTGGGGCTTGTACAGAACTTGTCTTCTTACTACTTTCAGTGAAGTATATGTATATATAATCTATTGGTTGAAATTAACTTAGATATGTTGCTGAACTTTATTTTGCTTGACAACTAATAAACAACATATTTTCAAAAGAAAATGTTCAAAGGTAGACTTAATTAATAACTAGAATGCAAGACGATAGGAACTTTAAAAAGCCAGTTGGTAGACATAAGTGAATTTTGATGTAGGAGGGAGTTCTAAACAATATGCCACAATGCCAATGTATTCAATGATATTATGAGGCATATTGAACTAAGGGCTAAGCTTCTCGTTAATCCTCTTGACCAATGAATGGAATTTATAAGGCAAAAGTTTTAAGTAGACCATCTTACCAACACCCAATTTAACATTGCAACTATTCGAAGCAACAAATATGCAATGGACCAAGGTTAAGTTGTGTTTAAGCTCTTGTAAAAACTAATTTTTATTGACTAATTATTGATTAACTTCTTCATTATTGGTGATGTCATTTGGAGGAAAGGAATGTTGATCTCACCCATACAAGACTTTGAATGTAGTCATGCAAATTGTACTTTAAAATTTTGTATTTGACCAATACTCAGCCTAAGAGAGCTATTGAGCATATAAGTATGGTTTATGCCCTACAAAGCAATTTAGACAAGATTCTCAATGGAAGTCGATGACTTTAGTTTAATTGTCCATTTGTGGCTAAAACATTCCTGCTGAGCAAAACATTTCATTGTAGAAATGTGACATGAATAAAGGATTACAGCAAAAAATAATTGATTTGGGATAGTGATGAGTGTTATCACCACACCAAAATTAATTTTATTGAAAACAAGTACCGTGGTAAGTATAGATGTCGTGTCTACAAGGAGGGATGTGTGTTTATCAATATAACTATGAGCCTATTAGTTAAGCCGCAAAAGTGAAACAAGAATAGAATGAATAAAGCTAAAGCAAACACTAGAAAACAAAATCATAGGTTTGAATTAATGAAATATTAATAATTAAGAGTCTAGCCCTTTGTGTTGTATTGTGTTGGTTTCTAATATATACCAAATTATATCAATTAAAAATTTAATTACTATGGTTATGGATTGCTAGTTCTAAAATTTACAAGATATTCTCTTAAATTTTCCTATAACCTTGATTCAAGATTTTAACATGTTTTTTCAATTCAAATCGAGTCAAGAGATTTAGTTCTATGATTAATATGTTACTTGCACTAATCCAATGGTTTTACTCTCGTTATTCCTATAAGATTAATGTTTACAACTATAAGTCTTGTGTAGGGTTCATTTTCGTTATTTCCTGTAGAATCACCAGTTAATTAGAGAAGCGGCCAATTCTTCGAATTACTATCATAATCTACAATTGCAAATAGCTTAAGTAAAAACAATTGATCAAGAATTCAAATAAACATATTTCACTAAACACATACACGAGAGACTAGAGTAGAATTTGACAGTTAATATTGTAATCAACGAAAATAAAGAAAATTTGAATCATGAAATTTAACTTGCACAAAGTTTGAAAGTTCCAAAATTTATATTATAAATGAAGCATATTGTTAGTAGTAAAATTATTTTAAAGGATATGAAGCTTGAAAAGATGGTATAACACATAATGTTGTTCAACTAATTAACTTACTTAAATGATAGATTGCCTACAAGACTATGGTTCATAATTATAGTTACACTACAATGACAGCATATTGAGATAAATCCACTTGTGAATTAAGCAAATTACAGAGATTTTACAATAATGCTGCATAAACATTTTGTGGTGTCATATTTACTAAAATAATCACAATCCAAAATTATTACCTGCGATCCTCAAGCCTATTGTAAAGAGAAGGGGCATAAAGTTGAAGATAATGATAATTACGTAAATATCTTGGCATTAACTTTCTGAGTCATGATGCGAACTTCTATCACCATTGAAAGTACATACCAAGTACTTTTAGTATAATTATTGTTGTACTTCTTTCTATTTTACCTGCTCTAGTTCACTTAAAAACCACTTTACAATAAATGGACTCTTCTTTCATGTGTGATCATTCTCATTCCATGTCAATATAGAGTAGTGAGAACACATGATGACTTTAACATTACAAAAGTTGAAGTTTGCATTACCATAATGATCTTTTAATGTACATCTATTAGTTTTAGATTTTCTAGTTATATTTTGTTTGAAAGAAAATTGGAGGAATAATTGTTTATGCTTTATTATTAGGGATGTCCCAATTTATAGTTAGGATAATAACAATCATACCAAAATTATGATACTAAATATAAGATAATGCTATGAATTAAGAAACTAAATATTTCTATAGCTATGATAGGCTACTAAATAATTAAAATATCAAAGTAAATATTCCTAAATATTCCAAAATGGGTGTAGCAAATCTTTTTCGCAGTAGGCAAGTTGGCATCAAAGGACCAAGAATACCAATGTTGGAAGATACTCATATACTTGGACAGTTGAATTAAGGAAGTGGGGGTATAGCCTAAGAAATTATTAAAGGGTCCAAATTAAAGATTAACCTAATAAATTAGAAAAGAACTTAACCTCTTTCTTTACCACCCCAATTAGATAGCGCATCCAAAAACCATTTTTGTCATTTTACTAGCCTAAATTATGAACATAATACTAAGCCCACAAGATTCATCTCAAGTCCTAAGGTTAGTGGCCCAATTGGAGGGCCTAAAATAAAGTGAAGAAGGCTAGCTTTGGAAGCCCACAAACAGCAACCAAGAATTCTCTAGCGCAAGAATAAGGCTGGTAGCGGCCCGGGTGTGGAGTGGGTTCTGCTCAACGTTCAAGCATCTTTTTGACTACTAGTGAGGGTTGTTGGACAATGCTTGACTCGATAGGGAGTAATTGTGCCAAGGTTTTTGTCTTAAGCATTGCATGAAAAGTGAAGGACTTTCTCATCTTTTCACACACATGATCCCAATCCTAGTTACCTTAGCTTATATATATAGCTTATACATGTCAAAGGCGATAGTTTTAACCGAGTTTTTACTTTCACAACACTTAATATAGGAAACAAGGATAGAAGTGTTGTTGAAGGAGGAATCCGCATCACTTCTAGGGAGATTTTTTGTCCATGTAATGCATAAATTTTAGAATAATTTTTCTCGTACTTTTTCTATTATTTTCAAGTTATTTAGGATGATGAACAATCTAGTTATAAATTTTATTGAATTTATGATGAGTTGTTAGATTTTTTTCTAGTCTCTTGTGTTTGCGATTGGTGGAAGATGTATGCGCAATATTGTGATTAATTATCTTTATTTTTGTTATTTGCAATTGGTATTCTGAATAGTAATTGTAAAACTTAATTTACCCTATTGTTAATTTGTGGCTTTGCAAGAAGTAACAGGAGTGAAATCTATGTGCTAGACAATCAGTTATAAATATTAATTTTATGAGAATAATAAGAATGAAACTGTAAAATTAATATAGGTAAAATATTATTAATCACAGAACTACATTACATGACTCGATTCAATCTGGGAAAACCTGCTTTAATTTGGAGTCAAAGTTATATGAGAATTCAAAAAAATATCCTATAGACTTTAAATTAACAATTCGTAATCAAAACAATTAAACTGATAATTGAAATAATTTGGCATACATTCAAAATCAACACAATGTAAGGGACTAGACTCTCTAATTATTAGTTCTACTTCACTCCAACTTTGTGATTTTGTTTTCTAAGTGCTCACTTTTTTTTCTATTTCCATTATCCTTGCTATATTCTGATATCTTAACTAATAGAATTTTAATTAGATTGATAAACACACAACCTTTTTTCGTGGATAAAACACTTGTACTTACTACAGTACTGATTTCACTAGATTTAATTTTAGTGTGATGACGACATACCATCAAACTTTGGTACCATTGTCAGGAAAGGCAACGAGTGTTATCAAAAACTCTAAGGGATTGCTAGATTAAGCTATTTTTTGTTTTCATGCATTTTTTGTCATTTGTCCTCCATTTCTTCTCTCTTTTCTTTTCTATTCTTACTTGTCGGAAAAGTAAAATTTACCACTTTTAGTGGGTTGATTGTACTTTTTTGGAGAATTCTTGTATGCATTGGAGTGAGTGTGGAGTTTGATTTTGATTCAAATATTGAGAGGACATTACATAGAAAGGACAGAGCTCTTTTCTAACATGAATAAGAAGAAGTTGAAATGGCAGAAGACAACCTACCACCACTACCATAGCACCAAGAATAGCTTCCACCTCCACTAAATCCGAGAGCTATATAGGATTATGTTCAGTTAGTGATGAATCTTCACATGACAGGCATAATTAGACCATTGGTCAACGTAAACAACTTCGAGCTAAAGCAAGCACTAATTAATATGGTGTAACTTAACTAATTTGGTAGAGCCCTACACGAGGATGTAAATGCACATCTCACTAGTTTCCTAGAGCTTTGTGAAACGATAAGGTTTAATGGCGTTTCAGATGATGTTATAAAACTTTGATTGTTTTCATTTTCTCTTAAGGACAAAGCTAGGCAGTGGCTGCAATCTCTACCACCAAGCACTATAATTACATGGCAAGATATGGTCAATAAATTTATCACCAAAGACTTTCCATTTGTTAAGATCACATAGCTAAGGCTTGAGATAGGAAGCGTCAAGCAAACAGGTTTTGAGACACTACTGAAGGTGTGTTAGAGATTTAAGGAGGTACTAAGAAAGTACCCACAACACTACTGCACACTTTGGATGCAGGTGCGAACTTTTTAGAGTGAGATTTTTGGTGAATTGAGAATAGTTTTAGATGTAATTATAGGTGGAGTACTAATGAACAAGTTACTTGAAGATGCTTGTGTTTTGATAGAACAAATGACCTCAAATGCTTACTAGTGGCCATCCAGGAGGTCCACAACACAAAAGGTTACCAGTGTACATGATGTAGACACTTTAATAGCATTGTTAGCAAAAGTGAAACTCTTGTCCAAAAAGATTGATAATATTGCATTAAGCATTAACTCATCCTTAGTTTCTATGATTCTAACATGTGATGTGTGTTGGTCCTCCTACACACGAACGGCGAGATGGATTTAGTAGTGGCTAAAAAGTGTAGGTAAACATTGTAGGTAACCAAGGCACACAAGCAAACAATCCCTATTCTTTTACCTACAACTTAAGATGGTTGAATCACCTTTATCTTTCCTGGATAAACCCACAAAATCTATTTAGATTTTAGGCACCTTACCAACAAGAAAAGAAGCAACCACTGGAAGAATTTGTTAGCAATTTTGCAAAGTCCACCTACAAGATGATAAGTAATCTAGCTAAGACAATGCAAGAATGTATGAATCATACTAATAAACTTCTGTAGAATCAGTAGTCTTCCATTATAAACTTAGAGGTGCAAATTGACCAGTTTACAAAGGAAATAGCTTCGAGACCTTCAAGTACACTCCCTAGTACCACTTAAAATAACTTTGTGGAACATGCTAAAAGTGTGCAAATAGTGGAGGATCATAACTAAGAGGAGGCGACATAGCCTAAAGAAAAGGGAAGTAATAGCACCAGCACCTTAGAAGCCTAAAATCCCATATCTACAAAGGCCAGTTTTAGCGAAAGTGAAGGAGCAAGTATGTAATTTTCTAGTTGGCTTTGAAAAGCTTAATATAAATGCTCCTTTGGTTGTAGACATTAGAAAATGCCCTAGTGTTGTTAAGTGCCTACAAGATGTGGCTTCTAAAAAATTAAAATTGGAGAACTTAGGGAACATCTTGGAGAATGGAACTATATTGCCCCTAAACTAGAAGATCCAATGAGTTCCACTATCCCTTACACCATAGGAAGTAGGGTATTCAATAATATATTGTGTGATTTAGATGCAAGTGTTAAAATGTTATGTCCTTTACTTTTTAGGCACTTGGGATTGTGTTGGTGAAACCCACCATATTCTAGTGAAGCTTGTGGATGTATTTGTAAAGAGATGATTAGGAGTGGTGGAAAATGTGTTAGTGAAGGTTAAGCAATTTCATTGTATCTTTAGATTTCGTTATGATAAAAATAGAAGGTGAAAAGGAGTCACCATTAATCTTTGGACGCCCATTCTTGGCTACGACAAAAGCATTGATTGATATAGAGAAAGATAGCCTATCTTCACATATAGGCACAAATGAGGAAACCTTTTCGTGTACTCCACACCTTCCACTACACCTACACAAGAGGAAAAAGAAAATGTATCTATGTTGTACATGGTCAATAATTGTACTAATGATTCTAGTGTTGCAACTATAAAAAAAGAAGACAGAGTATAGATACAAGGCATGAGCGAACTGGAAAGTGTGGGGAAGACGTTGAAAGAGGCAAACGAGAAGCAGTCAAGCTTGAAGAGAAAAGCAAAAAGGAGGAAAAAGAGAAGAAAAAGAAAGGGAGGGATAGCTACATCTTATGGGGGGTTATTAATCCCTAAAGTTTCATTAATCCACCCTAGTCAATGAGGACATTGTCGGGCTATAAAGAATAAATACAATGCTTCTTGGAAGGCAACCCAAATACTTTTAATTGCTTTTTGTCGTTTTGTTCATTTTAAGTGTTTTTGCTTTGGTGTGTTCTATGTTGCTTGGAAGTTATTTTGCATTCTAAATTGGTGGTGGATTTGAGGAGTGCTTAAGGACAAAGTGCGTAGGAGGGAGCAAGCATCAGAGATAGAGAATGGAATTCACCAAACCCATCCAATTGTTTCTTATCATGTTAACCTTTTTTTTTTATTATTGCAACTATAGTTAAGGTATAACAACAACATAAGTATGGAGGAGGCTAACATATGTTGGATTGTATGGAAAACTTACATGTGCATTGGTATGCTTGAATGAGAGTGAAGTGCTAAAAAATTTTATGCATGCACATCTATGGGCTACATGATAAAGTTGATGGCATGGAGATACCATGGAGCATGTGGGCACTGAACTTAATGTGTGATGAAACTTTTATGATATTTTGTTTACGTAGTTCTTTGATTATTCTTGAGAATAGCATACCTTGCCTAATTGTTGAAAGTGTGATTCTCATATTTTTATGCACAACACTCGTTCTTAGTTACTAAATCGCTTGAAAAGTTCTATTTTGAGAATAAGATAGTTGATTTGGGGACATAAGTCTAGTTTTAAGTATTGATAAATTCTCTAAAGAATGAGTGAGATAAACGGAGGAAAAAGGACTTGAAAAAAATATTGAAATTTGAAATTTTTGAAAAAGAAAAATTGGAGTGAGCATGTTGGAAAAATATTTCTACTTCGCTGTTTGTTGTAACTTAGTAATTGGAGTTACACAAACCCTAATTCATTCTCGCGTAAAATAACTACTTAATTATGAATATGTGAAGCATCTTGAATTAGTTATGAGTTAAGTAATTAGTGGTGTAACAACCCTTGTTCACTGTCATATAAAAAGGTTATCAACTGCTTACAAAAGATGTGAAGCTCAAAACAGATTGAGAAAAATAAGTGTGGGGAAAAAAAGGAAAAAATTTAGCCCCACACTAGTCCTCTTAAGTGATTATTGCTATTGATTTAACTTGTTTAGAGAAAAGTAAGATAATGTTTAGAGTAAATCATCCTTGAGTTAAGTTGCCTTTGAATTACTATAGAATCATCAAGAAGTTGAAGTAATTAGGAATTGAGGTGTGACACACACGAGAATTCATGTTAGAAACACTAGCATTAAGGGTGTTGTGATCTCAAATGATTGAGAACTATGTAACATTTATGTACTTCGATTTCTGAAATTAAAAAGGGTGGCCAAAATCATGGTTTTATGCCTCAATTATCTAATTGGGGGAGTGTTTCTTAAGGACAAGCAAATGAATAAGTATGGGGTTTGATTAGTCACGAACCTGTAGTATAAGTATACCCCATTGTGGTTGATTTTGCATGAATTTTGAGAATAAAATAATTACAATAGGTGTTCATACATTAAATATGTTAATTGTGATGATTTGGAAGTGTTAGTGTAGTTTTGATGATATTTGGTTAATTAAGGAATAATATACACACAAACGAATTTTAAGTCCTCATTTTAGGGTTCGTGCTTGTAAGGATTAGAGCTGTGGTCATGAAAAATGAGTTTGTAATTGTGGAATGAAGAGCAACACATCCTGGACCAAATTGCAATTAGTGCTCATGGCCATGAGAAGAAAGACCGTGATTGTGATGATGTGATTCGCAAAAGCAAAGTGGGACCGTGTTGCATATTGCTTGAGGAATAGAATCTATCACGATAGACATCGCAGCCACAAGAAATAAGGCGCAATCATGAGATAGAGTTGCACTGGTGCTAGTTTTGAGAAGCAAAATTTAAGCAAGTCGCATGCCTACTAGGTTTGCAAACATGGAGAAGCATAGCTCAACTGTAGAAGTTGAGTTTGCAGCCATAAGGGACGAATCTGTATGAAATTTCAAGGGCTTTCTCATCTTTTTGCACACATGATGCCAACCTTAGTTACCCTAGCTGTTATATACATCTTCTACACGTCTAAAGAGGAGTTTTAACCTAGCTTTTGCTTTCTCCAACACTTAGGAAACATAGAAAACAAGGATTGAAATGTTGTAGAAGGAGGAATCTGCACTACTTTTCAAAATTGTTCATTGTCCACACAATGCAAAAGTTTTAGATTAAGTTTTCTCATACTTTTTATTATTTTCAAGTCGTTTGGGATGATGAAAAATCTAGTTATGATTTTTATTAAATTTACAATAAGTTTCTAGATTCTTTTCTAGTCTCTTATGTTCGTGATTCATGGAAGATGTTTGTATAATATTGTGATTAAATGTCTTTACTTTCATTATTTGTAATTGGCATTTTAAATAATATTTATAGGACTTAATCAACCCTGTAGTTAATTTGTAACTATGTAGGAAATAATGGGAGTGGAATCTAAACGCTAGACAACCAATTGTAAATATTAATTTTTTGGAAATAATAAGAGTGAAACCATAGGATTAGTATAGGTAAAACACGATTAATCACAGAACTATCTTACTTGACTCAATTTAGCCATGGAAGACTCACTTTAACATGGAGTCAAAACTATAAGAGAGTTTGGAAGCGTATCCTATAGATTTTAAAATTAATAATTCGTAACCAAAGTAATCAAACTAATAATTGATATTATTTGGCATACATTCAAAATCAACACAACAGAAGGGGCTAGACTCTCTTATTCACTCCAAGTTTGTGATTTTGTTTTTTAAGTTCTCACTTTTATTCCATTACTTTTATCTTTATTACATTCTGACAGCTTAACTAATAGGATTCTAGTTAGATTGATAGACACACTGTCCCTCTTTGTAGATACGACACCTGCACTTGCCACATTACTGTTTTACTAAATTTAACTTTGGTGTAGTGATGGCACGCATCAATAATTTTGCCTTCAGTACCTGACTTAATCATACAAGGTGGCATGCAACTTAGAATATATAATAAATTTAATATTCTAAAAGTTGAAGAAGATGGCACTACCAAAGTAGACATTTGAAGTAAATCTATTCACTTTATCTTTACTAGTTATGTTGTGAATTTATATCAACATACAATGGCTTGTTAGCAAAGCCTATGCACTTTTAGCTCAATGTGCTATGACACTAGTTTATGTATTTTCAACATATGTTGTTTGTCGTAATTTCACTTTTCAATTAGTGAATCTTTTTGGATGATCATGTCCACTTTGTGTATTGACTGCATCATCACACCTATCATTTTAGCTTGGTATTCAATTTAAAGTTTGACACCTTGTTTGTTCCATGATAAGGCAATAAATATTACAAGCTCATTATTGTATAAGATTTAGGTTGCATGTCCTACGTTGAGAGTCCTTGGACATCAAGATTAACATAAACACTAGAAATGTTGGTTCCACATTGTGGTGCATTGGGTTTTGGTATTTGTGTTTCATTGTGGACTTTTGCTAGTAGGTGATGAATATTAATGTTATGTCTACCCTTTATTCCCCTAAATTCATGTACTCACCAAGATAAAAAACTATAAGCACTATTTAGATAATTTAAACGAATGTAAAAATAATTTAATTAACAAAGATACTCTTTTTGGCAAGTGATGTAAGCACTTTCTAAATAATTTGATGCATGTAAAAATAATTTAATTACCTTTGATACTTCTTTGGTTTGTGATATAGATGAAAATGGTTGAGAAACATAATTGACACAAAATAAATATAAGTAAAACTAGATTATCATATCATTTGAAACAAAATTAAGGACAAACAGCAAGGTCTAGCTTTACAATTATGTATCAATCCTAAACATAAAGTAGAAACTTTGGACCAATTTCATATTTATTAGGCAATTCTTTCAAAATGATATAAGTAAAAATAGATTACCTTTTACTAAGCTTTTCTTTCTTCTAGTATGCTTCTAACATTCTTATTCTTCAGTCTCTTCTCCAATTTTGGGCAAATTTCTCCCTTTACTTCCTTCTTTTCCCTTCCCTTTTTCAACTCCTTCGGTAAGTTTCTTTCTTTCTTATTCTTTACTCCAAATCTAGGTAATTTTTTTTAAAATTTTTCCTTCTTCTAATGAATTTCTTTGTCTTACAATTTTTTCCTTCTTTCTTTATTTACTTTCTTCATTTCTTGTTAGAATTCATATTTTTAAAAGACCTATTTTTCTTTCTAGCTTCTTGTGATTTTTTTGAAAAGTAATATTATTAAAGTGCACAAGCTTTGTTTTATTTTGTGAAATAATTGTCATTCATTTTTCTATATGATTTTTGTAAACAATTTTTTACTTATTCATTTTTGAACTTTCTTTATAAACTAATTATTTGAGTTTAAATATAAAATTAGATGTTCATATAATTTGTGTTTGCTATCTTTTATGTACGGTTTAATTGTGCTTTACTTTTATGAAAATTAGTAATAAAATATACATATATTTTATTCATGTATGTAGTTCTAGTATAATATTATTTATTTATTTGTATCGCACTTCGATGATACTTGCATTGTGCATCAATAGTTCCAAAAAGTTTGTGTCGTTAATAACTATGGTGATGTTTTTTTTTTTATTTTTTAACATAGTAGGTAAGTAATATTATTAAACTTTTGTTGAAAACTGATTGTTCATAAAATGTGGAAGTTAAGGCAAAATGAAGTTCATCAATCAAAACTCATTTTATAAATAATTAAATGTTAATGTAGTATAGATCTAACAAATAAAATCATTGTCATCATTGGATTAGAAATACATCATGTGTGTGCATGTGTGAATAAATTACAAAGGCAATAGAACTCATTTGGCCTACCTAATGAAAATTGGTGGATGAGTAAATTGAATATTCAAATAAAAGAAAAAAAAATCAATATCTACACTCTTCCTCAAGCTCCTCTATAATATTAAATAAGCCAAGCTTATACTCCAATGATTTAAACTTTATATTTTAGTTAAAATGTATTCACTATTTAAAGTAATGGATATGTAGGAGATTTCTTGTTACACCTACGTCAACCTTCGTTTTCGATAAAATAACTATCTCCACTTTCCTCGATGCTGAATAAAATCTTTAGCAATGTTTAAACGAAATCTTTTGCATTGTTTATGATAGTTCTATTGTTACATGTAATAGAATCATCTAAAATAACTTAAAGTTCAAGAATTAATTTATTCAACAAACAAGCTTTTACATATACCAAGAGATATAAATTGGAATTCAACTTATACAACAATGAGCCACAATTGTTTGCTCCCTACTCCCTATTGTACCACTTGAAGTTCCTCACACACATGCAATATCTAAAAGTTGATCTTGACCGAATTTGCGTCAAAAAGCATATCAATATTTACATTAACTAGATATTTTTTATATACTTGAAGATGCGATACAATCTACATATGCATTTTTCAAATATATTACTTGTGAATTTACTAGCTATGCTAACAAAATATGAAATTTTAGTCACTAGTGTGTGAAGTAGGTAAGTGTTCGAACTATTCTTGGATATCCTTTTTTATTAATTGGACCCCGTTTTTGTTTCAATCTCTCTTCACAATTTCCATTGGAGTATTTCTTTTGTTTACATCCAAACATTCAAGTTTCTTGAGGCCAACTAAGTTTTGATATCTTCATTTATTAGTTGGACCTTTGTCACATCTCCAATTTGGAATTACGACATGGCAACACTTGCAAGACAGCTATCTCAACAGATATTAAAATCAAAAATATTAGAACATGCTAATTCACAAAATGTAACTCAAATTGAAATAATAGTTTTATTACATACTTACAATGGAAATAAAAAAAAATGCTAGTGTTTTACAGTTTCCATATCTTATTTGCTAGAAAATAAACAAAGCTTTCCATCTTCCAAACTCTACTAGCCCCACATACATTCACTCTCACTGGCATCTTCTGTAAAGTGTGAACGACGAGTGGCTCACTAAATGTATTTACCTGCCTTGCACTTTTTATAGGATGTAAGCTGTAAAATAATTTTACATAAATCACAAGTCAAAGCAGAAAATGAAACGTCACAACATATCTCGTTTCTTAGGATACCTTAACACTTCACATAGTTTCACGTATTCATTTGCCTATCATGGATTACAGGCTTTGTGTTCTAATTTTGCTAATCAAGACCTTAATCTACACTTCTAATTAAGGAGCATTATATGAATTATCGATTGCACCTGCCGTGAGCCTTAGTACTTTAACTCTAATTGGGTAGCATCCTAATCTATACTCCCGATTGGTAGTATCATGTGTCAGCTTCACCCGCTGCCCGTCTCAATACTTCTATCCTAATTAGAAAGGTCTCAATCTATTACCTAATTAGTAGAGTCAGAATTCATTCGTCACACGATCACACGTTCCCATCATGAGCGGCACATTTATCATTTATTACACGTATTTCATTTATATCAAAATCAGTTAGCAAGTAGTTTTTAGATAGACTCATCCATTTACAAAAGAACAAAACATTTTAATTTCCACAAAAAATAATCATGTAAAAATTCATAAAGTAAGAATATTTGCAAAGTAATTCGGCGTGGAATAAAATAAATATCATTTTGTATTGAAAAAGTAGTTTCTAAAAACATTTACAAAGTTTGGCAAAATGTATTCATTTACCTGGCATTAATTCTGTTATTCAATTTGTTCACTAGTTAATGACTCTAGATTTCCTATGCAATCAAAATAATTTTTTCATTTAATCCCCACTGAACAAGAATCTTATTCCTATAGACTTTTGAAGCAACCCATATGCTTCATATCACCTCCTCTCGAATTCAAAGTTACCTATTGGAAAGGGTTTTTTCCTGTCTAGAGTTCACTCATTTAACATTTTTTGAATTTTGTAAAGCCTTAACCCAAACATTTTCATGTGTTTTATCCTTAAAGGGGGTAGAATTAGGTTCTATCACACTAAAAACCGGTGTTTGTTTGCTTTTTAAGTTCTAGGACTGTGGAAACATCACTCACAATAGTAAAAATGGTTCCACAACTGCATGACGAACCGCAGTGCATTCTAGAGTGCCTCGTGTTGGCGTTTCATAGCTACAAATGACCTCGTCATGACAACAAGAGAGGCCTCCACGACTGCACCTTTAGTTGTAGTGTATTCAACTTCTCACCACAACTAAGCCTTGCAACCAATCAACAACTGCTGCATACACTGCTTGGTGCCGCAGCCCACTCCACACTTATGGGCACACCCACCGTAACCACTAGACCTTGTCTCGTGATCGTGGGAGCGACCATTAGGCGTGCCTATAAGGCACTATTTGGCTCAAATTCTTTTGTACACAAATTTATTGATTCCACTCAATAATTAAACATGTTCCATGGGTTCCTTGGGACTTGTTATCAAGCATTAAGCATAAAGATTCCACCTTTGCGAATTACCCAAAATAATTTGAAAGAAATCACATGAATTCTCAAAATCAACTTATTTTTCTTATACTGCATTTTCATCAAAATTTATATGCATAACTTATATTAGCATAATTTCATTGACATTCCTTCAATTTCATCTAGCCTATGAAAATTCATGAATTATGTGCCTAAACGTGTCAAAACCATAATTTCTAGGATCATGTATGAAACTATAGGCTTGGACCAGGAAATTACCATGACTTTTTACTCGTTCTTGAAGGCAAAAAATTCATCTCTCTCTTCCTTCCTCTGATCGCCCATCTCTTCCTCTCTTTCTAAGGATGGGATTTTATTTCTTTCCCCCACAAATTAGGCTTTATAGAGTATTTAAACTTCGAGCCATATAATTTTAATTTACGTATCCTTGACCCCAAAATTTTGGAAATAAATTGTTGAAATTTCCTGCAGAATTTGAGCTTTATTTCTTCCTCAGTCTTGCCCTTTTGTGCATGACAGTGTTCCTTCATTACTCCACCAAATTTTGGAAGGATTGGACTTGCACAAAGTTGTGTATATCAGCCTCCATACCACTTAGTAGTCCCATCAAAATTTCTCACGAAATTCAGCAAATAATTATTAGCTCGTCATCTCTAATTTTGGTCTCCTATCGGTATGGAAATTGCTTCCTTGTCAATTTATTAAAATTTGGCAAGGTTTGACTTATATGTGCATATTTCCTTCCATTCTTGCCTATTACCACCATATTTATTTTAAACAAAAATAAGTAAATAAATAGATAGTTAAATAAATTATCCCTCAAAATTTTCTAGTAATGTTTTTATCATATTTACCATTATTGGACTAAAATTTCAAATATTACATCCTCAATTTTGGAAATAATTTTCCTGCTCCTTTCCTTCATATACCAGCTTCAATTCTGCTTCAAACCTTCCTATTTAGCCTCCTTATGTGCATGGTAATTATTTATATCCAAGTCTCCTAGCTTTGTAAGGGTTTGGCTTGTACACAATTGAGTATATGCCCTTCCATTGTTGTTGATACCCTATTTAATGATCAATAAATAATTAAATACATGAATAAATCAAATCAGATATGGAATTAAATTCTGTTTTCTTTTTCTTGTTTCCCCTTTTTTTCCCTTTCCCAAAATTGTCGGGTATTACAACCTTTGTTCTTTATCTTTTGTCACAATTCCCATTGATTGATTTGCATCTAAATATTATTAGTTTCTAGTTTAGTGTAAGAGAGATAAGTTTTCTAACTAATCTTTGATATCTTTCTTTATTAACTGGACCACATATTCTCTGTCTTCCATCAGAATTCCTACCAGCGTATTTGTTGCTTTTCATCCAATCAGTCTAGTTTCCACAAGTAACTAACAAATCTTAGATATCTTCTATTATTAGTTGGGCCTAATTCCATATCTTTCCTTGCAATTCCCATTAGGATATTTGTTACGTTTCATCCAAACATTATCGATTCTTTAACCAAGTTAAGTGCAAGTTTGCATTGAGAAATCCTAAATAGATGTTACAATTTTGATGCTAATGTAGTATTTAATATCTTTAACTTTGAATTGATGGGTTACAAACTTTTAAGATTACCAGTTTCTCCTTCTTTAGTATTTTATTAGAATGACTTTATCTACATGCACTATAATGATGGATATCTTCCTATGAAGTGAATTCTTTATGATCAAAATGTGATCACGTTGACATTATGAATGTTACACTTCTTTGAAATTATAGAAAATCTATCAAATGATGCTCTGGGATTGCTCAAAACTATAATGAGATTTTTTTTTTCAATGTATGAACTTTATTTTTTATTTTTTCATTCTCATGCCTAAATGAGTTTCTATGAATATTTCTTCGTGTAGATCCCTTAAGAAGAGTTGTTTTTGATATCAAGTTGATCTAATTCTCAGTCTTAATTTTAATTATAAGAGATCTTTAATAGTATTTAATTTAATGAGAGGAATAAATGTCTTATAGTAATCAATTATATAGGCATGTGTAAAGCTTTTAGCCACCAAATGGACTTTTTATACTTTCAATACTTTCATTTGCAAATTTATTGGTAAAAATCCATGTGTATCTGATATACTACTTTGAAGTACAATTATTTTCTCATTTTTTGCTGTTCTCTGTTATTGTTAGAATATTAAATGTTCCAATAATTTGTAAGAATCATTTATGTAGTATCAATTTTTTTATATTTATTTATTAGTATATTTGGTTTATATGGTACTATTCACTAACCCCCAAAATCTCTCTATATATTATACTAAGATCCTCTTGTTTCTATAATAAGTTAATACAAAAATGTAGCCTATTTCACTCAACATAATATCAGAGAAGAATTTTGCTACTTTGTTTAAGTTAAAGGTTCATATATTCTGTCTTCATGTTAACTTTGCCCAAAACTCCTAATTTTTGCAATGTACTACTACATTATTCAACCACATTTTCCAATTAATTGTATTCTTCTACTTTCCTTTTCTGTGCTTGATTGAATGAGAATGAAGAGAATAAAAAATGAGTGCAAAAGCATTAGTGTCGTAATAGCAATAGCTCTTTCCTTTAATGATGAAAATCTATGTGCATCTAATATGCTACTTTTGAAATACTATTATTTTCAAATGTTGTAATCTCTTCATTTTTTGCTTTTCTCCATTAGAGTTGTTAGAATATTAAATGTTCCAATAATTTGTAAGAACCATTTATGTGGTATCAATTTTTTTATATTTATTTATTAGGATATTTGGTTTATAGGGTATTGTTCACTAACCCCTAATCTACCTCTATATATTATGCTAAGATCTTCTTGTATCTATAATAAGTTAATACAAAAATGTAGCCTATTTCACTCAATACGGTATCAGGGCAAATTTGCTTGCTTTGTTTTGTTTATTTTAAAGGTTCATATGTTTTTTTCTTCATGTTAGCTTTGCCCAAAACTCCTAATTTTTGCAACGCAATGTTCGTTATTTAAACCACAAATTGTTCTGCAATTGATTTTATTTTCCTGCTTTCCTTTTATGTACTTGATTGAATAAGAATGAAGAAGAATAAAAAATGAGTGAAAGCATCAACATTGTAGTAGAAATAGCTCTTTCCTTATTGAAGCCCACTAAGTACATCAACCACACATAAACTTTGTTTATTATGTGTTGCTTTCTCTCACTTGGTCCCAAGTGCATCCTTATGGGATAAAGTGATAATAAAAAAAGAAAGAGCGAGAGAGATATTTCAATATTTTGACCTCTTATGTTTAAAGATTTGTATGCACATCTATCAAATTCTATCGCATTAGTATGTGATTTGCTATCTATCTATTAGCTTTGGAATTATTGCTAACCACTTATCTATTGCTCATAAAGGGAGTTTTTTGTTGACCTCTCTCTATCTATTACTTTCTCTTTGGTATTACTTACCTAGTGGTTATTTTCTATTATCATCTATCTAATGGTTGTTTCTCTAGTGTTTCCTACCTAGTAGTTGTCTATCTGATGTTACCTACGATGATAGCTTTATTGTCCACTACTACTATCTATTTGAATATCACATGTGATATGATTTCAGTCTACTATTGGTTGTTTTCCTCAATTTGTTTTTGTCGATTTCTACTTGTCTTCTACTCATAGAGTGCTTGTTTCTATCTATCTGTTGCAAATGGTGCATACTTTTATTAATGATTCAAGTTGAACATAAATGTTTAAGTTGTAAGAGTGTTAGAATATTCAATGCTAGTAATTTGTAGGAATCATTTAGATTGTGCCAAATTTATATTTTTATTTATTAGGATGTTTGGTTTCACCAATCCCCAACCTCCTTGTACTAAAATCCTCTTGTATCTATAATCAAGTTAATAAAAAAATGTAGCCTTCTCTGAACAAGATTCTTTCAAAGTGTTAATGTTATTAAAAACCTTTATTTTTGTTAGATTAGTGGCAAAGCCATAATATTATAATGAATTAGAGATTGAATTATTTGAGTAAAGCATGATAGCCTCTTTTTGTTTTGGCGATTGGTAGATCTAGATTGATTGTGCCTTTTCCATAGTTGAACTTAGTCCAATTTCATGGTCAAGTTCTAAAGGCAATTATTTGTCTGTGTCCTTGAAGTTTCTTTCATTTATAGTAGACAAGGGACTCTTTGTTGTCGACACTTGATAGAGCAAAAAGTTAGAATCCATTTTCTATGATAAGAGTTTGACTAGGTACAATTCCAAGAGAGTCAAAATAATATTAAAGTTAATATTGTTTGGTTTTCAATTACATTCAAGATCCCATAAGCTATGTTCAAAATCCCGACTTTAACTCTCATCATTAGTTCTAATATTGGAGGAATAAGTCTTGATATTGCAAATTAAAAAGCATACATTAAGTAATAAAATTTCTTTCTGTATGAGGAATAATACTTATAAGCCTTCTCATTTAAAGCATAATCATGAACCAAGGTTATGTTTTGTTAAGAATAATATTTGATAGGGGTTGTGGTATAATTAGTTGTATGTTTGATTGTAAGACGTTTATAGGATGAAAAAAAAATGAATTATTTGAATGTATTATATAAATCATATGATAATAATTAAATGATGTGATAGTATATAGAAATAATAATTTGTTTTTTATGGTATAAATTAATATACAAATGAATATATGTGTGATATATATAGGTATTAATTTAATTATGAATAGATATAACAATTGAAAAATAATTATTTAGTTATATATATAAAAGAAAAAAAATTTAAATTTGAATTTAAATAAAATTTTGTTAATATTTTTTGTAGTGTAAAGTTTGAGAGAAAGTGTTGAGATTGAAGAGTAGGGTTCTAGACACAACGTAAGTATTTTACAACTTAGAATCAAATTAGATAGTGAATAATGAGAAATATAAATGGAAGAACATTGAAATACCCTTTTAGGAATAAATGAAACAAAATGAGTATAAGGATAGAATTTGAAAGAAAACTTGAGATGGAGTTTGAAACTTGAGGACTCAAAACAAAATTTTACTAATTAAGTGTGCAATGATAATTACATTATCCTATGATATACTTGTGAAACATGAGAAAAATTATGAGTACATGAGTGGCATTTAATAAGTGTTTGGTTATATTCTTGTGAAACATGAGAAAAATTATGAGTGCACAAGTGGCATTTAACAAGTGTTTGCGTTTACTTTCAATCATCTTGCTTTGTTCATTAGGTATGCCTTCTTGTAGTAGGTACTCTCAATGGAAAGAATGGCATTATTTGTGTGGAGTTTGAACTTTTGTATTGGATTGAGTTTTAACCATATTGAAATTAAATTATGAGGACACTTTTGATTTTTCTCACATGAGAAATATATAAGACAATTTAGAGTAATTATCAATGAATAACATAGGCCGTCCAACCCAAGTAATACTTATTATTTTAGATGGTCCTCAAACATTGCTTTAAATCAATGTAAAAGGGTATAATTCTTTATATACTTGAATTAGATAAGAATTGCCAACATACTTGTCCAATTAATAAGTTTCACAATGAAATTTACAAAAAGAAAAAAAAAACTTCATTTAATAATGAAGAAAAAAAACTTTGAGATATAAGAAATTAATATGATCCTATCAATAGTGCCATAACATTATTTCACCCTTTTTTATTACAATTGAGAATAGGAAGGAATTGTTCTTAAGTTGTTGTATGAAATCTTGAAAGGGTTTGGCTATGAATGAAAGTTCCAAATGCAACTAAAATCATTTACCCTGAACTCAAATGTTGAAAAGCACAATGATACATAAAAATTTAACACAATCCTTGTTTGAGTGAATTAATTGACATAAGGTCACAACCCAATTGTAAACCTATGAAAAGATTAAAAGGTGAGATTCTTTAACATCACAATATAAAGAATATCCAAGACCACTAAAATGGAACCATCTAGTGAAAAAAAGAACATCTTCTTCTGACATAAAAAATTCTTCTAATAATTTTGAGTTTAATCTTTTCAAAAAAAAAACGTACAGTACTTTTGTGCTCCTGAGCCAAAGTTCCTAGAAACTAATCACAGAAATCATTTGAAGCAGAACTGAAAATTGAAAGAAAAACGTATTTCAAGGGATCAAATTGATCCCCTTCCAATCATGGATAAATTCTTGATATAGATGCTAGATAGTTGGTTCTTATCCTTTAGAGACTATGAGTGTAATAGGAGCATTCGTCAACAAAAGGATCACCCTAATATGAACACAAGGCATGAAATTTTTTATGAGAAATTCGTTACCAGTTGTGATCAAAAGATCAAAATCAACCATCCATGAATATATTTTGTTGTGTCATTAGTGTTGGTCCCATCTTCGCATATATCCTAAACTGTTTTAGAGAATGAAATTTTATTTAACTTTGTTGGTCATGAAGTTGACAGGCCATGACATTACCATGTTTTTAACTTAGAGTGCCTTTAGTTTTTATCTTCATTGTTTTGTTTGAGGATCACACCAATATAATAATCATCTTTTCCTCTTCCACATTTGAACATCATAACAAAATGGAACCATGAAGTATCTTATGAAAAGAGTAATGGAATTGAAAATCAAAATGGAGGAAACTTGTGATCATGGAGAAGAGAAGAAACTTCAAAGGTATATGTTGTCGTGAACAGTGGAAAATTTTCTTTTATATCAAAGTGGCTTTGGAGACCATGTGAAAATTTTAAATGAAAAATATTATTGTGTTGATTGATAGTATCAAAATTAAACAAGAGGGATTAAAATCATTTAGTCTAAGAGTTAAAAATTAAGAAAAACATAAAAAATATATATAGGGTCCCATTTGAAAAGAAATTATAAACTTATCAATTGAAAGTTGATAAACAAATAAACTAAATGTCAAAACTAAATAATCAATACAATAATGAAATTTTTTACCGTATACAAGTTCAGTTTGAACTCTTACAAGTCAAAACCTAGATAAGAATTATAAATGAGGAAAGTAAAGAGTAAGAAATATAATAATGAACAATAACTGGAAGTTGCCAACGGGATTTGTCATGACCTACAAAAAGTTGCAATTAAGACACATAAAATATGGTATGACAAATTATATTTTAAGGTACATTTTGTAATACTTGTTTATCATTAATTAATTTTCATATGACCTACAAATATATTATGCTTCATATTTATTAATGTAAATTATATCTTTCACAAAATTCAATTTTAGGTATATAGTTGTTAGATTGGCTAGTGTAAAATTCAAGTGAGAGATTTTGAAATTTACAAGATTTGTTGAACTCATATTTTATAGAAATGATAATTGGAAATAAATGTTTTATTAAATATTTGACGTACTTTTTTCGATGTGATTTATGTGAAACAAAGGAAATGAATAATAATTTCAGCTCTATGAGTTATTAAATAACACTTTTAGTTCAACATGCATGATCCATTATTTTTAGTAGAAATTTTATTTGTAACACCCCAAATTTGAGATCATAACATGGCATTATTCGCAAATCATTTGAACTAATACCAAAGTTAATAAGGATCATAGCAACTAACCCATCAAATTCTTTTATTTCAAATAAAACAAAAGTCCATTACAATGTTGTGAAAATTAAAAAATAACATATTCTATTACATTGGAAAATTATTCATAAAGCAAAATTATAGCTAGATGCTTTTCTTTTCAAGCTCTCTCTCTCCACCACCCCGACGTTTGCTCTCCTTCACTAGGATTCTATGCCAAAGGAATTTCCAAAACTAATAAGCAACTAAACGCCCAACGAAAAGTTACTTACCTTTTTGTCAAAATGCAAACATAATAAAATAATTTACAACATTCAAACATTCAACACTCATCTAGAATTTGTAGAAAAGGGCAACAATTAAAAATTCACATGCAGGTACCACATATTCATATCATTTGTCTTATTTCTTAGTATGCTTGGACACTCAAGTAGTTCATGTGTTCTTTCCTTAATTAGAACTTTAATCTTTTACTTCGATTGAGGAGGATCTTTCCTAACTTTTATGTTTGATTAAGTTGGGTCTTATCTCAACCGTTGACTCCAGCTAAGTGAATCTTATCATAATCTTTATCTCTAATTAAGTCAGGTCCTATATAGTCTTTAACTCCAACTAAGTAGGTTTTATCTCAACCTTTAACTTTGGTTGAGTCGGGTCTTACCCTAACCTTTAACTCTAATTGGGTGGATCTTATATCACTTATTACCCAGTGAGAAGGTGAAACTAACTCCTTACGCTATTCTGGTTGGTCTCCAAGCTTTACTTCTCAGTAATCTAATATACACAATTAACACATCTGAAACTATTTAAAGTACCGTTGCATAGCACTTATTCACTTCCAGAAGCATTTCAAAAGAAAAAAATTTAAACGAAAACATACTAATCTATGCATAACTAATAGGAATATTTTTCAGGAAGATATTTTAGAATAAGTTTAGAAACCATAAAATTTCAAAAAATATTTTGAAGTAAGATCATCAAGAATATAAAGTTCTAGGAAGCATAATTTGTTTTAAAAGGCGATTACAAAAATTTACAGGATAACCACTTACTCGATATCCATTATTGTCCTTCGAGTCCACCGGTGTGATTCTTTTAGTTTCCTATCCAAACCAAAAAATTCCCAATTTAATTTTTAGTCCAATGGGTATTCCATGTCTATATGTTTTGTGGTAAACTTCAAAGTGTTGATTCACCATGTCTATACCTGATAACCATATTTTAGCTTGCTCTGAATTTTCGAAGGTAATAGTATTGGACATTAATATCATAACAATTGAATTCTAGCCAATTTCGAGTTCTGGCCTTGCGGAAAAGTCGTTCATGATCAAGAAATCAGACTCTGCGATCGCATGGTAGCACGTTAGACATTCTGTGCAAGCCTAAGCCTAGGCTTGTGACTGCAGTAAATGAAGTTGCAATAAGAGGAGTCTTCCTTGCACGCACAATATTGACCATAGAGTGTTCTGGAATGCCTGCTATGCCTGCTACCCACTTTGTGACCGCAATAAGTTACGTTGTCGTCACGCCACTTGTTGGCACACTTATGGGATCGGCCAAGGGACATTTTACTTGCACCTCAACCCCACTCCACACTCATAGGCGAGCCTCTTCCAACTGCAAGGCAAGGTCTCGCGATTGTAGGATGACCAGACTACAGGTACTGCATACGCATTAAGGCGTTGTTTAGTTCGAACTTCACCCTTGTTTAATTTTTATTCTCTTTTTGGAACATCTAAACAAGTTTTATGGATTCTAGGGACCATCTAAATGTATTTAAATCTTAAAAATCCAACCTATGTGCATTTTCCAAGAATTTCCCGAAAGAATTCAGGAGTTCATGCAAGTTACGTCATATTTTTCCAATACATGCATGCAAGTTACGTCATATTTTTCCAATACATGATATCCACATCAATTTTACTTTGTATAATTCGACTTTCATGGACCCAACATCATGTTCAAATAATTATCTACGATTTATCATGCTCTTTGGCGCCTAAGCATGTAGAAAATAGAATCTTATGACATGCATGAATCTTATAGATTTCAACTGAAAGATTACTTGAATTTTCCATGCGCTTGATCTTGGAATATTCGTCTCCCTCCTTTCTCTCTCTTGTCTGGCTGCTAGGGTGATTTGGAGTGGGAGAATATGTTTCTTTTAGGTCATGATCATTTCAAGTGAATGGGTTAGATAGATTATTTTATTTAATCTAATCACGTGTTCTTTATAAAGGATTAAAGTCCTTGATAAAATAACTAAAATAATGGATAAGTAATCCTACACAATACATGTGATAAATTAGTCCTACTAAATAATCCTTATAGACCTTAATCCTATTGTTAAAAATGAACATGGCCTTAGAGTTTTTAAATATGTGTGTACCATGTAAATATGGGTGTAAGGGTGCTAGTTACAAGGATCTAAGCTCTCTTATTTTTGGGACAGACTTGTACTTGAATTTTCAGCCGCCCCTCCCCCTTCCTAAATTTGTCCCTTTAAGCATGGTAATAATCTCCCATTGATGTCCTAAAATTTTGGTCAGTTTGACTGGCACCCACTATGTTTATTTCCTACCATTCATACACAAATATTTTAGGCAGTAATTCATACGAAAATAATTGAATAAAATTATGAAATTTGGAAATAAATTCTTAGCTAATATTTTTTATTAGTATTTTGTAAATATAGCTACCAAACTTCCAAAAATTTCTGGGGTGTTACATTTATTCATATAAAAATAAAAATGCATAGTTTTCTTTTAACTAATAAAATTGATAGCAATAGAAAACAAATCTTCTTTTAGGATCTCAAACACATTTTGGGGAGATTTAAATCATAAAATATGAAAACAGTAGAAAATTGTTAAATGATTATTTGACTGGAAATTGCAGTTCTGCTTGATGACCTTTTGAATAATTCCAATTTCATCAAGTTTAAATTAAGTTTTGTATAGTTTGAAATTTTTTGTACTTCTTATTACTATTTCTATTGTCGGATTTAACAACATGCATATTCTAGAGTCATGCTTAGGTCAAATATTAAATTAAATATTAGTATGTCAATCTTGGTTTGGTTAATCAATATAGATCAAATTCGAATATACCTTGTAGATTTCTTTACAAATTTATGTAAACCTTATATGTCTTTTTTTAGTGAAATCCCCTTTCAAAAAAATCCAAATGTGTATATTGAGTACTACCGAAAATGAAGATGACATTGTTGAGTAGGAAAATTACTCTAGTTGTATTCTTCACCAATAAAATAAACATATCTTAATATTCTATTATCAGTATCTTGTATAAGTTTTGCTCTTGAAAGTATTTTTGGTTCTTAATCTTATGAAAAATAAATGGTGATAAATTTATTTCAAAACATAATTGCTTACAATACCATTACAAATAACAAAATTTACATTTATTTTCAAAATATTAAATTTGATCATTTTTAGTGATTATTCTTTACTAAAATGTGCAACTAATGACTTAAATAATCTACTAGAGAAAATGAAAACAACGAAACTATAAGAGAGAAAGTAGACAATAAAATTATAAAATATTTATTTTCAAGCAAGTAAATAATTATAGAAGTCAGAAAAAGGTAATTGCTAGACTCATATTTAAAAAATATTTAAAAGGAATAAAAAGTGTTTAAGTGTGAAGAATGATACAAACAAGTGATCATAATTGGAAAATAATCAAAAGAAGAAAATGCTTTTAAATATGTTGAATATATGTCACCAAATTAGGTAATATTTTCTCTAAAAATGCTTCTTCTTTCTTTTTTTTGAAAGTTTCAATTGGAAAAAATAACAATTGGAGTTTCTTAAAATCTTGATCAAGATAAAAGAAAATCTTATACGTGTATCGTGCATTTAACATTTATTTATTCTCTTGTTTTTACAAAGTTTATTAATTTAATATGTTCATAAGTCTTGCAACTACATCTATATACGTATGTTAATCATCCATTTGTAAAGTGTTGCTGCTCAATATTACCTTGTAGAAGTTTGACAACAAGAGGTGTTTGGAAAAGATCAAATCTGAGAAGGCACAAAGTTGCATTATATATTAGCTTGTTTCAACTTGAAGTTTAAGTTTCATGTTGAGCTTGAGATCTAGTAAAACAAATTTGGATGAACTTAAGCTTTTAAGAAGAAATCTCAAACATGGCAAATCATAATGTGACTCATTAAGCCGGCACTCATTACCCTTTTTACATTTTTTCACATGATCTCCCATTTGCACTCATGCTACCAAAGTAAGACAAACAAACCAAAAAAAAAAAGGAAACAAATTTAATAGCTATGCCAAAGTGAACAATGTGTCACATTATATACTTGTATGTTCTCTTCATCACATCACTTCGGCTATGTTTGGGAGAAGGGTTTCTGTTGAGAATGATGTTTGGTGGAAATAATATTAATATAAATAGTATATTTAGAAAGAAAGTTTTAATGAGATAAATATTGTAGTTTATTTGAATATATATATATATATATAATTGCATGATGTAATGCTATATATATATATAGGATGATGATCAGTTTTTAAATTATAAATAAAAATAAATGTAAATATATGTGTGATATATATATATATATTGGTATTGATTTATTTGTGAATAGGTATAATTATTGAAATATAATTAGTTAGTCATATATATTTGAATTTGTATTTAAATGAAAATTTTGTTGAATAATATTTTTGATAGTCTGAAATTCAATATGAAGTTTAGGAAGGGAAAGTTGGGTTCCCAACATAACCTTCAGTTTTATATAATTTAATTTGCTATTATGTAAGACTTTGATTCTATTTCTATTTTATTCTTGCTAGTATTTTATTGTTGTCTATCTAGTTTGTGCCTGCTATAGATAATGTGTGATTGCTATTTACCTACTATCATTGATAATGTCAACCCGACTATCAACAATAACATGTTATTCTTGTATTAATAAGTTATTTCTGTTTACTTTGTATCATTGTGATCCTTTATTATACTTGTGCTACAACAATAACATGTTATTCTTGTATTAATAAGTTATTTCTGTTTACTTTGTATCATTGTGATCCTTTATTATACTTGTGTTACACTTCATTGTCTTGTTTTAAATTTTTATAATTTAACAGCTTCAAATTCCTAGTCATTCTACCCATTCTATGCACCTACCATAGAATTTTGTTCATATTCATTTTTATTGCTGCCTATAAATGTGTATATAAAAAGACATGTCTAAAAAATTTACAATTCCCCATCTACGTATTTTTCTGTGACTTTGTTTCCTGTATTTTCGATTGGATTTTATGCTTACAATGGCCACAGCATGGTTGTTGAAGCATGTAACTATTTAGCTAAAACCTTGAAATCATGTGATAAAAGAATTGGAAGAATTGTTGCTTGTTTTATTACTAAGAGAATGATCTTAATTTATAATAAAAAAATAATACAAATTTACTAAATATAATAAACAACTTTATAGGAAATGAAACGTACTAAATCTTATACTAAGTTTCAAAATATATGAAATATCAAATCAAATACTCTAAAATATTCTAACTGGTATTATAAATATTCAAAGATATTCTCTTAATACACCTCAAGTTGAATGTGGGACTGTGTTAAATGTTCAATTTGAAGCTCCAAATCACAACAAATAGATAACTAATAGTCATCAAACATGCAGCAGTAACTAGTAGACAATATACAGCTAAAATAATAGCTACTAAGTTAGACAACACCTGATAACTTGTGAGGTAGGCAAAACAAAAAAGACAACTACTAAATAGACAATACCAAGACCGGTATGGTCGATAACACCAGAAATCTCACTAATAAGGTAATAATACCAAAAATCATGCACACAAATTTATGCTTAACAGTAATAGATGCTTAAATAGTAGAAGATAAGTAGTAGAAATGTTCAAAATCACTATAAATAGTAGACAAACACTTTTTTCCTTTCATAACAAGGGGTTGCCCCCCTGGCCCCCCCCCCCCAGCACACATGGCAACATCGGCAAAGGATGAAGTTTAACCAAACTAAGAATTTTTTATCGAAGAACCTACTGTGATACCATATTAGTAGAATTGAAAAATTTGTTGCTTGGTTTACTACTTAAAAAATGGTCCCAGTTTATAGCAAGGGAAATACATAGTTACCAAATATAATAAAAACTCCATAGGAAATAAAATATTCTAAATCATCATTTAATATATAACAAAATATACGACACATCAAATCGAATGTTCTAAACTATTCTAACAGATATTGTAAATACTTAAAAATATTCTCTAATGACATAATGAAATGCTTAAAAATTCTAAATAACTAAATGTGATTGTCCAATTGTATCCCTTTTTCAACAACTGTAGTGTTGAGCCTTTTTCCTTGATTTTACTTTTCCTGTATTTGTTTAATAACCTGTAATATATTTCTCACTGCTAGTTGTTAGCCATGCAAAAGGAGAAAGCTATTTCATCAAAAACTTTCAAAATAATCAGTTCATATATAAAACCTGAAATGATGATATGCTATGAAAATTCTATGGAACTGGATACAAGATGATTGACCAGTTGAATCCTTTTTCCAATTTATGGAGCTTGTCCCATGAGTTTTTCCCCTTCATTGTTACTTTTGTAATATTTGCTTAAGAAATTGCTGGCTATGCAAAAGTTTTCATTAAAAGCTTTTGGAGTAATCGTTCTTCATATATAAATTTTTATTGTGATTTGGGCTTTCTGAGGTTGCCTATTAAAGCTTCTAACCCTTTAACAATATGATTTGCCAATATGCATGCTCACAAGCATGCTTTATCCAACAATTGGTTGCTTCGGTTCTGAATTTATTATGTTGTAAATATAGCAATATTCACAATTTTTCAGTTTGTAAGAGTTAAGGAATACAATTTGTCAATGTGTATTTGCTAGAACATGTTATATTTGACAGTTGGCTACTTTTTCTGTTCTGGATTTATTGAGTTGTTAAGAGCAACATTTAACATGTTTTCAGTGTGAAGAGTTATGGCAAGGGAAGGCGCACATACCTTCCATGTCAAAAGTCCAAGGACTTCCAAAGTGGGCTGCTTATTCGCTGTCTATCAAGGATGGTAATCGAGTGAGACTCTCTCTCACTCTCTCTCTCAATATCTTCTTTGAAGTCACTATGATGCAACACATTTATAGAGGCTTGGATACACATGTATATTTTCTTGCTAAGATGAGTTGCTCTTGCCAGGACAGAATAACTCGGGCAGATCTGTGTGATCATTTTTGGGAATTTCATTTTACTGAGGTATGTCATCAGTTAGAATTTTCAGATCAGAATTCTCATACTCATTATGATGACTGCTCTTTGTAGCACCTGCTTCAACAAGCATTATTTTTCTCCTGCTTTAATGCATAGCAAGAAATGAGCTGCTGAATTATAATACCTAGTCTCCATGTATCCCTATTAGTCCTTTGCACTCTGCCAAAGCTCTAAACTTGGCGCACATATTCATGTAGTTTTTGTATGGTCCTTGACTTCCCCTCTAAAGGCAGGTTGTGTTCTTACAGTTATCATCCCTTCTTACCTTGCCACGCACAGATTACTCTCCTTTTACCATGCATGTAAAGTGGAGTTGGGAATCTTGTCCTATTAACTCATCCCATAAGGTCTGCTTAAGCTTGAATCCAGTTTTCCTGTGTATTTCGTAAGATATAAGCGATATATGGGCATCCGTGGGCGAAAAGTAATGTGTCCAATCATGAACCCTTTTTAACTGGAATCCACACTACGCTGTTTAAAAGAAGCATCAAACTAAACGTCCCTACTTGTCAGTAAAATCCATGGCTGTTGCTTCTGCATTTTCGCTTTGGTTTTCCATGACGTGCAACCGTGTAGAATGGTGACAGCTGATGAGTTTGGGCTCTGACTCTGTTTGCTTCTAAAAACATGAGTCTGCTGAGGCATTATATTATCTGATTAACAATAAAGATATGTTTCTTAAACTCCGGTATCCTACTGCTTCCCTCTTTTTAAGTTTCAACGGTTGCAGATGGTTGGTAGACAGTTTCTATTCCCCTACTACTGGAGTAGCATCAAGTTTGCCCGTTAAGCTGCAAAAAATTCTGTGTTTATACACTAAAAATCCTGATTGTTGTCTTAAAAGTCAAAAGAGAATTCTGTATTATATCAAAGTCTTGATTTCCCTGTACATAGCCCTAGAAAGTCAGGCTTGTCCACTTGTTTCTTATGTTACAATCAAGTCTTGATTGATTCTAAAGACAACATATATGGGAATTCATTGCTTTCATTTATGTTCATATTGACCTGTGGAATTTTGAAAGTAGTCCAAACAGAAGCATAACTCAGAAAAGCAAAAATGCGCATCTAATTGAGAGAGCACTTACAGGACACAGTCTGACAGAGCATTCTCCTACACCACCTCTGTCTGCTACATCCATCCATCCATCTCATTCTTCTGCACCTGGACCTGTACTTTGGATCGATTAATTGCTGAATCACTCTGCTCTGCTTCCCTCAGGCTGCTCCTGAGTACTGGCGAAGTCTTGATCCCTACTGGAGCGGCGCCGGCGCCGGGAGGAGATCCATGCGGCGATACTTCCATCCCGACGGCAGCATAAGCGCGGACCCCGACGACCAGGTTTGGGGAGGCCACGAGTCCTGCTACACCATTGTCACGGGCTTGCTGATGCGCGACGACAAGGTGAGAGAACACTACGTAAGAATCAACAGATGGCCCAAATTATCCGTGAGGAGAAGACAGGACTGGAGCTGGCAGTTGTCCAACCATCTCTGCTGCTATACAAGTGTCCCGGACGCTAATCGGACGTGACAAGTGGCTGCCGCCTGCCTTCGTCTTTCCTTTGTAAAGTTGTTTTCCCAAACAAGAAAGTCGATCTAAAAAGGGCAAACTGCACCTGTCCTCCTGGGAGGGCTGATCCGTAATACTTCACCGTTTGAACATTTATTTCGTTTGAGTTGAGAATTGGATTCCAAACATACCATAATTTTTTTTTTTTTAAGAATAAAAATGTTTCTCCAAAATATAATTGTAATATTTTGATGTTTTTTTAATTTAAAGATGAATTCAAAGGGTTTTGTGCCATAGAAAGAAACTGAAAAACGAATCCCAGAGTTTTACAAATGTGCCTCAAGCTATAATTGTAATACGATAAGCTATTCAAATATTAGGAATTTTGTTTGCAAAAACAAAAGGAAGATTTGTTTATCACAATGATTTCTAACATAGTGACCAGTTATAGGATAACATAGGTCGCAGCTATAGGATAGCTGCGACAGTACAACTCTGGTTGTCCCATGTCAACATTGATGATCTGTTTTTTTTTAAATTTTTTTTCCCACACTATATGATAAAAAGAATGAAAAATAAAAAATTGGTAAGGTACCAAATTACAAGCCTCCAAACTGCACTTCCGAATGGATGCTTTGATGATTCAGAAACCAGTGACAACATATTTTTATTGAAGGTTTTTTTTTTTTTTTTTTTGGTTGAAAGTGCTTACTTATGTTTCAGTACATTTTCTTGTATTTTTAGGCCTATAATTATTATTAGCCTTCTGTAATGGGCTCTACTTGTTTATTTAGTGGTCGTTGAAGGCATAAAAGAATAAGAATTTTATATAATTTTATTCTATTGTCTTTAAAATCAAATGTCCAGAATTACTTTATAAACATTACTACTCTTAGTGGAACTTGCGAGTGCATAGCTTTCGAAATCTATGTGTGTGTGTGTATAAAATCTTACTTTAAGATTTGTTAATTGTAAAATAAAAATAACAAATTTATTTTGGTGCATAAAGAGTGCGTCCTTAAATCTACGGCATTATATTTGGTTATTCTTGAATAATTAATTTTCATTATGAAAATAATCATTTTAGAATTAAAAGAAATTGGAAAGTTTTTAAAGGAATTTCCAAATTTGATTTGTTTTCCAACCCAAATAATTGTTCAACAAAAGCCTATAATGATGTGTTGGTGTGGGTTTTTTTTAAAAAAAAGTCCTTGTATTCTCTATTTAAAAAAATGACCAATTTTTTGGATCTTTATAATTTGTCCCAAAGCCAGAAACTGTTGTCCCAATATATATATATATATATATTAATTTTTTTATTATTATTTTATATATATATATATAGAATTCTTGTTATAAAGTTGGAAATCCGGTTTCCAATAACAGTCGAGCCTGCGACCAGAGTTTCTGGCTTTGAGACAAATTATGAAGATCCAAAAAGTGGGTCATTTTTTTAAATAGAGAATAAAAGGACTTTTTAAAAAAATATATATATTAGGATTTTGTAGTGATTATATATATAGTAGTTGTATAATTTGTTAAATTCTTTTGATCTTTCATTATTTTGTATTTAAAATATTTATGAACTATTTGTTATTTATACACCTTTTTCTTGTAATTTGTTCGTTTATGTATTTTCTCAAACTTTCCCTTTTATTTTTTTAATTTCTATTGATATTTCCTTATTTAATATTTGAAATTTTTTTGGAAACCTTATAGTATTAAATAATTTTGTCATTATTATTTGAAATATAATAATTTTATAAATTTAATATGATGTCACATGATTTGTTATGTATTATAATATTAATCTCATTAGTAATTAGAAATGAAACTAGAGGGATCATAACATATATGGAAACATACATAGTTTGATAATAATATATTCATTAAAAGTAAGCATAACATATGAAGAGTCATACATGACTAATATTAAATGATAATCATATATTTATTTTCATCAAATATGTAATACTATGACTTATACCATAAATGACTGACAGCATTTAAAATTTCACGACTTGATAGTTTATGACATTGAGCAAATGCAACCTCTTCAACTAATCAAAATATTTGATACCCAAAGTAGTGCGCTAGCATTCGATTATTTTTTTATTTTATTTGTCAGACGGTATTTTCGTATGTTTCCACTGAGTTTTTAGGCATGGACAGTAACTATCGCTTAGGCTCAGAGATCACGGACTAATGTTTTAGACTCCTCTACTTTGTGCGTCCATTCTTTTTTTATATTACGGTAGTATTCAACTGGGTCATCATCAATAATAGATGCATAATCATTATCTCTTTTTGTAATAAGCCACACCCCTCGTAGCCTGAAATTTGGATAATCTTGCGTACCCATAAGCAAATTACAATAACTTCTAAGTAAAGATATATATCATGCAATGGTGAGGCTCTTCAGTCGAGAATCAAGTAATACCCATCTATTGATGTCAATAAAGTTGTAATAAAGATGGCATGCTGCAAAAGCATAACAATATTGATAAGATAAAACAATATATAAAGTTATGTTGTGTCATTCAATATATAAAATAGGGCACATGCCCTGCAATCTAATGTACCGAGATATTAAAAATTGATAACTATCTATTAATGTGATAAATCAATTTAACAGTAGGGTTGATCAATCGAAAATGAAGTAATCCTTATGACCTGTTTGAAATAAAGCTGTAGTAAAGAAATATTAAAAATTTAATATCCATCTATTAACGCAATAAGCCACTACAATGGTAGAGATGGCCAATCACCTAAAGCCCTTATGCCTGAACCACTTGAATTGCCTCATTCCAATCTGCAATAGAGTAGGTTAGTTTGATTGAACAGCGCAAGCAATGGCAAGCAATTGATGTGATCATGCATTAGAGGCAAGTTTAGAGTTTCTTATTATAAATATATGTGTCGTTGTTGGTCAAAAATCATTAATGCAACATTTTTGGGCATCCAAAATGCACTACACTGGTGGAGATATCTTTCAAACTATTAAGATATCGTGGCTTCTTGATAACTATTTTTAATACAGTTTAGATTTAAATAAGAGATATTCACCTTACTAAAATGGAAACAAAATGGCAATATCGAATACAACAACAACATGAAATTTTTGTAGAGATTCAATAAGTTGAAATTCGTTATCCCCATCAGAAGATGGTGAGTATATCACAAAAAACGCATGAGGAAAAGACACTAGCTTTGAATCGGATATGAGAGGAAAACAATAGAATGCTCATGCGTCTACAATGTAATTGCTACCAACTCATGGCTCACGAATGTACAACTTATGGCAAGGAAGAAGAAGCACACTTCAATTGGACATTAAGCATACAACCAATATATATATCTAATGTTGAAATGTCAAATGATAAGGAGTGAAGTATTTCCAACATGCTAGTTGTGTAGGCATTGTACATGTAGTTATTTAGTGTTAACTAAGTTGAAATAAGTGTAAGAGTTTGTGTTCAACTATATGTAAGCACCATGTATGCACCTTGTTTGTGTTGAACTTCGTTTGTGAACTACTATTTGGATGTATGTATGGTTTGGCATATCTTATGATTTTTGTTATTATGAATCATCGATAAACATATGCATCTTAATATATATTTTATACACGACAGTATCAGGCATGAGTAATATACAAATAAGTTTCATATGACCAAGAAATTTAATGAAATAAATTAACACCGAAATCTTGTTTAACACAATAAAGAATTAGATAAAAAAAATCCTCAAAAACTAAGAAAACATAATTATAACATATACATCAAAAAATATGCAGCTCAAGGATAGTGATCTAGATGATCAATCATGTCTAGTGCAATTGTAGCTCTAGCAACCTTGCATTTTTTTGTCTTTACAATCTAGATGGCCAGATCATCCCCAACCGAGTGTGAAGTTGCTAGATCAATCTTGAGACCCTTAGATCAATTTGGAGCTCAACAAAAGCTAGATTTAGTTAGGAAATTGCCTTTTTTCATAATTTCTTTATTTTTAGTAGTACTTATATGAGTTTTGGGGTTTATAAAGCTACTTATACACTATGAATAGAGCCTTAGTTATTTGGTAAAGGATATTTTTGATACTTTGGCATTGAAATACAATTTCTTCCTGTTTCTAGAAAATTTGAGCGATTCAATTTTCTTGTGAGAACCCAAATCAAAGTATCTTAAATTTCTTAATTTGATTTGTAATGTATCGACTAACTAAATATATTAGTTGTAGCTGTCTATCACTTGTATTCAACAAAATCGTTGCGTTCTTGGGTCGTTCATCACGATTCACACAATCAAGTTATTGTTAAGTTCTGACATATATTAAATTCATTTCGTTTACACTTCCACACACATGTCACAAAAACCTATTCTTTTTCCTTATCCTTTCAACGGAACATGCTATTACAAAAATACACAAGGTTGACGCTAAAGATGATCTTGAAAGTTGATTGTATTATATTCTATTAGTATTACTTAAAAGGAATAGGTAACATGTTCAAAACACAATCAATAATGTGTGTGCAAAATAATTAAAAAAATTAAAATTTATTTTATTAAATTATTAATAGTCTTGTAAATGTTGAACTCTAATATGTGTGTGTGTGTGTGTGTTCGAGACTATTGCATTACTTGGATATTCATGGAGAAAAGTTAAGAAGAAAATCTAATTATAAAATTAAGTGCAAGTCGGGTTTATCGCATTGTCTTGGTGGATAAGTTTACACAGAGGTAAGTGAGTTTGAAAGAAATATTTATTTTATTTATATTTACTAATTAACCAATTTGTTAAACTTCCTTGATTTTAGTACATCGATGAATGAGAAGGTAATCTCTGTAATTAGGTTTGTCTACCAAACGGCAGTTTTTACATAGGGGAGGAGGCATTTTACAATCTAATAGTAATAAATGTACACAAACATCAATATACTCAAGTTGAACCCGAACACAAGTCTGTCCAAATCGGAGTTGTTCGTAATGCACTAAGGCGTAGTTTCAACGCTACTTTTAGATGGGAGCTCTAAGTTTAGCTAAGATCTATGCTTTGGGCACCATTTTTCCGAGTGCTGGGTGCATGCCATGTGTGTCATTATGACTTGTGTTGCAATTTATTTTTTTAATGAAACAAATGACGGAGATAAAAAAAAAAAAAAACCATTTACTTGCCTTATGATATCTTCTTCTTTTCTTTGTTAATTATTGGTAAGTTTATTTATTTATTTTGTAGGTTTTTTTATTATTCTCTGTTATTTCTCTCAAATTCTAGGTAATATTCTTTCGGGTTTTCTCTTTTATTTTTTCTCCAAATAATTTTTCTTTTTTTTACAATGTTTATATTTCTTCATTTAGCATCACGCCTGTCAACATAGATGAACTACAAATGTTAAAAATTTATTGGATAGTATTTTTTTTTCCTAATGTTTAAAAGTATTTCTTGAAAATCAATACTATCGAAAAACATTGAATCTTTATTGTGTTTTCGTTTTGTAGGGATATCTCATAAATACATTTTTTATTTATTTTTGAACTTTCTATACATAGATACTAACATTTTATCTGTATTTTCACATTAAATTAGAGGTTAAAATATATATTACATAGCATTTGTTTGTGTTTTATTTTTTGTGAAAATTATTTGTAGTACAAATATATTTCTATTTTTATAATTTTGACCTATGCTTAATAAGGCATGCGCGACATGCGGAGAAGTCTTCGCACCTTAATACACCATGTGTCATTGAAAATTATGATTAAATTTTATTCTACTGTAGAACAATCAAATCAAGATCGAACATTTTAAAAATTCAAAAGACAACAAAATAAAATAAACAAACTTGAACAATAAGCCAACTCGTTTAATTGGAAGCAGTTTATCACTTTAGTGACGAGGAGTTGTAGCAGCTAATGTTTTTTATTGGGTTGAAAGCAATGGAATGAGGTTGGCCCATGATGTTACGTTTTGAAGGCTTTTCCTTTACTCTTAAAAGAAGCTTTTGAGGGCACAAACTTCAGTCTACAAATCGAGGGGAATATCCCTCTCTTATTGCTAAGATAATACAGGTTAAGATATACTTTCAACATGTTTTAACTCCATAGTATGTTTTAACATACTTTCAGCTGGTGCAAAAGGACATGTGAATTTCCAACATTTTTGTGCATTTATTACCCAACCTTAATGGGTTATGTTTAATCGGAGATTAGATGAAATAGAGTTTCACATCGGATGAAAATTAAGTTTAGCTATAAAACTTTGATTTATTTAATAGATTAATAATTTGATAATGTATAAGACTAATGATTAATTTTGCAATGTATATATATCTATAAAATTAAATATTTTTATGTTCATGCATAGATATAATTGAATGGTGCATAAATATAACAATTAAATTTTAAAATCTGCGTATTAAAGCAAAGTTGGAATTCATATTTAAATAAAAATTTTATTAAGTACTGTGTTTGGATTGCCTATATTTTGATGGAAAAAAAAAAAGTGAAGTGAACTGCAAACCTAAGATAGCAACATGTTTTATTCTGCATGAGAGGAGGGCATTCCTTTTTCAGTTATGGCCACCAAAATTACGTGAAAAAATGCAAGAGCCCTCAATAGGCGCGAAGTGAATTAAATCAGATCTTCACGCAGTTTAAATCACTGTTCCATCCCTTTCATGGCTCAAAAGCTCAAGCAAATAATGACCATAAATTAGGGAAAATGGAACTGCGTGTAGAATATAAAAACGTCATAATGAACTAGAGAAATGCAGACCACAGCAACACAATCACTACCAATGTACATTGTCTCCAACAGCTGCATCATTTTTATAGATGAAGGGACGGACGACAAAGATCAGTATGAACAAGCAGAACCCAATGAAAACAGATAACTTAATTGGTTTTTCAAAATGTTTTTAGTTTATTTAGACAAGCAAGCAAAGCAAAAGTAAACATAAAACTCTTGCTGGGAAGGAATGGTGCTTTCGCTGCAATCTGCGCACCAGAGCCGAGATTAAAACCACAAATTTACCAAATATCAGGGCGGAGCTCCCCAGTGGCTGGAGGCATCCATTTCCCGGAGTGGTAGACACTTTCACCCACTTTCCAACCCGGCACATCTTTCATGATTCTGGCCTCTTCCTCAAGATACTTCTTCCATTCTTTAACAAACCTGAAGAATCCAGGAGAGAGAGTGGAGATAATAATGAGAATGGTATGTAGTAAAGAATTTATAAGAAAAAGAACCGTTGGCCAGATTACGAGTCTCACCTTTCATCTTCTTCTGCTTGAAGCATGGGCAGTATGGCCCTGCGAGCAGCATATTTTTCTTCCTTCAATGCCCTAAGCAGCATAAAATTTCAGCAGGATATTTTCATTATAATGTTCAAAAACAAAACCAGACATATTTATGCCCCAGAACACAAAAGGTTTTTTATCAAATATTCCTCCTTTCTGATTTAGTTTACCTCTTACCTAAGAGGTAAATAAGTGCTATTTCTGCAACCTGAGATCTAAAATAACAGAACAAAAAAAGAGTATATGGATTTTGAAAACCCAAAACTTGGGTGTTCTAGGTTTCCAAATACCAAAATTAAGAAAAATTTAAAAAATGAATCCAGAATCCTAGATCCCAGAATTCGTTATACAAAAAGAAAAAAAAATAAAAGGTTGACTTTTGAGATCCTGGATTGCAGAATTCATTATAAAAAGAAAAAAATAAGAAAAGATAGATTCAAATATCCTAGATTTTGAAAGTCATTATAAAAATATTAAAAAAAATGTCCAAATTTTAGCCATTCAAATGAATAATCAAACATCAATTTTGGTTCTTGGGAACCTAGAATCACCCATTTTTCAGATTTTCAAAATTCAAATACTCTGTTTCTACAATCTTACATCCCAGATCGCGTAATTAGCATTAATTTTTCAATTCTTTCTCAAGTATGACTGTGAAGTAACCCAAACCAAAAGGTTGGATTACCTGGTAAAAAAACCCAAATAATAATGCTAATTTGTTAAACAGTAAAGGGATGGTAAAGATATGAAAACTATACATAGAATAATATGAAGCTAGCATGTATTTTAATTTTAGAGTCCAAAAGACTTGACAACACGCAAGATTTATCAACTATAACCCATCTAGTGGAACGTCATGAATGACAGTATGATTGGAAAGTGATTTTTGTCCTCAAAGAAAATAGCCTACTCAGGCACCTGATAGAAGAACATTGAAATAGTCGGTTTCCAACATACCATTTCATCACCATTTTATGTCTAATTCCCTAAACCTGTGGCAAAAGATTTATGAATAAAAACAAATAAGTATTAGTGGGCATTAAAAGGGTTTCTGTAACTATGGAAGGAGATAAGAAAGAAAATCTGCCGGTGGACCAAAACTACAAGGGTGATTTGAAGATGGCTAGTGACTATTAAAAAGAGTCAAGCCCACAATTGAATAATAAGTCAATGGAATAGTTATGATGAGATAAGAGAATGTTTATAACATTGTTCATAACCGGCTGTTTGGGCTGGAAAAATCTTTGTAACCGAAAGTGGGAAAAATGATTACTCTTATATCGGTAGTAATGGGTTAGTAAATAAAGAGTTGAATATGGCCTATATGTCAGCGTATAAGCACAGAAATCAACTTGAAAGCCATTATACGCATTACAGAAAGACAAGAATTTTTCTTTCACCAAAACGTCACTGCCCTGTTGATTGAGAAAGGAGAAATCAGTAGGACCCATTCAAACACGGCACTAACGTAAGCCATCCGACCAGCAATTTCATTTCAATACAGTAGATCATTATTCAGAAGTTTAGTTAGTTCAAGAGTAGGGATTTTCTGTTCATAAAGATTGATTTTCATGACTAGAAATCAAGCATACACACACACAAAACCAAAAGGAGTAAGAGTGGAATCAAGGATTCGAGCCTGGACAAATAGAACAGCTTTGGAAGATAAACAAAGAGTGAAATTTACATCAAGGTAAAAATTCACCAACTTTGAATTTCTACTTCCTTATTTCCCTTGAAACACTGTTGTTAAAGGCGCCAAATAGCAGGCGCCAAGGCGACGGGCGCTAAAGGTGCCAGCACAGCACCTTGCAGGTCTGTTTGGCACACACCTTCGCTAGCGCGCCTCTGCGAAGACAAAAATCTGCTTTAAAAAAAAAAAAAATTGGATGAAAGTCACGTTTCAACCCAGATTAGCTAGGGGGTTTCAAAAGCGCATTAGCCCATGCGTTTTTATTTAAAAAAAACAACAAAAAGCCCTAAAACTACAGAATTCTTCATTCATTCGCTACTTCATTTGTGCAGAGCTGCGATGCATCCGGCTTTCCTCCACTGTTTCTCCACCATTTCGGCCGGTCTTCTCCAATATTTTCTTCCCCATTAGCGGTGCATAGGCTCTGGTAAGTTTTCTCTATTTCTTCAGATAAAATCTCCCTCTGGCAGTCTGGCTCTGAGAAAATTGCTTGAGTTGCCATCTGTTTTTGGTTGCCTTACATAATTTCCTTTGGTTGCTTGGGTGATTCTGATAATTGGTATAAAGTTGATAGAATCAGGAGATGCTAGTGCTCAAAATGTGCTTTAAAAGTGAATGATGACACATGATAGCAATTAGCATATTCAGTTTCAATTCTGTAAGTTGTTCAGAACTTCAGATTCAATTCAACTATAATAGCTGTTTTCCGGTTATTCATTGACAATGACAAGGTGTTGTTTGTTTGCATATTTGAAGTTTTATAGAAATGTGACTTGGCTGCCGCATTTCTTAATTTCTGCAAAAAATTAGCAGTGAATGTGGATTATGTGGTGCAAAAATTGTATGATGTGATGTTGATTGCTGCCTATGATTCTATTGAATGATGTGCACGGTGTTATTTTTGTTTATATTGATTGTTGAGTTGAATTGATTGTTAGGAATTATTTATTTGGTCATTTGTGTTTTGACTGTTTGCTAATTGTTGTATTTGACATTTGGAATTTTGGATAGTGAAAAATGTCCTATTCTAATGCATCGAATTTAAATCGAAACGACCCCACTTGGAATTATGCATTGTTGCTCAATCCCCACAATACAAACGATGTTAAATGTAAGTTTTGTAGAAAACTAACAAAAAGAGGGATTACGCGACATAAACATGTTATTAGAGGATTTCGCAACGCAAATGCATGTCCCAAGTGTCCCGAACATGTTAAGGATGAGCTAAAAGCCTACATTGAAAAGAAGAAGGAGCTAAAAAATCAAATGAATGCGATGCCTCATTTTTGATATAACAAATAAAAAGCGTGCTAGGTGGGATTGGGAAGAGGAGGTAATAACATCAAGTCATGAAAAGCGACCATCTACTGCAAGCTCCTCAGCTATCACAAAAAGGTCAAAACAAGTAGGTCCTATCGATTTGTTTTTTGCACAATCTACAAAGGATGTCCTAAAAGAGAAAAAGAAAAAAATACTACTTTGAAATTTGATGAAGCTTTGCAGATAAAGAAGGATTATGTGGTGCAAAAATTTTGAAGATGGATGTATGATGCTATGATTCCATTTAATGCCGTGAAGCATGATGGTTTTGCACCAATGACTGAAGCAATTGGTCAATTTAGCCCTAGCATGAAACCACCTACAAATCATGAAGGAAGAGTTGTGTGCTTAAAAAAGGAACTTCAGCACACAAACGAAATTTTGAAAAGTCATGATGAAGACATGGAAATATGGTTGCTCGTTAATGGCTAATGGATGGACTAACAGAAAAAACAGGACATTAATCAATTTTTTGGTAAATTGTCCAAGAGGAAGCAAATTTGTAGAGTCGATTGATGCATCCTCATTTGCTCACACCAGAGAGAAGATGTTTAAGTTGTTAGAAAAGTTCATTCATCGCATTGGAGTAGAAAATGTAGTGCAAGTAATTACTGACAATGCCAGTGCAAATGTTGTGGCAGGTAAGAATTAAGATTAAGAAAGTATTTCAATTTTTCATTTAATAAGTTTGTTTTATCTATTTATTTATTAAAGTGTTATTTATATTTTATAATTTTGAATGAATAGGAAAACTTTTGGAAGAGAAGTATCCACATTTATATTGGTCTCCTTGTGCTGCTCATTGTATCGACTTGATATTTGAAAATATCTTCAAACTTCCAAATTTGAAAAAAGCTTATGAGCAAGCGATGATGGTAAACAGGTATATATATAATAGGCCGCATCTTTCAAATATGATGAGGCAATTTACTGGCCAAAAGTAGATGGTTCGTGCAGAGAAGACTCGATTTGCCACAACATTTTGGACCTTGAAGCACTTTCAAATTCAAAAAGTAAATTTGAAGAAAATGTTTACATCAGATGAATGGAATAAATCAAAATATTCAAAGGAGATGCAAGGGAAGAATGTGGCTGAAGTGATTCTAATGTCTTCATTTTGGAATCACATTTTTTACGCCTTAAAAGTAGGTGGTCCATTGTTAAATCTGCTTGTTGATAGTGAAAAGAAGCCAGTGATGGGATATATTTATGAGGCAATGGATTGGACAAAAGAAGCTATAATGGCCTCACTTGACAATAATGAGGACAAGTATAAGACAATCTTCAAAATAATTGATGATAGATGGCAGTTCCAGCTCCATCGAGCCTTGCATACGGCTGGTTATTTTCTAAACCCAAAATTTTTCTGTGCACATCCTCATATTGAACAAGATCAAGAAGTGATAAATGGTTTGTATAGCTGCATAGAAAGATTGGTACCAAGTGCAGGCGTACAAGACAAGATAACCATAGAGCTTGTGTATTATAAAAGGGCTTAAGGTCTCTTTGGGAAGTTAATTGCTACTAGACAAAGGAATCTCATATCACCAAGTAATTGATATTTTTAAATTTAACGTGTTTTATTATTTTTATGTATCTGTTGATTCTGCTCTTTTTTGCTTATTGTGGTTTTGTTTTAAAAAAATTTACCAGTTAAATGATGTGCTGCATATGGCTCTGATACTCCAAATTTACAAAAGTTTGCAATTAAGGTGCTTAGCCTCACTTGTAGTTCATCTAATTGTGAAAGAAATTGAAGCGTATTTGAGCATGTAAGTATATGTTTATTTTGTCAAAAAAATTACGACAACTAAAGTTTAATGCATGTTAATTATTTATAATCTTGCAGCTTCATTCTAAAAAAAAGAAGCCGGTTGTAGCAATCACACTTTAATGACTCGGTCTACATCAAGTATAATAAGGCGTTAAAGTGAAGATATAATGCGCGAGACTCTATTGATCCAATCGAATTGGATGGATTTGAATTTGATGAAACAAGCAGTGATGGTTGTTAGGGACGGTGGATGAAGGAAGTGATGATAAAAATGCTCTAGTATTTAGTGATGATGATTTGACTTAGGGTGATGTCACAAGAGCTTCAGAAGTAAAGGAAACACCATATTAATTTTGATCCAAGAAAGTAAGTGGTGTTGGATCGAGCTCCAGGAAATTGGCCTCATCTAAAGGAAAATCTATTGTGCGTCAATTGATTAATGAAGAAGAGGAAGAGATCAACTTAGATGACATGAAGACGGAGGAAAAGGATCCCGAATGCTACAAGTCTAATGATGATATGGAAAAAGAATATGAAGAATCATTTAATTAGAGTTTGCATGCTTTTATTTATATTACTTGATTTGCTATGTCTATACTCTATATGCATGAAAGATGTAGTCATTGTCATTTGAAGTTTTAAGAGTTAATTAGTTGTATGTTATTTGCTTTATTATTAAAAATTTGAAATTTATATTGCTATTCATTTTACATTTATCATTTAAATTTTTCTTTATGAAATTGCTAATGACGTGATCATTTTTTATTTATTACATAAAGTCATAAATTGTGTGCTGTGCTTCGCAAAGGCGTGCGCCATGCCATTCACAATTCACCATGACTCTATAAAATTTTTACGCCTTAAAGTGCCATACGCCTTTGACAACTATGCCTTGAAATATCTAGTTATGATAGAGAAGTGTAAATGTCAACTAAAGGGAGGTGAGAGTAATTGATGATTCCTGGTATGGTTGCACAAAAAGAAGTCTATAAGCATATATACATATATGCGAAGAGAAACGGAATAACAGTCGTAAATTCGGATATCATTCAAGCTCCTACTACTATTGCGATTGTAGGAATTAATCTAAGATCCTAAATGATAGATTGTAAGAATAGGGATAAGTGTTTGCAAGATTTATTTTCATACAAGTGGAAATCTAGAATCTAAGGGAAACATAAGGAATTGTGTTAGATCTGCACAAAACCAAATCTTGGGCTGGTTTACATGAAATCCCTTTAGGTGCCTTGATAAACAGGAAATAGTTAATTCAATAGCTCATTAAAGGCCTTAGGATATAGTCTCGGACCAGTAATTTCCCAGGAAGCGAGAAGAAAAGGCAAGAAAAACCAAAACTAGCCACACTACTCAACCAACTGTAGTGTTTGCAAAGCATCCCGTGGACGTCAAGCCTTGCACTCGCAAAATGCACCACTACAATAGCGCATCAACTACAGACTTTTGCAAAGTCTACTATAGTTAGTCTCGCAGTTGTGGGCAACATGCTTCTCTATGGTTGTGAATCGGGCACAAACACTTCCAAAACCCACTACAAACACTTTTGCGGTAGCAAAGCGTGACAATGTGGTTGTGGAGGCTTTCAACGTAATCGCGAAATGAACCGTGGAAGAAATTAAAGTGTGTCCTACATCTACTCACTTACAAAAGCCTTCTTCATGAGTGCGGTAGACTTGTTCGTAGTCACAAAATCGGAAATACTTACAAAAATTAGTTTGAGAGTTATAATGTCCAATTTACTCAATTTTTCGAGATAAGAATATTTGAAAGCCTTGAAATAGGCAAAAGATTTGATTATATGAATTACATGTCATACAAGGCCACTTAAGGAAGAAAAGAGTTGTAACTTAGAAATTTAAGTTAAAAGTTAGAAATGAATAAGAATCAAATTCTTATAATTTGGGATTAAATCGGATATTATTTGATTGAATAGGTAACTAAAGGAACAAGCCCAATAAAACCTCAAGCAAGCAAATCAATTATCAAGTAAATAGTTACCTAAAATTTTATGCAAATTTATTTTCTCAAATTTTATGATCATTTCAATTGCTACAATTTTCAAGAAAATTTTTCTATAAAGTCAATACTCTCAGTTGAAAATTCTAAATTATGTCAATTCTAAATTACTCATATTGTAAAATTTGCACGCGAACAAGTGTTTAAATTGTTTTACACTGAATACCATGTTATACAATGTCAATTATAAAAAGCTTACGTTATGATGCTAATTGGAGCATTCATTAGTGTAGAATGTTCACTAATGTAGTGGAACTAATTCCAATTCTCCCAAGCAGGGTCAAAGTTACAGGCACTTTCGCTAAGAAATAAGCTAGGGTCAAAGTTCCGGGCCTTCAACCAGAAAATAAGCTAACCTTCTCCATCGAAGTTAGTCGTTCAGTTGTACATGACCCCTTTAATCAAGGTTAAAAATTGAGCTATATAACCCTCTCAATCAAAGTTAAAGATTGAGTTCAAGTGACCTTCTCAATCGAAATTAAAGATTGAGACAGCCTTTATGACTACACGTGACCCTTCTTAATCGAGATCGAAGACTAAGATCTGATCAGTGAGTTTAGTACACGAAGCGTCCAAACTAATGAGCATTCTAACATGTAGAAATGATGATTGAAAAGAAATCTTTACTGAAATGCGATTTTGTTGAAAATGATCTTATTGAATGATTTTTGGATATATTTATTTTGTTCACATTCCCTAAAGACAAGTAATCCCTTACTAGGTGATTATTCGATCACAAGTTTTAAAAATCCTCTTTGCAGATGAGAATGATGAAGACAAACACACATGGGGTTGGTGAGGAAGCTGGTCTTAAAAAAATATATGATTTTATTATTTGGAGTCATACTATCTGAGAATCTATAAATTTCCACTGCAAGGGTTGTATTTCAGAAATGATATGGGTAATCATCTAGCATGTGACTATCAACCGCCTTGTGCACTCTCCATCTTTATACATCAAGAATTACAGAGCTTGTAAAACCAGCAAGAAGTCCAATGCCTGGAAGGCCCAAGGAGCAAATTCACTGGCATTTAAAATTAGTTTTATTACTGAACCTATAATAACATCCAAATATTGGAAGAACCACTGAACAACTCCAACAATGAAAACAGTTACAAACAAACTAAAATTACAACTTTTTTTCCTCAGAAACTCTTCAAAACTAGCCGTATCCAATATTGAGTTCAAAATCCAATGCAAGAACTGATAAAAAAAAAAGCTCAAAGTAGGTTCTACAGGATTTGAAATTCATAGTAAGCAGAAACTCAAAATAATGGATTCGATATCACTAGCACCCAGTTATTTCGATTAAAACGCAGCCTCGAAAAGAATAACCTCGTATTTGGTTTCAAGGACCCCAATCCTCGTAGAATTAGAATTACACCTACTTCCACTCTTAATTTTAATATATTTTCCACGAAATCCAATTCCTATGTATTTTTCCCAGAAAACAGACTCTCTAATCAAATTACTAGGCAAACAATCCAGACACGACTTTGATTAACACCTAAAAACCACAAATGGTTAAAATGCATACGCACATAATCGTACCTTCGGATCTTGTTTCCTTTACCGACCTGGTACATGCCCCACGAGAATGTACCAAAAGCGGCTAAGAAAATGGCCATGGCGCTGGGGCCTTTGTTTGGGATCCTGCGGGCGAACCTAACCGGCGCGAACCCACCCGGCGGCGGACCGTCTTGCAGGACCGGCATATCCTTAACGCTCGCCATTCCGGGCTTCTTCCTTATCACCGCTTCTGTCATCCTGCTTCTTCGATTTTCCTACGAATTTCCTTAATTTTTTTAGTGTGGAGGATGGGCAAAAGAGACGCACAGTCGAGAGTCGAGAGGAAGAAGGGTCGCTAGCTACTCTTCTGCTGTGCGAGTCTATTCGGTTTTCTCCAATACACGAAGGGTTGTTTAGAAAGTGTCACTGATACGTTGCAACAAATCAGAACTGAAATCGCTTTCCCAGTAATTGAATTTTCCTTTATGTTAAATGGGCCAAAATTGAGCTAGAAAGCTAGGATGTAATTAATGATATTGCGTTCTAAAAAAAATATTAAGAAAAAGTAAAAAAAATTTAAAAGAAATGAGATGTAGAAAAGTGGGTATTTCGAGTGAATGGATAGTGTTGAAGATATTGTAATTATTACAGTGATTTAATAATTAGTTAAGTGTTGAAAAATGTAATTGATGTGAAACTTTATTATTAATATGTTTGTATATATTAATATGAGGTGATAAAAATTTGTATAATTGTTAGTAATATTTTTAATATTTATTTTTATTAATATTATTGTTAATGTTTCTATTATTGTTGTTGTTATATTATTATAAGTACCAATTTTATAATTAAAGTAATCATCATTATTAGTATCATTGGTATTATTTTGTAGAATAGTAAATTATTATTGTTGTTATTACTATTAATGATATTATTAGAAATATCATTATCATTATTATTGTTATTATTGTTGCTATTGCTGCTGTTTTTGTTGTTGTTGTTGTTATTATTATACATTTTATTATTCTAAGTAATATTGTTGTTATAATTATTATTAATATCATCGTCATTATTTTTATTATTGGTGTATATTATTATTATTATTATTATTATTATTATTATTTTGAGTAATATTGTTATTATTATTATCATCGTCATCTTCATCATTATTATTATTGGTGCATATTATTATTAATTGTTGTTATATAGTTTTTTATTTTTTTAAATACTGGGATGTTTATATACTGTCATTATTATTAGTCCTAATATTGTTATCATAATAGTTAGTACTACTAATATTGTAAAAAATATTTGTTAACATATTATATTTTAATATTATTGTGCCTAATTTACTAGTATAGTATTAACGGCTTGGGCATATTATAATATCGCCACATTATTAGTAATATCAATATTAGCTTTGTTTTTATAATAACGCTTATTACAATTACTATTTATATTATTATTTAATATAAATTTCATAGCTAATGAATGTGTTTACTTGTCAAGAATAAATAAGTATTATGCCAACATAAATTCTTCAACAATATGCACAACAATTACCTCAAGAAATTAAAACAATGATAATCCGACATGATCTTCAGGGCAATGTATGTAAAGACATACACTGAGGAAGGTAATAACACACGTATAGCAAGTATAAGTTCATAGTTTAAGAGTACATACAAAAACAGTACAAAAGCAGCAATATAATGGATAAATAGAGCACAATAATCGGAATGAAAGTGTGACAGTAGCAATTATGGCATGAGCCAACAATCAAGGGCGTCACCACGAACAAGCGCCACATGTTCTATCAAGCCAAGAGTAATGCTATCTAATGTCCCCTCACCTAAACCCCTGCAATCAGATACTCGCTATTAGTACACAGTAGCTTCACATCAGTTAGTGGACAAGACACATATGTGAATGCTACAGCATCGGGCTCCCTCAAGGACATATTGATCACGTTATGTGGTGCTGGTGGCTGTACAAAAGGGGTGCTAAAAAGTGGCCAAAATTTGTACTATAATCGAAGATGATAAGGACCTCGTGCTCCTGGACCACTACCTGTGGTAAGACCTCTGTGGGGGCTTTGGTGGGTCAAAGACTAGCATATGTAGCACCTCATAGGACTCTCTATATATGCGCCAATGCCTCAAACATAGCATCTCTGATCGATAATCTTATATTTATACCAAAATATGATAATATTATAATCAAGTACAATCACGTAAACAATTGAAAATGTGCAATGAAAAGATATGGTAGAATGGAGATCTTACATATCAACTACCTATCAACTACCCTCCCAAAATGCAAGCCCCACAATGACATGGCATGTCTCTTTATCATACATAACCTTGTGCATGAATAAATAGTTAGCGAATGGCAAGTAACGAGTCTATAGGCTAGCTAACTTTGACATAGCCCAAAAACTATGTACTCCTGTCCAAACTAGCAAGTTAGTTGCTTGGTGATGTCGGCACATATAGGATAGGTTTCATTATCTCTCTAGAAGGATACATATGGACACTCAGCTCAAACATCCATGAAGGCACTTATCAGTCCGATCTTCTCATGTAGTGACCACATCAGTATCTGAGGCCGTGGTGCAAGGTATTGTGGGTTCCTCTGTTGTGACATGGTCCTATATTTTGTGTGCAATCAATTCTTGAAATGATGTTTGCTACATTTCTATGCTAAGTCTATGGTAGCATAAATTAGTAATAAATGGCATTGCCAACAATCGCATGTAGATATAATGGTGACAACATATAGTTTGATATAACACAAAGTGGAAAATCATATTAATACTTGGAATGTCTTCGATAATTCACTCACACAAGAATGAGAAAAAAACCCAACATGATAACAAGTACATCAATGACCATAAATAATAGACATTGTAGTATGCAGCAAGATACACACAATATAAGTACTTCACTCATTTCTCTAGCCTACTAGTTTGCCCAAGTACATTGCACTATTTGGTCTCTAATAAGGTTCTCACCCATTATGCTCTCATTTGAGAGATCTAGATGAGAAAATTCTTCTTGTACCTACTGATGCATTTATGCCTTGAGCTAATCGTCCACCAAATCAGGATTCGCCACCTCATTCAAGAAACGATTTTCATAGCAATGTGTGATAACAAAGTTGTAGACTACATTCATTACAATTACAATGTTGGCCAGGGTTTCCAAATTGTAATTTAGCATGAGCCCCTTTGGTATAAGAAAGCGTCATTTATTTGCAACTCCAAAGTAACGTACGATGTGGTTACGAATGGATGAGTGGCACACAGTGAAACAGTTCTCTCATTGTGTGGTTCTAACCCAGACCTTGTCATTCTGGAATGTAGTAGCACTCTTCAAGGTACAATGCAAGAAATCTATGACTGTTAGCATACCCAATATCTACCACGTAATACTTCCCTACAAGTGCTTACTAAGCATCATCATTTAGCATGACAAGTAATCATGATAATTTTGTAAGCATCCACATTCATTCCTGGGGGAGGCCATGGAAAGTTGTATTCCAACTTCATAGCATGTGTTGAAGAATTTGAGCATCTACTACACTTCCCTTCCAACTAGATACTATAAATGTAAACTTAAGATCAAACGAGCATGTAGCCTTGACGTTTTAATTAAGGATTGCTTTTATGCTCCTATATACAAATGACCAAGAGATAGGGACCCATCCAGGGATGATCATCTCATATATTGCCTCAATACAAGCCATGAAATTAAGAAGATGTTAATAGTGTCACACCTAACATGATACATATGTAATCTCGAGATTAATTTTACCACATAATGTTCACTAACCTTAAAGTATAGGTATCACTGTGGGGTAGTTAAGTATTTTGCTCAAGCACGACCATCATGTGTTGGAGGGCGAATGCACTCTGCTACCATTGAGCACAATGCGTCGCACACCCTATGTAGGTGACGACTTAATATCTTAGGGGAGTGTTGAAATTTTTTAGGTGCATCTCAATGTTGATGATGCATGGCAATGGTTGAAGAATATGGCGGTAGACTCCTTTAGAAGTAGGTGAATCCTGTTGTGCTATAGCAAGTAGCCAATTTAAATTATCTTCTCACATAGCAAATAGAAGGTGGGCTCCGCCATGCGTAATGTGTCATAAAACCAGTCCTTGCGACTGAGGAGCAACTTGTTTATCCAGTCTAACGCACGAAATCAAGAATCTCAAAGTGGATATTTGAACATATTAGTGAAAGACCGGGACACCGTCATGTGGTAAAAAAATGAGAGAGAAGATTTGCATGCCCCAATTGCAATGTTCTCATGCCCATTTGTGAGATCCACTAACATCATTAGCAATATCATCTACAACATCATTCTGTACATCATCATTAAGTTCATCATGGTATTGATTGCCTTCACAGCTAGACACCTATATCCATGAATCAGGGAGGGGAGACAATGTATTCTCATTCTAAAATAAAAGCTCTACAGAATATGTAGGAGGAAAATATAGGACAAAATAAGTGTGCCACAAACTATTGGGAACAAAAAACAAATTATTATTAATAGTGAAAAGTGTGTCATAACAAGCCCAGAATAATTCATATCCATGATAATGCGTCACTTCACACAAAGACTGATAAACAACTCTAGCAATTATCCTAACTTGCCTAAATAGCCACGTCTCTTGTGGGGTGATAGGGCATTGAAGATTAGATGATGAGTGGGGTCCTCCACTACCTTCGTTAGAGCATTGCACTAGATCGGGTATCTTCTCAAGTGCCTCAATACACATCTCCATGGCAGCAACAAAGCTAGGGTTCGACTGTAATGCTACTATGTTATTTGTCCACTCCCAAGAATTTAACATTGAGACAACAACAAGAGGTGTGGGCTTCTTGTGCATGGAGGAGGACACAAATGCGTGGCTTGTAGACATGCAGTCGCTTGAAGATTATGAATTATGATATGATGATTGCGCAGCTGCCTCTAGTCCTAAATCCTTCGTATCCCTTACCTCATACTTACAACCTTCACATTAGCAATGCCCAGGGGTAGGTAACAAAGCTTAGGTGCAGGCACAGGCCATCTACCCAGTCATAATATGGGAAAAAAATATATCAAGTGTCTGTATCATGGAAGACCTTTAGTACACAATGATTTATTATTTGGGTTTACCTACATTTGAAGGTTGTTCCACTTTACAATTTTGTGTGAATATATTATGGATTGGTGTATAAAAAATTACAATGTGGAAAGCTAGTAACCAACTGCGAAGTAGGATGTCTCAACTTCGTTGGTGCTAATTACCTTTTCATTCTCGTCATCTCTACCAAAGCCCATCTCCAAGGCTAGTAAGCAATGAGATATATTGCACATTGCCCTTAGCTAATTAAATTTTTCCTAGAGTTGCTTCATAGTATAATTAAAGTCAAGGCATTGCCTCTCACATTTTATGATTATATCTTGCCACTTAGAGGATATGAATGTGGCACTCTTTAGACTACCTTATTGCACTTCATTATGTATAATAGTGATGAAAATATCAGTATTTTAAATTGGTCAGTAGACATCATTAGATCCACTGACCATGTTAGTGGCCTGTGAGTATGCCAATGGCATCATGAACATATTAAAGGGTCTTTCAAGTTTTTTATTACAATGTTGAACATTGAAACACTTATCTATACTATATAAAAAAAATGTGGATGTTTTTGTTAATTCTGAAAAGACATATATATCTTTAATTAAATATTTATATTTATTATAGTAAATAAGGTTGTATTGGTAAAAATAAAATTCTATTTAAAATATTTATCTTTTAGGAGTAGAAGATTAATAGAATTCTAATATATTTAAACTAATTGTGTAGTTATATTTAAATCATGTCAAATTGAAATTTTTTAGTTGCAAGAAATTAGTAGAATTTTTAATTAATATGTATTTTATAAGTAGAAGATTAATATAGTCCCAACATATTCAAACTCCTTATATATAATTATTTCTAAGCTTTGTAAAATAGAAATATAGAAGTAGTACAAAAGTAATAGAATATTAAATTATAAATTAAGTATAATTATACAAATAATAAAATAATAATTTTTAAAAATAATTCAAAATTCAAATTCGTAGATTGTCTTAAAAATAACAATGAATATGTTGGAGGGCATTGCTTTCATAAAAATATATCCTAATAAATAGAAAAATAAATAAATATGATAAAAAACTATAAGTATAAATATCAATTAAATTAAAATATGGAAGAGAGACAAATAGCAAGATAGGTAATAATGAAATAAAACTTTGAACAAGTACATAAATTTCATATATATTATAGAATATTTAAAACGAGTGAATATTTGACTATCAACATTATCAAATATGTAATGAATTAAACTTTAAAAACAATAAAATAAATTTTCTATATAAAGAACACTATTCTTATAATAATAAATTATAAAATAACTAAAATGAGTCAATATTTGACCATTATTTTTATTAAATATGTGATAATTCTTTGAATATTATTATATTTATTTTATAGTTAATTATATTTTTAATAAAATATCACTTAAAACAAATAAAAGAGATTTGAGGCAGAAACGTCGTGAATTACCACTAAACCACCAAGGATTAAGAAATCAAAACAATTGAAGCAGAAAATTAATAAAAGACAAAACAGGATAAAAAAAACAACATTTCGGACCAAAAAAATGTTTTTTTTCCAATTAGCTTCAAGCCTATATATCTACTTGTATCCGTTAACAATTTTCCAATTAAACCACTATACATTAAAAGTTTCAAAAATAAGAAACTTCCTAAAAAGGAAAAAATGAAGAAGATTGGGAAAGAAAACAAATCAAAAACTCAGAAGCACCAACATCAAAATTCCCCTAATTAAATTTGTTAAGTCTTGTTTCCATTACATATTGGTGGTATCTATTCATATAATATATTAACATGAACTTTATTTAAATTTTGAAAGTTAGGTATCTAATTTTTTCTTTTAAGTTTAATAAATTAAGATATATTAAAAAAACTAATAAATTTATATTGAGTAATACAAATCTTTAGTTTTGCTTAAAATTAAAGAGCATATTGTCTAATTATTATAATTAATTTCCTGATATTAATGAATCAATTTAAAATTTGAATAGTCAATCATGTAATAATTATTACTAAAGACAATTTAATATATTAATGTGTGTGTGTGTGTGTGTGTGTGTGTGGTTGTTTCAAAGGTATTTTGACATCTAAAAGCAAATGTTAAAGAAGATAGCAATATGAAAATACATTAAAAAAAAAAAAGCACAGAACTAAATATCGAGGAAAATATATTAGATGGTTTTAGTCAAAACAAAATTAAAAACAACTTCTATAAATTTGATATGTTTTTATAATATGCAAATCATTACTCACGGATTAACATTAGGAAAGTAATTTCAACAAAATGGTAGTTGAATGATAGTTAATGATGCCATTGGATAATTAATGATAGTTGAAAAATCAACCAATCATCTAATCAGTTGAATGTTTAACATTATCTAACTTAGCCTTTCCACTAACACATCGGACAGCCTTTCATGACCCTACCGTTTGTCATATGATGTCAATAATATGATGATTATTTTATTAAAAAATAATTCGGGTGGCATTTATGATTAATAATTTGTTGCTATTAAGTATAAATAGTTTATTAACTGTCGTTACTAGGATTATTTCATTTTACTTGCAGTAACTTTTGTTCTTAGAGTTGGTCTGTCTTTTGACACACAAGGTCCAAAAAGCAATCCTCCATGTACATTGTATTTTCTCTCAGAATTGGTGTACTAAACTAGTCTAAGTAGTACAAATCTAGTCTAAGTATTGCTTTACTGTGTAAATAAAAATAATAAATAAATATTATTCACTAAACCGAAATATAATTTGATCATAATTAACTATATTATTCCCCTACCAACGTACGAAATCACATTGTAAGATACATTCATGTAGACACATAATATACAACTAAAATAAATTTGAATATATGTGATTGATAATTCACAAAACAATAATCCTAATCATATTCATGTCACAATCATGTAACATACAACTACTGAACATGTTGGTATGATAAGAACATAGTTTATGAAATTCAAAAAAAAAATTATAACAAGAGATATTTCATATGAAAACTAGAAATTTGATAACATAGCATACATGTACTTTTATTTTTTTTCAAATGTGCCTCTAAACAACCAATTTGATTAGGGTGAAGAGGTCTCATTTAGAGGTGTATCACATACTTTACATTAAAGAACCAGGAAAAAAAAAAAAAAAAAGAACTCCAAAAGCAAAAACCCAACTAAAAAACAAGGTAGAGAATGCAATAGTACCATGAGAATGAACGAATATGTGTGATTGAGGTTGTATGAATGTGATAGCAATAGATTTTATTTAAAGTGCCACCATGATAACACTCACAGTAAATGGTAAATAAAAGGTAGTGTACAATCACATCAAATACCATTTAGTCAACCTTGGATTTACAACCATTATTGCAAATAAACAAACCAAAAAGTAGTGAACAACAGTACATTATTGCAAATAAACAAACCAAAAAGTAGTGAACAATAGTATATTGCAGCCCTTTTAGTGCAAACCAACATTATTTCAATACAACCATTCAGTGTATCTAGGCAATCCTGCACCCAACTATATAAAAAAAAAAACTTTCACCACCTACGAGTCAAATAAACCAAATTTCAACTCTCACGACCTGGTGTCAAACAAAACAAAGCATGTCAAAACCACCAAAACCACCCAAAACTAGAAAATCAAATCAGTTAATACATCTTAACTTGTTATTGAACTAAGCAAAACTAAATAAACTCAACATTCAAAAATATTAGCTATGTTAATTAAGTAGTAGGAAATCTCAAACAGGCCCATATCATGCCCAACACCGCCTTATGAGTCATGATTTTATAATATATTTGTATGCCTTTAGTGGTTAATTTTTACATGCAGATCAAGCTAAAATGGTTAAAGTATATTTTTATACATGAAATATGTTAATTGTGATGATTTGAAAGTGTTTGAATGTAGCTTTAGTGGTAATTAGTTGATTATGGACAATTTCTATACTTAAGAATGATTTTTGGTCTACAATTTAGGTTTGTGTCTGTGTGAGATGGAGCCGCGGCCACAAAAGACGAGGGTGCCACTATGAAATTCAATTGTAGAGCATTCTGGAATTCTCCATACATTACACCTACCCTACCCCCCATACACCTATAAATACATCTTCTACATGACCAAGAGAGTTTTTAGTTAGTTTTTACCATATAAACATCTTACAAGTAGAAGAGACAAAGATTGAAGGTTTGGAGAAGAAGGAATTAGCACCAAGATTGAAGTGCATTCATTCTCCCACTCAACGTAGAATCTAAAGACTAAGTTTTCATACTTTTTCTATTGATTTTATGTGTGTTTGGATGATGAACACATTAGCAATGATTATCATTAAATTTATCATGAGTTGCTAAATTTATTTCTAGTCCCTGATTGTGTTTAGTAAAATTATGTATGGATGAGTTCTTAATTAATTGTCCTTGCTCGCATAAGTTCTTGATTAATTGTCATTGCTTGCGTAAGTTCTTGATTAATTGTCTTTAGCTAAGTTATTTTTGTTGAATTAGATAGTAATTAAAAGACTTAAACAACCTTATAATTAATTTGTGGCTATGTAGAGAATAACAGGAGTGAAACTAATGCATTAAACGTACAATTGTGAATATTAATCTTGTAAGAATAACGAGAGTGAAACTGTAGAATTAGTGCAGGTAAAACATTATTATTAATCACAAAACTTAATTTCTTGACATAATTTAGCTTTGAAAAACCCATGAAAATTTTGAATCAAAACTATAAGATAGTTTGGAAGAATATCTAGTAAACTTTAGAATTAACAATTTGTAGCCAATGTAATTAAACTGATAATTAATACAACTGGCATAAAATCAACACAATACAAATGGCTAAATTCTTCAACTATGGGAATTCAACCTTCAACTTTGTGTTGTTGCTTTCTGAGTGCTTGTTTTTTTTTTTTAATTACCTTTACTTTTGCTACCTTCCTGGGCTTAACTAATAAGATCCTAGTTACATTAATAAATACACATCTTTCTTCATGGGAATGACACTTATACTCACTAAGTTATAGGTTTTCTATAAATTTAATTTTGGTATGGCAACAATATTCATCAAATTTTAGCATCATTATCGAGGAGGGTGACGAGTGCTGTCAAACACTCTGGGGACTACTAAATTAAACTAGTTTTTGTTTTCCTTTGTTTTTATTATTTCTCAACTTTTCCTTTCCTCTCGTACTCTCTACTTTGTTTTTTTGGATAAAATTACCGCTTTCATGGGTTAATTCCCTGTTTTGGATAATTGTATATGCATAAAGAGTAAAAATGTAGATCTAAATTTTGATCCAAAGATTTAGGGAATGCTACACACATGCCAAGTTCTTTTGAGGTATGAACAAGAAGCAGTGGCCATGAAAGACAACCTACTACTACCACCACAGCCATAGGAACTTCCACTGCCACTAAATTAGAGAGCCATAAGAGATTATGTACAACTAGTAATGAACCCATTCATGACAGGCATAGTCAGACCACTAATTTCCACAAATAATTTTGAGCTAAAGCCTATGTTGATTAATATGGTACTGTTAAACCAATTTGGTGGAGCACCACACAATGACAATAAAATGCAATTAGCTTCTTTCCTCAAACTTTGTGATACTGTTAAGTTTAATAAAGTTTCTATTGATGTAACTAAATTAAGATTATTTATATTTTCTCTTAGGGACAGGGAGCGTCAATGGCTACAATCTTTAACACCAGGCAATGTCATAACCTAATAGGATATGGTCATTAAGTTCCATCCAAATACTTTCCTCTTACTAAGACCATGCAATTGAGATTAGAAATACGCACCTTTACATAGCTAAAATCCGAGATATTGCCAAAAGTATGGGAGTAGTTAAGAAATTACTCAGGAAGTGTCCATAGCATGGTTATCCACTCTGAATGCAGGTACAAACATTTTATAGTAAGATTCCTGGCCAATTACATATTGTTCTTGATGTAACTATAGGAAAAGCCCTCATGAATAAACTTCTTGAAGATGCATGGGTTCTAATTGGGGAAATGGCTTTGACTGCTTACCAGTGGCCATCTAAGATGTCTACAATACACAGGGTCACCGACACACATGATGTAGATACAGTGATAACTCTTACAACAAAAGTTGAACTCTTGTCTAAGGAGATTGGCAGCATTGTAGTAAGTACTCCTCTTCTTTTAGTTTCTATGGTTCAATCATGTGATATGTGTGCAAGTTCTCATCCTACACATGAATGTGGAGAAGAAGAGATGAGCAGTAGCAGCTAAAAAGAACAAGTTAATTTTGTAGAAGGCTAACCAAATAACCTATTCGCAAATACCTACAATCCTAGATAGCGGTATAACTTGAAGTTTTCTTGGAGAAATTAACAAAATCCGTAAGGATTCCAAAGACCATACCCATACTAATAGAAGAAACAGTCATTGGTAGATGTTGTAAGTAGTCTTGCAAAGTCTACGCATAAATGATAGGTAATCTTGCTAATTGTACACAATAATACATCAATCAAACTGACAAATTTTTGCAAAACCAATAGTCTTCCATTAGGAATTTAGGGGTAAAAGTTGGCTAGCTCGCCAAGGAGATAACTAATAAACCCGTGGGTACACTTTCTAACACTATAGAAAATAACTCTATTGAACATGTAAAAAGTTTACAAGCAGTAGGGGACACTAAAGAAGAGGAGGCACAACCAATTACCAAAAAAGGTGAAAAGAAGGAAGCTGTTGCACAACCACCTGGTAAGCCTAAAATTATGTAACCTCAGAGCTTGATTCCAACAAAAGGGAAGGAGCAAGTAGGTAAATTTCTAGTTGATTTTGAAAAACTTGATGTGAATGCTTCTTTAGTTGCAAAGGTTAAGAAGAACCCAAGATTTGTCAAATGCTTGCAAGAAGAGGTTAGTAGAAAGAGAAAATTGGATGATATAGAAGACAACTTAGGAAGGAAAAACATGTTACCACCAAAGCTTAAGGACCTATGAAGTTTTTTCATCCCTTACACCATAGGTAGTACTTTATTTAGTAACGTATTATGTGATTTAGGTGCCAATATAAATGTCAAGTTTTATTCCATTTTAAAGGCACTTGGATTGAAGTTGTTGAAGCCTAAAAGAATGCTGGTGAAGTTAGCAGATAGGTCTGCAAAGAAGCCACTGGGATTGATAGACAACGTGCTCATGAGGGTTAGCAATTTAATTATATGCTCAAAATAGAGGGTGAGAAAGAGTTATTTTTAATCGAGAGCTGTACGTTTTTGGCCACTACTAAAGCTGTCATAAATATGGACAAGTGTTGCTTAACTTTGCATGTTGGTGCTGATGAGGTAACTTATTTCATGCACTCTACACCTTCTATTGCTCACACATATAAGGTGAAGGAAGATGTCTTTATGTTGCGTATGGTTAACAATTCAACTGACGAGTCTAGTGATATAGCTATGAAATAAAAAGAAATAGTGTCGGTGCAAAGCAAAGACGAAAAGGCAAGCGTGGGAGAAGAGCTAAATAAACCACCTGAGCAAGAGTATAAGGAGGATGACCTGGTGTGGTAGAGAGTAAGAAAAAGAAGGAGAAGGAGAACAAAAGAGAGAATTGTAGGTCATAGGGAGTTGTGAATCCCCCAAGCTCTCATTAATTCACCCTAAACATGAATACTTTATCGTTCTATAACATTAAATACAATGCTTCTTAGGAGGCAACCTAAGTTGTTTTACCACTTTTAGTTATTTTGTTTTATGTTTTTGTTTCTTTTATAGTTGTGTGGAGAATTATCATTACTTTTCAACAGATGCAAGAATTGAGAAAAGCCTAAGGAAAGGATGCATGGTTCAAGTGTAGTGCAAAAAGGAGAAGGAATTGTGTCAAAATCCCACTAGGTTATATATTTATAAGTTGCTTATTTTATCATTATGATTGCATTTGTGATATAGGGTGATTGTATAAGTGTGAGGGTGGGCATAAATATAGGAAAATTTCTATGGGGTAATGTTTTGTTTTCATGTGTTTAAAGTGCTAAGAATTTTATACACGCAACTGTGAGTATATGATGAATTTAACAGCATAAAAGTATTATGAATGTAGTGGCCACTATACTTAATTGGTAATGAAATACTAGCGTGTAATTTTTGTTGCTTAGTTCTTTAATTGTTCTTGAGAATGACACACTAGCCTAGTATTGAAAACATGATTCCCATATTTTTACGCACAACGCTCTTCATTCTTAGTTGTTGATTATTTGGGAAGTTCTATGGCAAAGATAGGATAATTGATTTAGAAGTGTAAGTTTTACCTTGAGTATTGATAAATTTTCCAGCAAATAGGTGAGATTGACAAAAGAAGAAAGAGATAGAGAGGCCTTGAAAATTTTTGAAAAATTTCAAAAAAAAAAATTATGAGCATGTGGAAAAAAATAATTCTATTTCATTGATTGGTGTAACTTGGGTTGCACAGAAACCCCTATTCATCCTCATGTAAATAAGTCAATTAATTAAGAATATACAAAGTATCTTAAGTAAAGTTGTGGGTTAAGTAACTAGGGATGTCTGCTGACCCTTGTTCATCTTCACGTAAAAAAGCTACCGACAATTTGAGAAAAATTATAGGGCTCAAAAAATAATGACAAAAATAAGCGTGGGGGGTAAAAGAAAAAAAAAATAATTTAGATCCCATACTATAACTCATGGTTAGTGTTGATTGTTGTTAATTGAACTTGTTCAAAAAGCAATAAGTTAAAGCCTGAAGTGGGTTGTCCTTGAATTAATTGTCTTTGAATTTTCATTGAATCATCAAGTGGTTAGGGTGATTAAGAGTTGAGGAGTGACACACATTTAAAAATTCATGTTGGAAACATGTGGGTCAAGAGTATTGTAATCATGAATGATTGTGAACTATGTGACAATAGAGTATTTTGATTTCTGAAATTAAGATGGGTGGCCAAACATATGGTTTTCATGATTTCAAGCCTCAAGTATTCAATTAAGGGAAAGAGTGTTTATTTGAAGACAAGCAAATGAGTAAGTGTGGGGGTCTGATGAGTCATGATTTTATAGTATATTCGTACCCCTTCTATTTAATTTTTGCACGCATTTCATGCTAAAATGGTTCAAGTAAATTTTTATGCATGAAATGTGTTAATTGTGATGATTTGGAAGTGTTCGAGTGTAGTTTTAGTGGTAATTAGTTGATTATAGACACTTTCTACACTTAAGTATGATTTTTGGTACACATTTTAGGTTTGTGTCTACGAGAGGTGGAGCCACGGTTGCAAAAGATGAGAGTGCCATGGTGAAATTCAACCATAAAGCAATCTGGAATTATCTGTGGTGGTTGTTTGCAGTTGCGAGAAGCAGGGTTGTAGTCACGGGAAGGAGGTGCGTGAGTGTGAGGCAAACTGTGGGGAATATCGGTTGAAGAAGCAAAAGCTGCTACAATCAGTGTTGTGACAGTGGGAAATGATGGTGTGACTGCGAGGAGGGATTGTGCGATGATGAGATTCGAGAAGCAAGCTTATATGATTTCCACTCTTATGTTTGCGAACGCGTAGGAGAGTGTCACAGTCGTGGGATCTAAGTTCACAGTCATGAAGAACAACGAAAGAACTGCTCGATGCATGATTTTAGGGGTTGTTTGGTCTTTTTCCATACATTACACCTACCCTAGCCCCCATGCACCTATAAATACATCTTCTACACGTTTAAGAGGGAGCTTTTAGTTAGTCTTTATCATACAAACACCTAGATAATATAGGAGACAAAGACTGAAGACTTGGAGAAGAAGGAATTCGCACCAAGATTGAAGTGTGTTCATTCTCCCACATAACATAGAATTTATAGACTAAGTTTTCATACTTTTTCTATTGATTGTATGTTTGTTCGGATGATAAACACATTAGTTGTGTTTTCCTTTGAATTTATCATGGATTGCTAAATTTATTTCTAGTCTCTTATATTTGCATTTGATGAAATATGTATACATAAATTCTAGATTAATTGTCTTCGCCTAAGTTATTTACAATTGTTGAATTTAATAGCTATTACGAGAATTATTCAACCTTGTAATTAATATATAACTATGAGAGGAACAACAAGAGTGAAATCAACACACTAAACGTACAATTACAAAAATTAATCATATAGGAATAAAAGAACTAAAACTATTGAATTATTGCAAGTAAAACACTATTAATCATAAAACTTAATTTCTTGACTCTATTTAGCTTAGGAAGACCCTCAAGAATCTTGAGTCTAATCTATAAGAGAGTTTGAGAAAATATTCTGTAAACTTTAGAATTAACAATTCATAACTAGAGTAATTAAAATAATAATTAACATGACTGACATACATAGGAAACCAACACAACACAATTGGCTAGATTCTTCAATTATTGGAACACACCACCCAATGTCACTATCCTCTCTCGTGGAAAAAAGCCAACAGCAATTTCACGGTACATCTCATTATAAATTATCTTTAAATATTTTGAAAAAAAATTAAAGGAATGAGATGAGATATATGGTTCGGGTTTTTATTTTTTTATTCTAATTAATATTTCTATTTAAAAAATTAACCCACTTATAATCGACTTATTAATGTAATCAATTTCGTCGTTCAAAATGGCGAGATAATTTTTTTTAAAAATAAATACATAAAATGTCCCATATTTATCTTTGAATTGCGAGAGAAATATGGATAACGTCATCTTGTCGTTTAAAACTGTGAGATGGTGTAATAATAAGTTATAATAAATTATAATAATTGTAAATTATTATATTTTTATTTAAAATAATAAAATTTATTTAAATAAAAGAATTTTTTAAAATAAATTGAGTTTTAAGTCATAATCTTGTATAATACTTTTTGGGTATTTTATGTTTAAACATTTACGTTGCAATAATAATTTCTTGTAATTTGAAATTATTATGATTTTATTTAAAATGAAAAAAATTATTTACATAAAAGAACATTTTTTTCAATAAATTGAGTTTTAAATTATAATCTTGTATAATAATTTTTGGATTTTTTATGTTTTAACATGGACATTTCAAAAAAAAATACAATTTGAAAAAAAAATAGAAATTTAGTTTTGTTTTATAAAAATAAATGATATTTTTCTAATAAATATTGTTATATAATAGGTTAAAAGATGCATGTTATAACTTTTAAATGAGATTGTATGATGTAATTATAATAAAATTAATATAAATGCCAATAAAATTGAAAATTTTGAATACATACAAGAGGAAATACTAAGTACTACATGTCATCCTCATTCTTTAGGCAACTACCGGTGCCACAGTGTGCAGGTCGTCTAGCATGATGTCCTCTCCGTAGTACTGGATCTCCCTAAGGATAATGCAGAGTATGAGGCTGTTGTGATTCCATACTTACAGAATCCTGTTGGAGTAGTATTAGGGATTCACAGTATTATCGAGGCCGCTCCTTTGGAGTGTACGCATAAAAGGGGGTGTAAGGAGATTCTGAAAGTACCGTGTATGAAAAATCGGCTTGTGACGTATATGGAGAGTGAGTGCTCTGATGCAGTGGTTGAGATGCATATACATCCTTCAGATCTACAGTGCTAGGACCTGGTACCTCATGCTAATATAATGTGCTAGAAGTTGCTACATTGTGATAATAGGGTGTGCTATGTCCTGAACTAAGATGTACAGAAGCAATGTCATCCGTTTGGTAGAATGGTGGAAAATCTCGTTGGACTCGCTGCTATGATAGTCGTTCGACACTATCGACAATCTGTTGATTGTATCTACCAGAATGTAGTTATTGCATCTACTGTGTTTGCAATCAATCATTTACATATTTTTGAGTAACACACACACACACACATATGTGTATACATAAATATATAAGCGTACCACATGCGGGAAATAAGTGACGTGACCAGGCTGATATTTGGTGTACAAATACGTGCCCAAGAGTGATGAATCGCCGCGTGACTCGATGGTACCACTTAAAGTAGTCTCATGACACCGATCTGTCTAGAAAGATGGAACCCCTTATGATATGATCGTCCTAGCCCACTATTGAATATATGCAGCATGGTGATGAGCTTAGTTAGATCTTGGACGCTTGTGCCTGTGCTCGTTATGAAGTACATCCCGAGCCCATGGTGGATCATTAGAAATATCTTGTGGCATTTCGAATTGCTTCAATACCCAATCAATACAGTGCATTTTAATAATCTCATAGCAGATGAGTGGACCACATAACGTCCACAATCGTCGCCCACAATAGTTAAGTAGCATCTCGTACACATCATCAGGGTAAGACCACCACTGAAACTAAAATGAAACATGTAATATATATGGAACTAATGGTATATAAGATGCAATATACGTGGATTAGATTATATGCATATTTAATGTGACAAAAGTTACTCGTACTTGAGACGGTATGCATATTTAATGTGACAAAAGTTACTCGTACCTGAGACTCTACCTCTCCGTCTAATGTATCACGTATCATGCGGATAAAGTGAGATGCATTAGACGTGTTACTCCTCCTTACCCTGGTCCAGCTGTATGCATAAGAAAATAAGAAAATAATCAAGAAAACTAAATATAATAATTACACAATAGCACAACAAGGCATGTAATTTGATGAGACATATCGTATTTCGAAGGGTGCAGCCGGCAACTGCAGATCACCAAGTACACTTAGTGGGCTAATGTAAAGGCCACAATCACGAGTCAGTGGGCCCAACCTCAGGATCTTAATCTAGGTCCATATCTGCAAAAGCTTTAGTGGGCTAGCTATCGTCTGCCTACCTCGCATGCACACAGAGCACAATTCTCGATATAAATATACCAGTGCTGCACTCCCCTAGCTGTATAGTTGAGCCTACTCATATCCTCTAACATGCGAAGGTGAAGTAGCTTCACTTGATCTCCAGATGAATTAGGAAAAATCCTGCAACCTAATAATAATAACACATAACAACGAGTGTATCGAGCCACGTTATCCTATATATTATCGGTAGTGAGGGTCCAGTGTTGGATCTCTCAAAGTAAGATTGGGAGGGGTATGGTAGCACCAGTGAATACATCTGTGGAGGGTGCAAAACCCAAATACTCTAAACAATACTCTTGCCAAACATTAATGGCCAAATGCTTGTCAACCTCTGTAATTGAGACACCCTCCACTGTGAGCTGCCATATCAATGCCACATCTTCCAACGTAATGGTAGCCTCCCCAGTCATAAGATGAAAGGTGTGAGTCTCATGGTGCCACCTCTCAACCATCACTGTGAATATGTGCCAGTTAAGTGCTACATGTCTGTACTTATACACTCCAAAGAAATCTAGTCGATGCAGCAAAAGTACAACTCGATCGTCAAAATCAGCAATCTTAGCTAGTGCCTTAGTTTAGTGCTGTGGCTAAAGTATTTATGTCTCCTAACTACACGGCCTTCGACCTATGGTTATGCTGCAGGTATAGCAAACTTGAATCAAGTGGGCTCAGATTAGCTCTCATAACTATTGTGAAAAAGTCTTGTACCATAAATTATGCATTACTCTGACACTGAATTAACAAAAATATGTACATAAACATAAAAAATAACATTTACACGCATACAAAATATGTAATCACATAAACTGCTAGTAATGTTTACATTTGCACTTAGCTATGTTAGCAATTGGCTATTGCAATTGCCAGTGTAGCATGCATTACATCTTGTAATTATTATCAAAAGTGATACATAACTAGAGAGTGGGTCCGAGGACTACTGCTCAGACTCTGGTTTTGTGGCATATTTGGTTTCTAACATAATATCGTTATATTTTATGTTGAGAACTAATTAACTTTCTCGGTGATAATGCTTAAGTTCATAATTGTGAAAATGAGATTACTCCTGTACAAGCAAATGAGATGACATGGCGTGAATTGGTGAATTTCAGGCTATAGTGACTAAACTAAAACATTTTCTATTGAAGAAATTACACTTCAAAATAAGTATTCGTACGTTGAAACACTCAAAAAATCCATAGTCGAAAGAAAACATCACATACATGTGAAACTAATGAGGGTGGCTAGAAAATAAAGGCATGTCTAAATTCTGCAATAGACATTGGGCCTCCCATTCCGATTGCCCTCGAGCCCGATATTGCAGCCAGTCCATTTCATTCAATATTCGATGCGACAGGTCCCTCCTAACACGCCTAATCATATGCTTGTGAGAGTTGTGGACCAACTCAAACAGTAGATCATCCCAATAATCCTCAGCCATATAGGATTGAATATCCCTTCATATGTGTGTGCATAGCTGTCCATGGAAAAGTATGGTATCACTAGCTTTTTAGGATTAACACCATATTTTTCTACTGATTGCTATTGCGTGTGAGTATGGAACTTCGTGCAACAACCACTTCTTCCATATGCAATCCCTACTGCATAGCTCTATAGCATGCGTATTCCCTCCACCTTTTCCCCAATCTTGTTTGTGATCACTCGTCCTGACTGTGCATTTCAATCATATAGCTGCACTAAATGCTAGACGGATTTGCACTCTGCCCTTGCATACGTCATTGTAGGCCAAGTGGGTCACTTATCCCCCACTGTCATCATAGCTTCACCAGCCAGTAATCTCTCTCTGAATTTAGTGACGACCCGATCAAATGTCATTTGCACAATTGAACATATTGGCAACTGTCATATTCCCTTCATTACCCCATTAATACTTTCTGATATGTTAGTTGTCAGTATACCATATCTCCAACATCCGTCAAAGGACAGTACCCACTTCTCTTTATCAATTTCCTACAAGTAGTTGTAGGCCTCCAAATTAATCTGCTTTATATGGTCTAAGTTCTGAAAAAACTTTTTCTCCTAGTTTTTAGCACTTGCTTTCCAACAATGATCACATAGGTGTTGAGACTTGAAAGCTTTTAAAATGTTTGCACACATATGTCGAAGGCAAAATCGGTGTTGTCCTCTTAGGGCCTTGAAAGCATCGTTGTCCTCGATGGCAGAAAGAAGACCAGGATGTCTGTTGGATAAAAGACAATTATATGCTTTACCACGTATAATATGTAGCTCTAGCACCTACAAAAACTAACCCCATGTGCATTTTCTTCATCTACCAAAGCATAAACAAGAGTCAAGACTTGCTGATTAGCATCAATAGTAACTGCAATCAATAGCTTATGACGATATTTCATGTATAGGTGCGTACCATCTACACTAATCACTGACTGCAATGCTGGTATTCGTCGATGTAAGGTTTGAAAGCACAAAAGAAGTAACATAGCATCATCCTATTTGGCACCCTGGTGTCAAGGTATCTTTACTTGACAACAGTGCCCAGGTTTCATTCTGTAATGCAATCATGTAGACAAGCAACTTCTTCACCGAGTCTTCCCACGTGTCATACACATTCTCAATGGCACGTTTCAAGCTATACCATACCTTTGCATAATTAATCTCATAACCGTTTCGATCTTTAACTAGTTACACAATATTTTTTATCTCAATAGTAGGGTTTTGACGAACCAACCCTACAAGAATTGTAGCTACTATATTTTTATTCAAATTTGTGTGATCCATGTGTAGGTCCCTCTGCAGATAAGTGTGGACGTCGCCATATTTAGTTATCTTCTATAACCCTATTTTCTACCTTAAAGAAGCCCTAAGGTACCAGTCACAGGGTTCATCAATTATAGTATGTCTACATTTAACCTTCCATGTACTGGGAGTGCTCTTTATCACACGGTACTCTCGCTTTGTATGTGTCACAAATTAATCCTTCATAGCTTCTTAGACATGACCCTTGTCCTTAAATACCATGTCCTAATGAAGCTCTCCTTTGTGCTCATCATAGTACGAGCTCCATCTACTATTGAGATTTTCAATACTGTCAACCGTTATTTCTAGCCCTAACTGTGAGAAGAAGGGCACAGATGGATACAACGGTACCATTAGTTGTTCTGTCACATGTCCAAGTACTGGAAAAGCTAATGAACAAAAAGGCATGGTTCACGTTTTGTTATATGTCCAGGTACTGGAAAGACTAATGAACACAAAGGCACGGTTGATGGCTCTGTCACATATTCATATACTGGGACAGCTAAAGAATGCATAGGCACAGTGCTTGTTGGCCCTGGCACATGTTGAGGGTATGGATTGGTTGATGGGCCAGCATTTGATGCTATTAATACTTGTTGCATCAAATTGATATAGACTGCATCCTCATTTTCTTTATCCTCATCATATCCCTCATCTGCATAATCCCTATCATTGATATCAAATGTTGATTGGTATACATGTTCAAGGACATCACAAAGCATCTTGCCATCATCATCCGTGCAAGCCTCTGCTCCTGGGTCAATATTTGTTGTAGGCTATGATAAAATATGAGACCTACATCCATATTCCGATCCAAAATATGATGTATGTACGTTAAGGTCAGGCAACATGTTACCCACGTGGGAGGTTTGACTTGTTTCCCCTTCCACATGTGGCATACTATACTGATTGTTACAGTCTCTTTGTTCTATTTCGGTGTACAGATCCAAATATATGACCTGATTGATCGAATTAAATAAGAACTGCAAATTTATGTCATTCTCAATCGCAAGTAAGATCACATCATTTCATGTTTCTCAAATGCATCTCTTAACACAAACTTTGTTTTCAAATAGATGACATAATGATTCTAATCCACTAAATAATGTACCATTGTTTCCAATTCAATAAAACTGGTACTGCGACGTATGTTTTGCAAAGAACAAAACCCAATGTTGTAACTTATGTCGTTCGAATTTTGCAAAATAGAACCCTTCAATATAGCATCTAAATTTCACCCTAAAATGCCATATCTTCAAGACAAGTTGTTCATATGCATAATGCAATTAAATATAAGCGTTACATTCATAATATGGTATATACAAATATAGTATGACTAGTTACACTAAGCAAAAAATGTTTGGTTGTCTGACTAATTAAAAAAAATAATGAAATAACTCTCAATTAAAAGACTTGTTTGAAATATATGAGTATGGATAAGTTTAGATTTCTTCAATGCTTAATAATTCGTCTTTCAAGTTTATAAAAGAATTATATTTTAAGTAGATATTTTTCACTCATCTAATATTTTTTAGAATCATGTATTAAATATTTAAGTAAATATTTTTCATTCATTTAATATTTTTAAATTTTATGTATTAAATATTTACGCAAATTTTTTTTCATTCATCTAATATTTTTTGGTATTATGTATTGAATATTTAAATAAATAATTTCTCTCATATGAATTTTTCCAAATTTTATGTATTAAATATTTAATAATCTATTTTTCATTCATCTAATGTTATATGGTATTATGTATTAAATATTTAAATAAATATTTTCTCTCATTTAATATTTTTTCGATATTCTACAGAAATCAAACACAAATACTTCCAATGCAATCAAATGGAAATGGAACTCCATATTCTATCAACACTTTTGATATCAAATTTTTAAAAAACCCCATGAAGAACAACATTCCGAGAAGGCCATTTCTTTTTTGCGAGGTGCTAAGTAATCTTAAAGCAATATTAGCAAGGCTCATTTGCAAATAAAGATCAACAAGGGCATAGCCAAAATGTATATATTCATACTAACCCTTAGAACAATTGCTTTGTAATGCACTATAAATCTTAATCTAAATAACCCTACATGGCTACACAGTCTTAATATTGATTGAGTTTTTTCAAATTTATTTATTTGTCCGTATTTCCACTACGGTTAATATGACAAAAAATTAACAACCAATGACCAATTATAGCTCCAACCACAACACAAGAATTTTTTTACAAATGTAGATTTAACAAAATATGAGCACTCAACTCAAAAAATAACCTTTGGTAATAAGTCAATCAGCATGTGTATGTTTGTTCAATATTAATTCTAACTGAAGAGAGGTTGTGTTTGTTTCCACAATTTCTGACTATTTCTACAATCTCTAATTGCTGTTTTCCTACAATATTCAGATCTGTAAGGACACGTTTGTTTGCAATTAAGGCTATAAAACAACATACCATTGCAAAGAAAAATAAAGGATACACCGTTTATCAAATAATCAACAATCAATAATTTAAACAAACAAAATTGCAAACATGTGCATAGATATGCCATATATTGGATAGCTAATATCACACCCCTAAACATTAAACCGTCATCACCAAAAGTCACTATCAAAATTATCAAAATATTAACAATTCATCCAATATATGGGAAAATGAAAGCAAAAATCAACAATTCTAATTGGGAAAGCGAAAATCAGCAAAAATCGGCAAAAATCCCAGCACTGAGAGAGCAAAAAAAAAAAAAAAGAAAGAACAAGTGTGTTGATTCGAATAACAAAATCAGTGAATAAGAGCGAAATTTTGAACCCGAAAAGTCATCGTTTGATGCTGGAAACATGTCGAAATCGAAGGCAAAATGCTGGGAAAATTTGGGGCTTTCTGTCTGAATTGGAGAGAAGAAAGTAGGAGGAAGAAGATGGATTCTGGTATGGCTTTCGATTTGAACTCCAACTATTGTAGAGAAAGAAGATGATGGCTCGGTGTGAGAAGAAGACGACGATTAAAAATACAAGAATAAATTTTCTCTTTTTTAAGTGTATCTCACAATTTTGAATGACAAGATAACGTATGCTGATGTTATCTCGCAGTTTTAAATAGTGAGATTGGTTACATAATAAGGTGATTATAAGTGGATTAATTTGTTAAATAGAAAAATACGTCGTCTCACCATTTTGAACTGATTATATTAATTAGTCGATTATAAGTAGATTAATTTGTTAAATAGAAAATACCTCATCGCTTTGAACGGTGACATTGATTATATTAATTAATCGATTATAAGTAAATTAATTTGTTAAATAAAAAAATTAATTAAAATTAAAAAAAAAAAATAACCCCGTGTGATTCGCCTAATAAAAACCTCCATAAAAAAAGGATTGGAGTTTTGCAGGTGAGTGGGCAAGCCGAGATTACTTCAATGAGGTCGGCGATGGACTCCATCTTGGTAAATTGAAACCATCGCCTTCAACTGTGTGTTTTCTTGGGTTGAACTCCACTCAGGCCTAGAGTCAGAATCCAACTACTGTACGCACCTGCAGAGAGAAAATCAAGAATCGGGGAATCCCCATTGTCAGTGCAATGCACCAGCACCACCCACCCTCCGCCACCGCCACCGCTACCGCCACCGCGGCTGCCTTCCCTTCCCTATACATTATACTGGGCACCACCCTCTTCTCCCTCTTGCTCGTCTTCTCCCTCACCACCGCCCCCACCCCACCTACACCGCCTTCCGAACCCCACCCCTCCCTCTTCCCCCGCCACCACCGCATCCTCTTCCACGATAATGAAAATGAGCAAAACACCCCGGCCGACCCATTACCCCCTCCTCGCCCTCCCTCCCTTGCCTACTTCATTTCGGGATCCGGCAATGATTCGGGTCGGATCATTCGGCTTCTCCACTCCATCTATCATCCCAGAAACCAGTACTTGCTCCACATCGACCGCTCTTCCAGCCAGATTGACCGTGACGCTTTGGCTGTCACTGTCCAATCGGTGCCGATCTTCAGGGCTGCGCAGAATGTTCATGTTATTGGCAAGGCGGATAATGTGTTCCCCAGTGGGCCTTCCGCTCTTTCATCCACACTCCATGGAGCGTCTGTTTTGCTTCGGCTCTCGTCTAATTGGGATTGGTTCATAAATCTTTCTGCTGCTGATTACCCGCTTGTCACTCAGGATGGTAACTTTCTCGTCCAAATTGTTCTGTGTGCGCGTCTGTGATTCGATTCAAGTTTGCTAATTTCTTGGTCAAATTGTTTATGTGATTTGGCTTCATTGATTTGTTTGGGGCCTATAGATTTTACTACAGTCTGGAAGTTGTTTCAGTTTTTGGTTGTTTTCTGCACAGAGTTTGTGTATTCTTAAGTTTTTGCCGGATATACAGTTGCATTGCCTTTTTTGGGAATGTTTGTGTCTGTTTATTTCACATGCTTCTGAGAGAAATATGCATATAATTGGGGATTGCTCTTCTTATTACCCTCTGGTCAATCAAAATGGTAAAGTTGTCACCTTTGTCATCTGAGAGTGTGAGCACGTCTGTGATTCGGCCAAAGTGTGTTATCCTGTTAGCTGGTTTGAATATTCTCATCTACATTTAGATATTTATAACATTTGAATCAAGATGTTGCCTTTTAGCTCCATGTGTTAGTCCTCTTTCAGCATTCTAATAGTACTGGCTGATAGATGGGTTCAGTTATAATGCCTCCAGAGGTTCATGTTTTTGTTTGCCACATGATTATGTGCAGGTGTGAGGAATGGGTGAGTACAATTATAGATGGAGGTGTTTAGTAAGGAATCTTTTTCAGGTTGATTGTTTTGCCACTCCAAGGGGAAGGTTTAGCTTTGCATGGAAAGCCTTTTTACTTGAAACTTCATTTGTGTTTTTGATCTCACAATGGGCATTTTATATATATTTCTGATAATTCTGACAGAGTAAAGGTGGAAATATTGCCTATTCTAGTTTTTACTTCTGGCAAGAGTTGTCTAGAGTGCCAATACACATCCCTGCTTGTGCATAAGCCTTTTTGGAGTAAACAAGTTCTGTTATAAACTTTATGAATGTCTATGTATGCTGAGTTTTTTTCTTTTTACAGTTTGCCTTGTTTCACTAACTTCTGTGGTACATTGGCACTGATTGTGTTTGTTGTTTCAAATAAAAATGGCACTTTTCAAGCATTCTTTTCTGTTTTCCATCCTAATATGTTTATTTTTTCGCAGATCTTCTGCACATTTTCTCTTACTTACCTAGGGATCTTAATTTTGTGAACCATACAAGCTATATTGGCTGGAGGGAGTAAGTTCTCTTAAATTTAAATTCTCTTGAATGCATTGCTAATGAGTTGATCGAGAGCAGTAATTTGCTGAAGCCATTCTTATGATTGCTGTGTTCAATTTTCTTTTTGTAGATCAAAGAAATTGAAGCCAATAATAGTTGATCCAGCACTTTTCCTTGCGGAGGACAGTGAGATGTTTTACGCCACTCAAAAGAGATCGCTACCAGATGCTTATCGATTGTTTGCAGGTCTGTGCTAACCTACTTTACTTTGTTTTGGTTGGTTTAGGGATATTTTAGTAGTTGTCTTGTTGGTCAATGAATGCCTAGTAGGTAATTAAGTGCACCTTCTCAACTGTTCTCATTTTGAAAGGAACTGGTCCCTGAAAACGGAAATTAGTTGTCACTGTAGACTAACCGTGGTAAAATGGTGTTTAAGATACTTCTAGAAATGCTGGAACTTCCTGAGGCCTTGTTTTGATTGAAATTCAAATAGCCAAAGGTAAATGAAAATAAACAAATTAGTTTGCTCATTTTTACTATCTTAAAATAGTGTTAGATAATTAATGTGCAAAGTGAGAGATGCCTGCCCCTACATGATATTGGGAAACTACTTATTTCTACCAAATTTTCCAATGGACCACCTCTGAAAGTTTGGAAAGAGGCCACTAAACAGAAATAAATTTAGCTTGCATAGGCTGTTGAACATGCAGAGGTTCTGCATGTTGCATCTAATGATGATGATGGCCTCTTAATTGTGACTGCATTGTCTTCACATAGTAAAGGCCTTGGAATAGGTAAAATACCAATGGGCATGATGCTAGAAAAATTGATGATCAATTTATGTTGTTGACCAGAATAGTTACCTCCACTGAGATGTGAATTAAATAATTCTATTTATTTGTTTCCATTTTGTGTAAAAATTTGTGTATAACCCTAGCATTTGGTTATTGTAATTGTTATGGCAGTGTTTGTTTTTGATTGTGTTTTTAAGTGTGCTTTTATTGAGAATTATATAAAAGTAAGAAAAAGAAAGAAATAAAGTTTAAAGAGTGTAATGATTATAGAGTGTGCTTTTAGGTGTGTAAAACCAATACAAAGATAGCCTATCTTTTTCATATTAACAATGTTAGGTTGTTTGGAGAAAAAAAGGGAAAATTCTAGGGCAAATAATTCTTATTGCTTGCTTGATGTGGCAAATGCCGAGGAGGAAACTTCAAGGAAAATATATGTTAGAAGTAATAGGCCAGGGATGTTTACCTAGATTACGTTTATTAGTTATCCAGAGTAGGTTTATATTCTAGTAGGTATCTATTAAAGTATTTCTAGATTAGTAAGGATACTAGTGTAGAGTTTGTTTTTATTTCTATCACTTTTTTTTGCTACTCTATAAATAGAGTGTTGATTCTTTCAGTTAACTGGAAAATTATGATCCTTAGTGTCAACATGATATTAATGTCTAAAATTTTCCCCAAACCCTGATCAAATTTTAATCCCAAAATTTCTGGTCAAAGGACCAAAAATTCGGTCAAACTAAAATAATAGGAAAAGAGAACAGAACCTAACATAGAAAACCCTGTGCACCAGCATCAACTGCATCCATTTGAAGCTCCAGCACTGCTGCCACCTTCATCCAAAGATCCATCCAAAATCTATGGCTATATAACACAAGTAATGGGGAGAAGTGTCACCCAAGCAAAAGGGTCCCTATGTTGTGCAATGCCATACAAGAGTTCTTTGTGTTTTTGTAGGAAATTCTAGGACTACTACCTTGCCATCGGAAACTCTACACTAGCTGTTGATACATATGATCACAAGTTTAGGGGTGGCCGTGGTAGTGAAAATGATGCAACTAAGAGTCAACCATATTGTGATTATTGTGGGGGGGAGAGACACACCTTTGAGAAGTGTTAGAATAAACTTGGCAAACCTAAGAAGGGTGGAAAGACTAAATGGGCCACACAAAAGTCCAGCAAGATTGAGAAGAAAGTGCTTAGATGGTCACTTTGACTCATGAAGGTTACAATAAATTATTGCATCAACCCACTGCAGTGATGCTATTGTGGCTTGTGTTATTCCCTACAAATCTGCAAACGAAGAAGACGATTGGTGGCTATCATAATGGATTGCCTTCCATTTATGTAAGTGTCAAAAGTCTATGAACAAGTCTGTATTTGCTAGGTGACAAGATTACAAGGTGAGCACTTCAGTTAATTTTCTCATGTTCAATTTGAGAGGTGGTATTAAAAGCAATTGGCTAGGGATTTTATCTGGTCTAGGTATAATAGTTATGAGATTAGGTTTACATTCTACTAGGTATCCACTAAGGTAGTTTTAGATTAATTGGGATACTAGTATTAGAGTTTGATTTTATTTTTATTGCTATGTGATACCATTCTATAGGTAGTGTTAGTTCTTTTAATTAATGGGAAAACAACGATCATTAGTTTCAACAACATGAAAACTCATTTTCCTCACATTCTGGTGAAAACTGAGGCGAATGAGAGAGAGCTTAATTTTGATCTGTTTTTACGATCACCTCTTATTACTGTGCTGTGGTGTTCTTGATGGTAATCTTGTGGTGGCACTTGTGTGGGGAAGGAAAATAAGAAGAAAATTAAATGAGTAAGGGCATTATGCGATGTCTCACCTCTTGGCTGGGAAAGCTCAGAGACAAAAACAGATTTTATATTCAAGACTTCTTAACAATTGAATAAGTGGCCTTAGGTTGGTTCCCATCCATATGATGTGTGGGCCATTTCACAAATTTCATCCATGGGTTTGGCTAGTGCTTGAAGTCTGCGGAATTCATATAGCTGAATGATGGGATCTCTCTTTGGAATTCGGTACTTCATACCCTTCTCTTCCTCCATATTGGAGCACGACTTTCAGTATTTGTGATTTTTTGTTCAAAATGTATGATCACAAATGAGGCTCTATCCTGTTCTACATGATACAAGGTAATATAGAGTGCATGATTTTGCATTTCTGCAGCCCACAACATTTCCATTGATCATCACAAGTTCATTCTTAATTCACTTGGTCTTTTGTTACCCAGCCAAAATTCCAGTGACGTTATTAGTTACCTTGAAAACCAACTGCCTGCCCTGCACAACTTGAATCTTATTAGAGGCTTTCTGTATAATTTCCTATAATATTATGCCTAATTGAAACCAAAAGTCACAAGTTCTACAATAAATAATTTTTTGTCAATAGTTCTTGTAACAATAGGCACATTTTTAGTTTAAGTGGGAAGAAGCTGCCATCTGCATCTTAGATTAGACTCCTTACGATGTGAAAACATTGGCTTTTGGGGGCTTTGGTAGAAGCAAGCCTTTATCATTATTACCAAATGCCGTATGCTAGTAATGCTTTTAATTGGTAGGAATCAGAGGCTAATTCGATCTTAGTTCCAAGATACGCGAATTCATCTCTGATATTGAAACGCTCATCTTAATTTTCGGTAATCGCTCGTAAGTAGCTAATCTAACTAGTCGCCAGTTTTACTTACTTGTCATGTATATGTTGCCTGTTACAGGCGCATTAATACTAATATTTTTGGTGTATGTTAATTAATACTTTAGTTTGAGCTATCATCGTAACATATCATATTTCCAATTTTCAACTTATTCCCACTTTTCAGCAATTCTTATGATCATGACCAAGTTTTATAATTCAAGACTTCTTGCGAAAATCAATCACTTCTTATAAGTAAACACGCTGTATCTATTGCAAGGTTCTCCTGTACAAGGAAATGTATTTTTTTGTCCCTAACGAATGCCATTTTGCTTTGTTCACAGGTTCTCCAATGACTGCCTTGAGTCGAAAGTTCATGGAGTTTTGCATCTTGGGTGTGGACAACCTACCAAGGACTCTGCTAATGTACCTGTCTAACACACCGGCATCAACATCCGTTTACTTTCCAACTGTTTTGTGCAATTCCCGTCGATTCAACCGGACCACCATCAACCATAGTTTACACTATACTTCTCTTGACTCTAGACAACGCCCTGTGTTGCTCAATTCCAGCAACTTTGAAGACCTGATTGAGAGTGGAGCAGTCTTTGCCTCACCATTCCCCTTAAATGATCCAGTTCTGGATCACATCGACCTGGAAATCCTGCAGCGGAGTCCTGGAAAACCGATTCCTGGTGGCTGGTGTTTAGGAGATACTAGTGAAGATGAATGCAACATTTGGGGAGATGCTGACGTTCTGAAGCCCGGTCCAGGGGCTAAAAGGCTTGAACGACGTCTTGTTGAGCTTCTTTCGAATGAGCCAACTCAATGTTTAGATGAATAATGCGTCATTCCAATTCTTCAGACGGAATACTGGAAACGTAGGATGTCAGAGCATTGGCGGAGACGGGAAAAAGATGTAAAGAGGAATTATCACATGCAGTTCCCTCTCAGTCGAGCTGATTTTTGAAATCGTGTAGTGTATTGATGTGGCTAGCTGATCAATTCTTTTTGCAACGATTCTAATTGTTGTAGTTACACTGGGCTACTCAGCAGAAGCTAAATTTGTTATGCGTGGTCATTATTGTGTTAACTGACCAATCTCGCCAATCAAGTGAATTAGGAGAATATGTGCTACTTATTACACCTCTTCACTTCTTGATTCAGTTGTAATGAAATTATTTGTTGTTGGTTGTGGAGATCACTGGATTAGGGAAGTGTCTTGACGTGCGCCGAGTCTAGGAAGGCCTGACTCCAGCATTCGTGAGGGCATTGAATTACTGTGACTGTAATTCGGTATACCAATCTCGGGAAAAAATTTGTCGGAGATGTGTTTTAAAATTTTGTATTGTTTTAAATAATTTGTTCATGTAATCTTTTTTTTTTTTAATTATATAGTGTTATTTTCCTATATTTGTGATGATTACATTTTACATTTTGTGGCCAAGTTATTTTGAATTTTTTACAATGTTTTATGGGTTTTCAGTACAAAACTAAATCTGTATGACGTTTGTAACAGTTCGTGGTGCTTTCTGCAAGTGAAATTTTATTCTAATATATAAATGGACTTGATCTTATTTTATTTTACACAATTGATAAGATTATTTTGTAAGAATTTGTTAAGTTACATTTTACACTCTCTTCCAATATTTTGAGTTGTCAATGTGAGTGTCTCGAAAACAAGATTAGTGTCAGTGCTTAGTGTCAGTGCATAATGTAGTCGTGAATATTGGATTAAAAATTGCCTTGACGACTCAGTAGAATTTTCTTATGGTCATGATTAACCCTGAGAAGTTTGGGGGCAAAAAGCAGCCATGCCTTTACAACAGTAAGTATCATAAGTTTTTCTGAGTGCAATATTGTTCAATTTTATAAATATTTTAGATAGTATATTATTTTAGTGTTTGATATTATTGATTTTACACCGAATGTGTTCTATATGAATCGATTATTAGTATTATCATAAATATAAATGATAAAAATATTCATGATAAAAAAGTGAACCTATAACACATAATTTCACAATTAGTTACGTGCTATGTCATATAATATGCGTGACATCTGAGCAATTCAAAATCAATTATTCATGAGGTTTTGGGTGACATTGCCCAATAATTTGTAGTGTATTCTTGCCCCTTTCTTGGAGAAAAGATTGCCCTCTCGCTTACATCTGAAGATTCAGTGCAAATGTCTGAGGAAAGCTTATATTTGTGAAAATTTAGGTGGTAAAATTTGAGAAAAATCTTATATTTGCAAAGATTCAAGTGACGCCATCAATTACTTGATCCATTGTGCATTGCTTCGCATTATGCATGTATATATGTATACATTTTGAATTCAGGTTGTCCGTCATTTGTGTTACCCATGCTCCTGTCTTTCGATGTTTTTCCATTAGTCCATACCCTCCAACACCAATAATAAATGAGGTATATCAATTGTAAATGTAATATTTTGATTAATTAATAAAACAATGATATTTTATTTTATATTAATAGTCTATTAGTTTTATCGTACATATAAATCTTGTGTAGTATAAAGTTATCATACATCCACATAATTATGCTAAGGAGTCATATTAATAAAAGCCATAGATATAAACATTAGACTTCTTAGTACACAATAATTAAAATTTATTCGCAAGTCATAGATTTTTTAAATGGATATTAGAGAATAGATATAGTTTGACACTATGTGTTTGGATGGTGAGTGTTATGCTATTCAATATGAGATATTTATAATACATGTGTGTAAATACGTCATTGATAGATGAATATTCGAATACTAACTTAAAGAATAAAATAGACGCCTGGAGTTCACTTGTAAATTTTTTGTTCATGATTGTGTTAAATACATGTAGGTTTTAGACTTGAGATAGTATGATTGTCATGTACACATGATGGTCATTATGTCATTAGAGCATTAGAAACTTATAATTTTCTTAATATTAGATAGGATTATGAGCCTAATATACTATTCCCTATATGCATATGGAAGCATGTGTGTGATTAATAAAGGATTTGTCTTATTATAAGTAATCATTTGTCCTAAGTGGTAAATATTTTATGAGACAAAAACCCTTGATTAGGGTAGTGAAAATCAGAAAGGAGTTTATGGTGGATGGTTATTAATATCATAGAGTAATATTGATTTTGTTATAGGATCAAGATAGAGAATTTGGCTAAATCTATGGTTCTTGCTTGATGAGGATAGAGCAAGACAAAATATTTATAATGCACTATTTTCTTGATTGGAAGGGTTCATGTGACATTCACTTTCTCTTAATTAAACTATGATATGGACCATATGCTAGATATTACCCATACCATTCCATTTATGTAATAAGAATAAGTTGGTAAATTAGTTTAGGATTAAACGAGACTTGAAAAGTGTCATGGCAAAATCAATTTAGTTGCAATTAGATTACACAAGTGACATTATTTATTTCTTATTATATTTGTTAATAGTGAGATAATTAACTGAAAACATGATGAATCCTTAATTTAATTATATGTAGATTAATTAAAATAAAGGTCAAGACACAAATAGAATTATTTAGTTCCTATTATGTGTTAATAATGAGATTATTAATTGAAAATATAATAAGTTTTTATTTAATTAATGAGATTAACTAAATTAAAGGATAAAAGTTCAATGGGTTTTAATTATTAATGGGATTAATAACTAAATATAGAATGAGTTTAAATTAATTAAAGCTTCATGTAGAAAACTTATAGAACTCATTCCATGTATGCCCTAGATACCATAAGTGAAATAAAAATCCTATCTTGTATTGGATTGTGTGTCTTGAAAATGAATAAATTTGAAAGAATTTTAAATTATAAAATATATATATTTTCCCTTAATTTTCATGTGCCCTCTTCAAAGCAAAGTAAAAACACCTTTTAGCCCATTTTCATAATTTTTCTCTTGTCCAAAAGGTTTCCAACCACATATGTATTTGTACAGGGCCTTAACAACGAAGTCCATGAAGGATTTTGATGACATTTGTCTCTGTTTTATCTATGTGGACAAACTAAAAGTTGTGGCTCAGAGTATTGCAACTTTTGGGTCACGTGTAGCCTCATCTGGAATCAGATTCCAAAGGTAACATTCGTATAATTTCTTAAAGATGTTTAATTATACGTGTTATATGATGAAATGATTTGGGTTTGAAATTTACATTCTGATGCATTTATTCTAATTTTATGTTGTTTTAAAATTAAAAATTTTCACCTAAAATCTAGTGGAACCTAACAGTGGTAGTAGTTATACCGTTTTTTTTTCATATGATTGTGTCTGAAATGATTTTTATTATGATTTATAGTTAGTTTTCGTTTGAAATAATAAACTTTGTATTTGGATGCATATTTATTCCTATAAAAATTGTTTTTACATAATTTTAAATGATGAAAGAGGCATTTGTGCAGCTACCATGACAAGTGCTCAACAGGCACGTGACATGTGCTTGATGGGTGCCCAAGCAAGGCATAGTAACTCTATTTGTGACATTTGATGCGACATTCATGAGATACTTCACCTTAAGAGTTGAACAAGTGAAGTTAGAAATCCAGCAAATTATCGGTTGATGGGTGTGACTTGAGTAGACTCGAGATGCCAAGAAATCTATGTGTGAAGTTTTGTCAGGACATGGTCTAACAAGAAAGATTAGGGATTGTGTGTGAGATGTGTTGGTAAGTGTTACCACTCGTTGAGCTTAGCAAGCTAAGAACTATATGTGTGAGATATATTATGTCTAATGAAAACTTCAATCGCCCACTAGAAAATTTTTTCAATAGAATTTTCATTTTTTACTTGAGGGAGTGTAAGATTTGAAAATTTTAGTAGGAGGCCACTTGATTTAAAATCTATAATCATTTAGTGAAACATTGTACAACTAAACTTGCTATCCTACCTATTTTCTACAAGTTACATTATCTTGAATAATGTATACACTTTTTACAAAAATTAATTGAGATCATAATGTTGATTAGGACCTACATAGTTGATTGGTTTTGAAGTTTGAAAAGAGTTCACGTTCTTGAAAGAATTGGTAGCATTTTGGAAGCTATCATCCCATTCGAAGTCGAAAATGTTGTCCTTAACGTGCTTAGCTCCTTGATTAGTAAGATTAAGATTGGCAAAACCAAAAAGAAAAGAAAAAAAACAAAAACTTAGTGTTCCTAAGTCCAATGGGAGGGGTGTGAAATCCAATGTTTATGTTGACAAAGGAGAATGTTTCTACTGCAACAATGACATTGGAGGAGGAATTGTGGCAAGTGTCTCAATAGCCTAAAAGATGGCACTGAAGGTAAGAAAGTTCACACTTATGCAACATCTTACTCCATTTGTATGCTCTTTTTGTCTTGGATCTTAACTTTAGGTGCATCTTGTCACATTTGCACTTTGAATTAAGATTGAGTCAAGAATAGATCGCTTGAAAAGCGAGAAGTGGTGATTAAAGTCAATGGTGGGACAAGTGTTATGGGCACTACAACTAGCACTACTTTCATTAAATTATCATCTAGACATGTATTGACCTTAAAAGATTGCCTCTTGTTGTCAAATAGGCTTAAGAATATTGTTTATGTACCTATACTAGTAAAATAAGGTTATGAATTTTCTTTTAGAGACAATATGTGCCATTTATTATCGAAATAAATTGGTTGGCACTACCTTATTGTAAATAGCCTTTTGTTACATAAATTTGGATGACAAGCTTGCAATGAATGCCATTTCCAACAAATGCACAATGGATGGTCTAAATCTTAAACATTTTTGGAAACTTAGATAAGGTTACATTGGAGAGATAAGGATAAGCAAGTTGAAGAAAGATAGGTTTATCAGCTCCTTAGGAAAGGAATTCTATCCAACATGTGAACCTTGTATCTTAGATATGATGGTTAATAATCTATTTGTTGGACATGTCCAAAGGCCACATTGGTGTTGGAGCTAGTCCACCTAACCTTGGTAGGCTATTTGATGAAATGGCTAGAGAATAATTCTATTACTTTATAATTTTTACCGATGATTACTTTAGGCATGGTTATGTGTACTTCATGAAGTACAAGTATAAATCATTTGAAAATTTAAAGAATTCAAGGAACAAATAGAGAAATGAACTAATAAGCATGTAAAAGTACTATGATTATATCACAGTGGTGAATACTTGAGCCCCCAGTTTGTTGAATTTCTAAAGAAAAATGGCACTATATTATAGTTAACACTACAAAAAGATCCTCAATTGAATGGTGTAATTGAGCATAAGAATTGAACTTTGTTAGATATGGTTTAATTTATAATTAGCTTCACCAACCTTCCCATATCATTGTGGGGACATGCCATTCTAACTGTCACACACATTTTAAATATGATTTCTTCCAAGTCCATTCCTTCAATCCCATATGAGATGCGAAGTGGGAAGAAGCCATTCCTAAAGCACATCAAGATTTGAAGAAGTTCAACTTACCTTAAAAGAGTAAGATGAACGAGTTAAAAGCAAGGGCCATTATAGGTCACTTTGTTAGATATCTCAAGAACTCTATGAGATATAAGTTTACTTACCTAATGACAATAGGATTGTTGTTGGTTGCCAAACATACTTTCTCGAAAAAGAGTTCATTCAAGAAGGCAATGTAGATAGAAGTGTAGTCCTCAAACAAGCTGAGCATGAGTGACAAAGCGAAGAGCCTATGTGGCAAGCTCTTATCCAAGAGACACCCTCTACGATTCAACTGTTGCAATAGTCAAGTTAAACTGCTCATGCATTAGAGAGAGATAATTATGCACTATAGAATGGTACTATAGAACAAATAAGAATTGTTCGTTAGAGATAATGATCATAGAGATGATCCTACTACCTGTGATTAAGCTATGTCAAAAAACAGACTTTTCCAATTGTTACGAGGCTATGTAGTCCAAAATGTATTTAATGTATTCAAACTAAGTTTTAACCATAGTAGATCGACTCGAGGGAATAGTTCTTATAAAATATAAATGGGTTTATAAAAGAAATATTAGTTTGTCTGGAAAATTAAAGGCCTATATAGCCAAACTCATGGCAAAAGACTATAGCTAAAAAGAGTGAATTGACTAGGAGGAGACCTTTTTGCTTGGAGTCAAGATCAAATCCATTCAAATACTTGTGATAGCTAACCCCTTAAATTATGAAATTTAAAAAATGGATGTCAAAATTATTTTTCTTAAAGGGTTTCTTGAGGAGGACATATATATGGTGCAATGACAAAATTTTAAAGTCTAAGGCGAATCTCATAAGTGTTCAAGTTGAAGAGATCCATTTATGACCTTAAGCAAGTATTAAGAATTTGGAATCTTTATTTCAATAGTGCAGTCAAATCGTTTGACTTCATCAAGAAAGAAGATGAGCTATACGTCTATAAGAAGATTAGTGGGAGTGCCATTACATTCCTAATAGTGTATGTGGATAATATGTCGTTTATTAGGAATGGTGTTAGTATGCTAATCTCAATCAAAACTTAGTTCTCCAGTATGTTCTCCATGACAAATTTGGGAGAAGTGATCTATATCTTAGTCATTTGCATCTATAGAGATAGAGTGAAACATAGATAAGACCTTAAAGAGGTTCAATATGTAAAACTCTAAGAGAGGATTGCTAGCATTTAGATATAATATTCATCTCTCAAAATTCATGTATCCATAGATGGACAATGAGAAGAGGAGCATGAAAGCCTTTTTGTATGTTTTGGCTATTGGAAGCCTAATGTATACAATGCTATGTATGAGGCTAGATGTCACCTATACCATTAGTGTTACAAGCAGGTTTCAAGCGAATCTTAGTAGGGAGGATTAGAATATTGTCAAATGATATCTTTAAATATTTGAGAAGAACTAAAGATGTGATACTTATGTAAGAAGATGGAGAATTGCGAATAGGTGAGTACATTGATTTTCATTTTTAATTAGATGTTGTTGATAGAAAGTCAATCTCGATATACATTTTCACTCTTAATGAAAGAACCGTAAATTGGAAGAGTTTCAAATAAAACGCCACTACGAATTCCATTACTGAGATTGAGTATATCATAGTATTGATGTTGCAAATGAGGCTGTCTAGATTAGAATGTTCATCATAGAGCTTCTAGTAGTTGGAGATTTGGATTTACTATTGCCACTTTATTGTGACAACAACAACGTGATCACACAGACAAAAGAATTAAAGTCTCACTAGAAATCTAAACACATTAAGAGGTGTAATCATATTATTTGAGAAATTATTGAAAAGGGCGCTACTGCCATGCAAAGAATAGCTTCAATAGATAACATTGCTGATCAATTTACCAAGCCAATAATATAAGTGAAACTGGATCACCATCTTAACAAGACAGGTATTAGATTCATAACACTAACATTAGAATTATTAGCATTATACTATAAATGAGATATTGTTAGTGATATACCTTCTAACATCAATACTAAATGAGGGATATTAGTTGTAAATATAATATTTTGATTAATTAATTAAATATTAATATTTTCTTTTGCATCAATATTCTAGCATTTTTATCAAGTCTTATATGGTTGAAAGTTATACAAGTGCCCATATAATAGTGTTAAGGAGTCTCATTCATAAGGTTTTATGAATATGAATACAAAATTTTTTAATACACAATCATCAAAAATTGTTCTCTAGTCATAATTTCTTTAAATGAGTATTGGAAAATCAATACGACTTGCATATCTCGTATTTGTATGGTAAGTGTCATATCATTTAGTAAGAGATAATGAGAACACATACGTGTATATATGTAATTGGGGAATGAGGAGTGGCAAGACTTATTTGAATAGGATATGCCAAATTCCACTTTCATTGTTTGCAATGGCAAGGCGAGCTTGAGAGTCAACTTGTTTATTTTCTTCTCATGATTTCTGAGGGAGTTGAAATTCTTCAAAGTTTTTCTTTAAGTTTTCCACTTTTGCATAATTTCTGACGTCGTTCTCTTTGGCTTTATAGACTTAACTCACTAGCTTAATCACTAGTTTAGAAACAGAGTATCCATTCAACTTCATGACCCCCAATTGTTGAGAAATCTCCGTTGCTCACAATAATTCTTCGTACTCACTTTCATTATTCTCAAAGTTCGCTCATGAGCTCGTTATCTCAATCCCTAATCTATTTCCTCCTCGAGTAGCTTAATTGTTTACAAACCTTGTCCATTTCTAGGAATCCAAGCCTAAGCCAATTGCCCCCACCATAAAATTAGTGAGAACTTGCCATTCTTCCAAAAATGTCTACCTTTTGAAAAATTTACTTCTAAGCACTATTGATTAAAATTTTAATTAGGCGAGCTAAGAAACATGGACAAAGTCTCCTACCTGTCGTAACTACGAATAGAACTAATTTCTTGATGTTAAGATGTTGCAACTCTAGCTCTCAAGTAGCTGATTGATGAAATAAAAATTTTCTTAGTACTTGTCTCGATTTCTTAGTAGTGCAAAACTTATGGCTTCAGTTGTAATATCTAGATACAAGTATAATCGTTCTTCTAGGATAGATTTTGTTAGTAAAGGCATTCTCTGCAAATATTGTTCTAGCTTATCAAAAGATGTCTCACATTGAGCAACCCACTGCCTTTTCAAACACCTTAAAGAAGGGGAAGCTACACTCTATCAACTTAAAAATAAACCTAACAAGGGTTATGACTTTTCCATTTAGTTGCTGAACCTGTTAAGGTTCTCTAGACCGGATAAATTCATTATTGCTTTTATTTTTTTCCTCACATTTCCTCAGTACCCCATTTTACAACCATACACCCATAAATTTCCCTCCTTAAACTTAAGGGCACATTTGATTGGACTCAATTTTGATACACATTTTCTCTAAGTCTTGAAAGTTTCATCTAAACTCTACCATGCGAATTATTAGTCTTTTTTATTTAGCTAATGTCTCATCTGTGTATACTTGAATGTTTATACCAATTTGACCTTTGAATATCTTGTCTGCCATTGGTTGATAAATCGTCGCTATATTTTTTTAACCCAAATTGGACAAAATTGTAACAAAAGGTCCCAAATTCTATCTTCTTCAACCAAAGGGTTTTAGGGATAACCTTGTGAAACATCAATCATCAATAGCTCATACTGACAACTTCATCTACCAATTGACCTATCTTTAGTAGTGATAAAGTCTTAGATCCAAACTTTATTTAAATCCCAAAAATAAATGCAAATTCAGAGCTTTCTTATTACTTTAGGGGCCACTATGACATTGGCTGGCCATTCAATTTAAAATATATGTTCCATATGCTTCGCACTTTTGTTCTAAAAAATAACATTTTTCCCCTTGAAGACATTAATTTTTATTTGATGGGTTGTGCTTCGGGGATGCAATTTAGATGATGTTGAATGACTGTCAAATCTAACCTTATCAATTTTTCATTTGAAAATGCAAACAAGTTCTATTAACTCTTAAAAGCTTGCCTTGCAGTTTATTTCTAGTTAAATCAACTCCATTTCTTTATTTTTTGTTTGGGAAGCACCATATCTTTGAATTATTTTCATGTTCATCAATTTTTCATCTAGTTCGATCTACTTGCCTAAATATCCATGCCTTTTAGGCTCTGCAAATTTTAATACTTCCTCGTCACATTTTTGAGAGATTGATTGGTCTCTACTGACGACTTCCAACCTTCTGCCCTGTAGAGAATTTGACAGCCATATAATATGTTGATACAATCACTTAGAACACTACTAACGTTGGCCTACCAAATATGGCGCAAGGAGACTGGAACAACTACTAACTAGATCACTTGCATTATCCTACATCCTTCTTGTCCAAGGGTAACCAATAGGGATATTCTACATTTAGGATCTATGAAACCATATAAAGTAGCTGTAATTTGTTCTAATTTTTCATCAGAAAATCTCATTTTAAGATAGGCTTCATATGAGAGAATATCACTAAGTTGGCACTGTGTACCAAACATTGAGCCACATTGAAACTATTGATAGTTGTTGTTATGACCAAAGCTTCCCTGATGAGGAGTACATACAATAGCAAGATCTTTAGGTTCGAATTAGATGATTGGTCCCTATTCCATAGCCACAACTTCTCTACCCCTTTTTTCTCCCACAATATATTTCATTTGCATGAGTTTCTAAAATTGATTCAATCGTATTTTCATGCCCATTTAGGCTAGTTTTTTCATCTTATTTTTTTTATCGTGTCTCTCATTCTTTCTTTTTCTATGAGCTATAAATTCTTGCAAATATCCTTTCTGGATCAAATTTTTAATGACTTTTAGATTTACACATTCAGCAAAATTGTTATTGTATTCATTATGGAAGGAGCAAAATTTTAGGTGATGTTAATGCTTAGGGAAGCTACTTTAATAGATTTATACCTTGCAAAATAACTAAACTTTTTACTCACTTACTTTAATAGGGCATAATTTTTCTTTTCATCCTAGATGTGATTTTTGGGGATTCGTTTTTTGTCTCATTCTTAGTACTTTTCCTTCTAACTCCCTTTCTTTCCAATTGATTTTTTTCGATGATGATGCACTTTTTTCTGCCTGTTAACTAATGAATTAAATAGTTCATTTTGCAACCCTTGCATAAAGGTAGTAGAGAGAAGTTCTTTGGGCAGCTAACAGTGCTTCCAAGGCATACCTTGAGAACCATCTAACATAATCCCTCAGAGATTCAGAATGGTTAAGTTTGTTTTTATTATTGAGTGTGTGTTTTTAATTGTATTTTTTTAAATGTTGTGTAAAATTAAGAGAGAGATAAAAAAAATTTAAAATATATGATGATTGCAATATATATACATATATTGGGTCTAAAAATGAAAACAAGCATAGCCGCTACAAAATCTTTGAAGTCTTTTTTAATACCAAGTAGCTTTGAATTATTCTATACAAATTTTACTAAAGCGGTGCGGAACTATCCTGTATAAATATTATTGCAGCAAAGTTTTACGTCTGAAGTTGCCCACGTGGTCAGATGAGTCAAAAGCACAATTATATTTGGTAATTAATATTTGTTTGAAGTTTTATGAACTGGATCTCCTTGTATTTTCTCATCAAAGATAACCTCTTCTTATCTTTTGCACATCCCTAGTTCGTGTTTCGTTGACTCTAACTCTTAGTTTAACTTGGATATTTTCATGTAGAGGTCATTGGTTTCTTCAATCTTGTCGGTTCTCTTATTCTCATGTCACTTTTAGAGAGTATTTGGGTGAGTTTATAAGTAATCTAAAACATCTTATAAGATGTTTAAGAGTTTATAAGTTTCTTCAAAGCGTTTGGTAATTTTTTTATAAAAAAACTTATAAGCTGCAAATATATATTATTTTGGGAGCTTATAAATTCCTTAAAACGAAATTGACTTTTTCCAACTTATTTTCAAATATCTTATAAGTTTTTTTTTTATATTTACTAAAAAATGTATAAATAGATGTTTTATAAGATGTTTCTATCCAAGCACTTTATAAACTTATTTTAAAAATAAAATGTATAAATTTATAGGTTCTAAAAATATCATATAAACTACACGATCTTATAAGTTATTTAAATTAAGCCTAAATGGACTGCCTAGTGAGAATCGTGTTCTTTAATTTTTGTTTTTTCAGTTGTTACAATGATTATGACCATTAGTTGCTCCTCCGTTAGGTAAAATGCTTTTGGGGGGTGATAGGTCCCCTCAATGTTAGATCTGGTGCACTGTTCTTGGTCCAACAGTGATTGACATGTGTACAACAGACTTGATGCTTTCACTCCACTAATTATGATTAACTACAATTAAACTTAGGTATAGGAGTTGGCTAATTATAATTAATAGCCCACAAACCTCATTTAATTTTTGACATTTCATCTTCTCTTTTACTTCTTTGTCATGTTGATGTTTCATTTTCACTCTAATATCTTCTTCTTCGTCTTGACATGCTACAAAAAACTACTTTCAAAAAGTGAGAGGAAGCTTTGCGAACCAAAAACAACCATTGGAATATTTACTTATTATGTTCTTTGAAGGTGAAAATCGTGATAAAGGGATTGGAAATGTGAATTGTTCTATATAATCATCAGTGCCAGTAACTACACATGTGCATAATGATTCTATAATTGATGAATTTGAGCAAAAACTAACATTTAGACAAAGGATAATGAGTCTTGAAGATGCATACTTATTGTATTGTGAATATGGGCATTGTAAGGGTTTTAGTGTCAGAAAAGGGAAACGAGAATATTTTGATGATAATAGTGGAAAGCTTTATATGAAAGAATTTATTTGTTCTTGTAGTGGAACAAAGGATCAAAAAAGATCTACAAAAAAGAGGCAAGCCGACTACAAAAAGTTGGAAATGAGAACTGGTGGTATTGCAAGGCTTAGAATAGGGCATAAAAAGAATGAAGAATGGAGAGTGACTTTGTTTAGTATTGAACATAATCTTGAGATGGCCATAGCCAATCAAAGATACATGTTGGGGCTAGCATGTAATATTTCTCATGCTAAAGGAAATGCATTGATGTCATTAGTATGTGCTGGATTCTCAATTTTTAATGCTTATTCTTACTTGAAAAAAGAATCTCATGGGAGAGAAAATGTTGGATTTCTTCAAAAGGATGCATATGACTATGTTGATCGTTTAGCTAAAAGTCATAAATAAGTGGAGGATGGTGATGCTACAGAATTAGTCTGATATTTCAAACAAAAATCAGATGAAGATAAAATGTTTTATTGGGACTTTCAAGTTGATAATAATGGTAGAATGTGCTACTTTTTTTTCAAAGATGGTCGTTGTTGGATTGATTATAAGTCTTTTGGTGACGTGCTTTTAGTTAATATGACTTATTGAACAAATAAATATAATTTGATTTGTGCACCATTAGTGGGCATCAACCATTATATGCATAACGAAATGTCTGGATTGGTTTTTATGTCTAATGAAATAGAGGCTTCTTTTCGATGATTATTTGGTGCATTTCTTAAATTTATGGGTGGTAAACAGCCTAAAACAATTTTCTTAGACTAATGCCAAGCCATGATTAATGCTATTGAAGTTGTTTTTTCTTCTTCACATCATAGATGGTGTCAATGGCACATCAATCAAAATGCTCAGCATTTTGGTAGCTTAAACAATAATTCTGGGTTTAAAAGTTTATTCAACAAGTGCATGGAATTTTGTGATCCTGAGGAAGAATTTGAAGAAGTATAGTGGAAAATGATTGTTAATTACAATTTGTATGACCATTCATGGCTTAGTAATATGTATAAATTAAGACATAAATGGTCTATTGTATTCAATAAGCACAAATTTAGTGCTGAACTAAAGACTACATCAAGAAACGAGGACACAAACTATATTTTAAAAGATGGTGGTAGAAAGACCTAAACTATGTTTGAATGTGTGCAACGACTTGAGAGAATTCAAAATAAATGGCGCCAAGATGAAAAAGACGATGATCTCAGATGTTGTCATGGAATGCCCACACTTGCTGTAAGTAGTCTTTTGTTGAAACATGCTGTAAGAGTTTATACGCATAAGATATACAAGATGTTTGAATCACAGTTGATAAACTATTTAGGCATTGATGTTGATGGAGAACCTTCTAGTACTGGTAGTTTATATGTTCTCAAAATACCATTTCAAAATTCAAACCGGGTACACAAAGTTGAGTTTGATTTCAAAAGCAAAGAAACAAAGTGTAGTTGTCAATATTTTGAGTCGATTGGTATATTATGCAAGCATGCATTATTAGTCTTGAAGCAAATGAACGTATACGATATACCTCCGCAATACATAAAGAAACAATAGACAAAAGCTACAAGTGATAGAGTGCAATGTAAAGAAGGAAACATCTCCAAAGGTGATCATGAATCAAAGATTGTATATGTTAATCATACATTAAGATGTTGTCAGGATCTTGCTATGCGAAGTAAAGTGTGTCCAGAAGCTAGAAATTTGGTGAGAAATAAGCTTCAAGGTATCGCTTCTGATTTAAATAAATTATTTGAGAATATGAATCAACATGTTAAGATGTAGAGTTCGGGATTTCCAATGTTGAAAACCAAGATGTTGATAGTACCAACAATATAATGAAGAGCAAGTAAGCAATCCTTTTTATGTGAAGTCAAAAGGGGTCAACAATGCTCATTTAGGCAATCATTAGGATCAAAAAAGCAAGAAAGGAAAAGGTACTCTTAAAACTTCAAGTTTTAATATTTATCCTTTTTTAATTGCATTATACTATTTTTTAATATTTTTAATGTCAATTCAATGAAATAGAGAAGAATGCAAAAAGTAAAAAAGGAAAGCTCAAAGCGTATCTCAAATATTTACAAAGACACAACACAAAAAGTTATTTTACCATTACAAGTAGCCGCTAATGGACAACTTGTTGGGTACCAACCTCGTTGGCCTATCATATGTCATATAATAATATGATCAATTCAATACATTTGGTAACTTTTGGTTTATTTAGTTATTATTTACTTAGCTAAAACTTACTTGACATTTTATAATTATTTATTTTAATATCTGGAAACATGGTTCAAATCAAAAGTTTGGCCAACATCCTCCTAGTGGGGCCTAGCATTGGGATCTCAATTTGTTTCAGGTGCGTAATATAACTTGAATATGTTTTCTACATTTACATTTTATTTCATTTGTTAATTGCATATAATTTTTTAGGCTACCTTTCACAATGATGGAAAATTGCCTAATTGAGGTATAATTTCTCTATCTTTTTATAGTATTTTATATGTTTTATGAATGTTTTCATAACTCTTTAATTAGTTATTTTAGTACTAAAATACTTATATATATATATATATATTAGCATATTTACATAAAAGATTAGAATTTATGGTGCATGAATTGTATCATGTAGATTTCAAAATGCAAAAAAAAGAAGACAAGGACAATGACGAGGCAGTGCTTGTTGGAGTGCTACAAGCCAAAACTTTGTGGGTTGTATGGCAAAGTAGAAAGTGTTATCATTGTGCCAGTAATAGCAATGTTCATTGGTAGCATATTCAGACCAACTAAATTTCGGTTTTTCTTTGTTATTTAGCCATTACACTTTTTCGCTTTGGAGTTGAATATTTTGTTTTGTATTTCTCAATCTTTTTTATTTAGTTGGACATCAATTTTTTTTTTCTCAATTATTTCCGTTGCCCAATTTTTCTTTGCATATGAACATTGGTAAATGCTGGAAAAATACATGAAGCATCAAATCAAATCCAAGTATTCTCCATATTCTTGTACAAAGATACCCATTTTATACTAAGATTCTAGCATTATGTTTATGTAAAGCATTGATGCAGCTATGAATCTAGGTATTCTCCACATGTTAAATACAATTTACCAGCATCATTATATACAAAAAATCCAATTCGATGAAACATAATGCAATGTGATATCATGATCTAATTTGAGAAGAAAACATCCATATCATATCCAAGTACCAAAGTACTCAATTTTTGCTGTATATGACTTTTTTTTCCTCTGATCAAACAATAAATTTTTTTTTTCAAAATTTCTTCTCATTTCTATATATATATATAGAGAGAGAGAGAGGGGGAGAGAGAGTAATGATTTAATATACATTGAGCCTTATTTTCTATACATTTCAATCATGAATGTATGGATCTCCAAATAAAGTTGAATGCAACTTTCTATATCTATTTATTAATGAGAAATGTCTTCCACAAGGATTCCTAATTCCGATCCGAATGCAATCTAATTACGAGATTGCCCATAAGATGAGTTCATCTCTCATATTCCAACGCCAAATTGCTGGAAAAGAAGCGAAGCTGAAACAACATTCTAGCAAAGGTCCGACTACACCTGCGCAATCCTAGCGAAATCACAGTCAATGAATACACGTTTTCATTTTCCAAAATCTCCTTGTAGCTGGTGCATACGATGTCTTAGAACAGCCTCTTCTGACCAAATTTGCTTGTGTTGGTAACATTCTGTGACAGAGCTTCCATAATAAATCCAAATTTTTTGAGGGAGCTATAGTTTCTAATAAAACAAGAAAGAGATCTATCAAAGTGATGGCTAACTACTACTAATTCAGTGAACAAGTCCTTGCATCAGAGTGCAAAACATCAAAATGATCCCAATAATAGTAAGCTTTAATGAGGAAGCCCTTTACCAGTAAATACATGAAATAGGAGAAATCCAAGAATTTCTTGACACTAGGAATCGACATTTAGGTCAACAAGGATCTTTCCACCATCACTAGCCAGTGAGTCTCCCCATTGCCTCCACTCCCTTCTACGGCTGCTAGTGTTTGTATGAATCTGCTGCATAGGATGCGAAACTAAAAAATCTAATCCTGTGAACCAAGTTGTGAGCAAGACTCTTCTTGAAAAATCTAATGATAATTTGGATTGCAAACCTGGACGAGGCATTGAATGCATGAAACTATACATGCTTTAGCACAGGAATAGCTAGCCTGAAGGTAGGAACATCCCAATGGTAAAAACTTTATTCAACTTGACGATGGGTCTAATTTGTCGATGGGATGGGTTTGGAGGTAGGGAATTGAGAAATCACCATGTGAGGGCTAAATTTGTGTTTTGGAAGGATGTTGTTACCCTAGAAATAAGAATTATGTCAAAACTTAGAATTTTTTGATGGGTTTTAGAAAAAGAGAGGGTAGAATATGTGCTTTCAAATTTTTCAAACAAACTCTGGTTAAGAGTAAAAGAATTTGTTCCAAAAAATAAGTAGCCAACTCATCAAATACCCAAGTTTAATTCTACTCGTGTCAATCACAGTTGGACCCAGAATTGTGCACTAGGTCTAGCATCGAAAGGACTGGGTTGATAACACTTCTTATTTTCTAGTGTTTCTAGACAATGGTCGAACGTTATGATTCTCACTGTTGCCACTAGTGTTTGTGATTCTACCTCTATTGCTCGAAGCTTGTAATGTCACCTAAACTTGTAAGCGCAATGGGTTATTACTTTGTTTTCACGTACACTATTCATTAATGTTTAGTGTGTTTTTATACTTTTGTACAGCCTCTTTATACGAGGAATGGGTGGGAAAAAGACTCTTACACCCTACCCTGTCGCTCTATTCTTTTAGTGTTGCCGCCAAGCATAGTTCAAGGAATGTTCGCCATTAATACACATATTTGTGGGCTTTAGAAGAGGATTATATGGTCAATATTTGATTTATGTGTCTGTTCACGTCATTTAGGTGATAGTTTAATTGAAAATAATAATTTTGTACTATTAAATTTATTAATATTTTATTTGAGGAGAATATTACGTGTGTGCGTGTGTGTGCGTGCATGCAAAACTCAGGAATAGGACCACGACAAAGAAAATAAAATGTTGGGAAGATTTTGTTAACATTATATAACAAAAAATACAATGATTTGACTAGAACGAAGGATGGGAATGATGAATGCTCAGAAAGAGGATTAATTCAATCAATCTAGATATTGTTCCAACAACATCAAGGCAAGTGGGAAATCATGATCTAACCAGTCCATCATATTGACATAAATATTTTCCCTCCACAAATAGGTCCCAAATAATTCAGCCCTTATTATTGTTATTATTGTTGTTATTGTTGATTTTGTTGATACAATAATAATTTTTATGAAATACTTTATACTGTCAATTAATATTTGATCTAATTCACCACTAATTTCTTTAAATATTTACGCATTATTTGGTTAATGGACAAATAAGTGATTTGACTTTACATTCTTCATTGAATTTGTTTGCGATTTAAGACCTAAACCTTTCTTTTCCCTAAAAACATATTTCTCTCCACATATAATTAGAAAAAGGAGCTTTGTTTGAAATAACATATTGATGGGTCCTTACTCCATCAAAATTTTAACAAAAAAAAATGTATAATAAGAAAAAAAATTATATCCAATTTCTAATTTTTTTTGCTCTTACACGCAGACATTAATATGTTTAGAAGAAAAATTAGGTTGATTGTCGAGTTTAGAATTAAGCTCATATAAGCGGTAGGCTACGTCTAAAGTCACGGAAGCGGAACCACGCTTACCGCCCAACCTAGAAAACTAAAGCCGTGAAAGAGGAAGGTTGGGTCCAAGTCAAAAGAGGCGGGCTTGAAATTTTAGAAAAGCTCAATCTTGCTCTCCTAGATCGAATATGCAGGATCTAAGAGGACTACAAAACAAGTGGTGTGGCGGCCAAAAATTGATGTAACATGGGTGTAATTTCTATGTTTAGTAGTTGACAGTAGTAGAGGTGAAGATAACTAAAAGTATAATATAGAAATAATTCTCACTCTAGATGTATCTGTAAATATGGATAAAAATATTTATACAATATATATATATATATATAGATATAGATATAGATATAGAAGAACTACCAAATCTCGTTGTTCTTATGGACATAGGCTATATTAAGCCAAATCATGTAAATTTTGCTTCTTGTTTTGTCTTGCAAATAATCTTCACATTATCAATGTAACGTCACATATATAAACAATTTTTTTAAAAAATTTAGTAATTGCATATATTTACAAATAAATACATACCTATATACATACATACATACATATATATATATATATATATTATACAAACACATATATTTATATACTTTTACATGGGAAAATCTTATATATTATTATACCATCAAATTATTATTATTCTATGTATACATTTAAATTATTAAAATTTTAAATTTGTATCCTCCTCAAAACTAATATATTATGTTTGGAAGCTACCTTGCAAGTCCAAAACATATCAAGTATTAAATTACTAAATATACTATTCAACAAAACTTTCATCCAAATTTAAATTCAATTTTTTCAATATTATATATATATATATATATATATATCTAACAAATTATTTTTCAATTATTACACTTATTAACAATTAAATCAATATTAATATATATATATATCATATATCTAGTTACATATATTTTTATTTATATTCTAAAATCTAATTATAATCCTTATATATTATTACATAATTCAATTATTATTATATATTTTATATATATTTTTTCAAATAATTCATACTATTTATCTCATCAAAATTTTCTTTTTAAACATAATAGTTATCTCGACATAATTCCCACAACACTGTAGGACAAAATTCTTGCAATTGAATTTTTATTAACGAGAAATTAGTACAAATACAATTGTAATTTGAATCAAACGAACTTTGTGAATACAATTTTCTAATTTAATCCTCTGATTCTTCTTTTAAGAACTTTTGACTTGAATGGTTGAACAATCTTTAAGGAAAGGGTTTGCACTTGATCTTCCTTAAGGGTTGATAGGTCCCCAACAACACTAATATTTGGGTTCAACACTACGATTTTTGATCAAATGCTGAATTATAGGGACTTTGATGAAGAACGACTTGAATTTGGTAATAAACTCTTTCAAATTTCTTAAAGTTGGTAGAGAGGATTTGAATTTCTCGAATGTTTTTTCACTTGAAGTTTTCTTCTTTAGAGAATTCTTACTGCTACTGTCATGGTTGCTTGTTATACTTCTTTTGACTCTTGTTGCTTTCTTGTGTTGTCGTTGTTGTTGTTTTTTACTTGTAGAGGCCACCCATATTTATAGGGATGGAGAAGGCTTTGTTGTCATATATAATCGATGATGTGGCGCAATTTAATTGGTTGGAAATATTTAATTTGACATTAATTCCTTTAATTAGATAATTGTAAATTAATTATCTAATCAACAATATTTTCTTTTCAAACTTATAGAGCTTGATACGTGGCATGATATGATTGGCCCACTTGTCAACACTTGTTACGGTTTAAATAGATGATAAAAATGTTAATTTATTTATTATATAATTTTAAAAATTATGTTTATTTAATTCATAAAATATAAACCATTAAATAAATTAATTATTTAATTATAATAAAATAGCATGTGGCGACATTTAATTAGATAAATATTTTAATTGTCTACAAATGCCTCGAGACTTGCTCACGGATAATTTGAGTAAATGCCTCGAGACTTGCTCACGGATAATTTGAGTTTGCTGTGAATAAGTCTCGAAAAATTCGTTTCTTTTTCTTTTTCTCCCCTTTTTTCCTGTCTTGTTTTTTTTTAAACAAAAGCTTTACATATATTGATAGCCCACCCCGTCTCATTCTCACTAACGGCGGAGCGAGCAGGTCCATGTTTAGAGGGGCTCATTTGACATCAAACCTGACTCTACCCATTTCCCTTGCACAGATCGCTTCTTTCAACCAAAGCCCCAATTGAGTCCAATCTTGAATCAGCCCATCTAATCCACGTGCATGAATATGCCCTCTTTTAGTTTTCTTCGGCCCATTAAGCTCTCCATGCCATGCTGCCTAGCATGATTTTGGCTGCTAGCCAATCTATGCAGACTTCTCCACCATTGGCAGATTTCCTTCCGAGGAAGATTTACGTATCGGATTATTAGTGGGTATGATTTCGTCAACTTTTCTTTCTAACAATCCTATCGAACAAATTTCAATTTCCATATACGGAATCAAAGAAATCTTCCTAATTTTTTAGACGCACTCCTCTGCCATACAGATTTCCCACTGGCTGACAGCGATATAAAAAAAGAAAGTACTGCGATGATTTGAAGCCCAAACGTTTTCTCCTCACAAGAGTAAATTCTTCCCAAACCATTATTTCAGTACTGCATTCAAGGAGAAGAGAGGTAAGATGTCCATTTTTCTTTTCTTTTCTCTTCTTCTTTTCCCTTTTTTGCTACCGCCAGATCCTACCATTACCGTTGAGGGGGCGGGTTTTCCAGCGGAGGTTTACGCTCGTGCTGCCTCCTCCATTTGTGTTGGCCGGGACAGAGGTGCGACAGGGTCCGGCTTGGCAATGCTAGTGCAGTGGGATGTTGCGGCGGCCGCGCGGCGGGCTCTCCTCCCCTTGTTCTGTCTCTACTATGGTGGAGGCGAGAGGAAGTGATGGGCAGAGGTTGGGCCAAATGGTGGTCGAGAGAGGGAGAGAGAGAGAGATGCCGGCGGAGATGGCAGCGGGCTGGGTGAGCCGTGGCAGAAGTGTCGGAGTCGCTGGCTGGGCGAGCCGTGACAGAAGCATCGGCGGTGCTGCTGGTGGGCGACAGCTATGGGCGTTGGAGAGGCGCGGGGGCGCGCGGCGCTGTGCCGTGCTTACCCGGTCGCGCGGCACTGCGCTGCACTCTGATCGGCCGCGCGGCGCGGCGCTGTGCTGCACTGGTCCGAGCGGCGCTTCGCCGGGTTGGTGGCTGGAGCGGTGGCTGAGAGTTTGGGCGGAGGAGGAGCAGGTAGCGCGAGGGGGAGAAGACGGAGGGTCCTTGTTTTGGGGAGAGGAGAGTGGTGGCGATTTGGGGCTGTGTTTGGTGCTTTTCTTTGTAATTTAAGGCTGTGTTTGACAGTTTTTTTTTTTTCAATGTAGTAAGGCCATGTTTGGCTCATCGATTTTGATAAAAGGACAAGGCCCTGTTTGGCCGTGCATAAACCTCTTTTTTTTTATTATTATTATTAAATGCAGTAAGGCCATGTTTGGCTCATTGATTTTGATAAAAGGACAAGCCCTCTTTGGCCTTGCATAAAACCTTTTTTTTTTTTTAAATTTGGACATTTAGATTTGGCAACTTTGTAATTGAGCCTTTAAACTCTTGGACTCGAATTTGGATTTGGGTTTGGACCGGTTGAGATTCGGATTGATAGTCTTAGGTTTGAACCCATTGGACTTTGGACTGTCAGACTCGGATTCAGACCCATTGGGATTTGGACTCTTGGACTTGGGTTTGGACCTGTTGGGATTTGAACTCACAAATTTGAGTTTGAACCCATTTGGACTTTGAACTCATAGACTTGAGTTTGGACTCATTTAGGCTTTGGACTCATAAACTTGGGTTTGAACCCATTTAGGCTTTGGACTCATAGACTTGGGTTTGGACCTAATTGGATTTGAAATCTTGGACTTGGTTTTACACCCATGAGATTTGAATTTTTGGACTTGGGTTCGGATCCGTTGGGATTTGGACTCACAAACTTGGGTTTGGACCCATTGAGATTTGGACTCATGGAGTTTTGGATTTATAGACTTAAGTTTGGACTCATTAGGATTTGGACTTACAGACTTGGGTTTAGACTCATTGGGCTTTGGACCTTGTGTTTGGGTACAGACCCATTGGGATTTGGACTTTTAGGCTTAAGTTTGAATCCATTGACTTTGGCTTGATCTATGAACTTAGGCCGGTTCTTTGGACTTGGACTTGAACCATGGATTTGAGAGGGTCCCCTGAACTTAGGTCGGTCCTTTGGACTTGGACCTGCGCCATAGACTTCGATCGGTTCCTTAGACTAGGGCTTGAATCATGGCTTTGGACTGGTCCCTTGGATTTAGGTTGGTCCTTCGAACTTAAACTTGATCCATGGATTTGGGTTTGAACCATGGACTTAAGTTTGTGCTATAGACTTGGGTCGGTCCTTTGGATTTGGGTTTGAACCATGGAATTAGGCTGGTCCCTTGGACTTGGGCTTGCGCTATGGACTTGGGCTGGTCCCTTGGACTTGGACTTGCGCCATAGACTTGGGTTGGTCTCTTGGACTTGGACTTAGACTTAGCCATTTTTCAATTGCTTTGTATGGTTTTAGCACTTTTCAACCCAACTGAGTCTAACACTCCCTTCTTTTTTGTATGGCAGTTCCAATAATGGCACATTTTAAGAGTTGTGTTGCACAATCTGGCGAAGAATGTTTGATCGTGCTTCATGACAGAAACCAGCGGGTGGAGCGAGACACGTCTTTGGTTGTGCTTGTCCCTTTAATTGGTCACTTTAGGGCTTCTTGGCCTAGGTTGACTGTTTCTAGGCGTATTGACAAATAGTCACAACCTGTTTTTTTGGGGCGACCTAGTAAGGCATGGATCCTACAGCCTAGCCATCATCAGCCCTCTGACAAGGTTGTTCTTTTGCCTACACTCGGTCGTTGTATTGTCAGTAGAGAGGCTAAGTGGGGTAGCTAGCTTGACTTGACTGACGAGTTTTGATACTTCCCTAGATATTGGGAATGGATCGAAAATGTTCTCAACAGGTATAGACCGAAGCTGGATGCTGCCAAAATCTTTGACGCGGTGTACGCTTCGTTGTTTTCGTACAATCAAAGCATGGAGATCATGAAGGCCTTTCTTGAAGCCTGGTGCCCTCTCACCAATAGCTTACTAAACTCACTCGAGGAAATGTCAATATCCTTTATGACCTGTGTTCGATAACCGGGCTCCCTGTTAGGGGAAAACTTTATGACGAGGTCATCCTTAGTACTAAGGAGCTAGTTGGCATTGATGGAACAGGTGCGAAGTTTGTCCCCCATTCATGTAAATACTTGTTCTATGCTTTTCACAAGCTTTGCAGTAAGGTCCCGATGGGCTAACCTCGAAAAGTGTCGGTTGTTGAGTTGGTGAAGTTTTGGAGCAAGAAAGCCACAAAATACTCTACGCCTCCTACTCGCAAGGAAAAGAGGATAATACGTCTCCAATCCATATACAACCCATCTGGGAATATTGATCCCTATGCACCTTGGTCAGTATCACAATAGTCCCTATTCGGGAGTCTCAACATTAATGAGGGTGCCAGGGAGGAGACGTATTTGGCGGCCTCTTTTTCATGTTGGCTTTGTGCCTTCATTCTCCCTAATGAGGATGTTGGGTTCATACGGCCAAGTACATTTAAAATGGCTGAGATTATGGCTACGAGGCAATTTGTGAGTATTGTAGTCCTAATTTGACCTCAATTTATAGTGGTTTGAGTAGAATTGCCAACTCTTGTTGCCCATCCCGCGAACATGCAACATTCTCGATGCATTATGTTTATGCATGGATCTCTCACTACTTTAGGACCCACTTTTAGGTCTTTAATGGCATGCTAGACTCCAAGATGGTGGTGAATTTCGAAGAAGAATACGCCAAGTTTTACGACCTAAACGAGGCTCGAAGGCGGATCCACAAAGGTGAACAGACTTGTTGGACTTGTACATGGTCACTAAGGGCAATGACATCATTTATATAGATAATGATGATGCCGGGGAGCTTGAACTAGATCATTTTGTGGCCATTCGTTCAAGCTACCTAACCTTAAGGCGAGGTGATCATTTTGATGTCGAACCTTACAGTCCTTATTGATTTAGTCGCCAGTTTAGTTATTTTCAAGAGGTGCCGGGTCACTTGTCCACGATGTGAGGCAATGCTCTTTGGAGGATAGCCTTCGCTATTGGCGCTTATGCCTTTTACTTCGATCGATGGCTAAGGAGCGTTTTCCTCACACCCCACTTTTGCACGGCGATACTTCTCGACTGCCTATAAGAAATGGTGGGCCATTGTTTATGGCAATTTCTTGAGGGAACATGCCGCTGCCCTGGTCGACCTTTGACTTGGTGATGCTTATCGACGAGATAGCAGTGCTGGTACACCTGCTGGCGATGCCCAAAACACACATCTCGCTCCCGCTACCACGGCTGACTTACCAAGCACATCGAAGAGTAAAAAGGCTGCAGAGATATTAAAGGATAACGGTAGTAGCATTGCGAACTGTCATTGGAAGCGAACCAAAAGGGATTCAAGTTCTTCAGTCCCAAAAGACGGGGGTCCGAATCATGGGCAATCCACTGAAAAATATGCTAAAGAGGTATTTTCCAGCTCGCTTTTTTTATGCAATAACACTTTCATTAATATGATAACCTTAATTGTTATTCATCATTATTGTTATTTTCAGCTAGTAGAGCATGTTTTTAGGAGTGATGCTAGTGAGGGTTCGCAGGGGTCAGCTTGCGAACATGATCTACTTCCAACTCCCGTTGGTGACCTAGGTGACTCAACTTCGAGAGTAGTTGCCAAGGTCACTCCTTCTACCGGGGTTTCCATCTTTGAGGCTAACAAATTCCTTCATGATTATTAGAAGGAATATTTGGAGAAGATACAGGCTGGCCTTCTTGAGCGAATAAAGAAGACCCCAATCGAGTCAATCACCTCCCTCAGTGACAGCGTCTCACTGGTGTTGAGTCAATGAAAAGCCTAGGCCAATTTGATATCTCCCACTTGGAGGCTTCATTGGGCGCGTTGTTCCCTAAAGCCACGGCTTATGACAATGCAGGGTCTCAGGCATCTGAGAAGTCGACAAAGGAGGTCCTTGCCCAATAGCTCAGCAAGGCCTAAAGTCGCTTGCACAAAACTCAGGCTAACAAGAGCAAGGGAGCTAAGCAGTTGATCAGACGAAAGCAGAGTTAAAGGATGTTGAAGCTCAGCTTGTAGCTTTGAAAGAGAAGCGGGATGAGCTTTCCAGGTTCTTGGTGTTGTAGCTTAAAGCCTATGAAGGTACTTTAACCGAAGTCAAAGAAATGGAGGAAGAAATCAAGATTATAACCAAGACTCCTCTATTAGATAGCGAAATGGCAAAGGCCTTGAAGTTTTCGAGGGCTTCTGTTGAGGCTGCCAAGAAGGGGTTGGATGATTTGAAGCCTTTTGGCTAGATTTGTTTGCTTCCATCATTTGTATTTAGAATGTTGTAATTATCAATTTATGAATAAATGTTTCGTTTACTCATTGTCAATGAATTGCTCCATTTTTTTTCTTTAAAATGCGTCTGTTATTTTATTATTGAACTTGAACTTTATCATTTTTATTTTTCTTTAAGTTGCCTACGTACCATTACAAAGGGATCAAGTCATAACGTAGTTCAACCAACTGAATATATTAAAAGATTTAGCCGTTCACAGTTTATACTCTTGTGGGCCAGGAGTAACTTACAATTTAAACTCATGTATTAAGGAGGGTTTCATTTAACAATTTCGACAGTTTAGACTCATATCAAGGAGTGTACTAACTTGAAATTTGATCAGATAATTTATACTCATATCAAGGAGTTTTTTTAAAGATAATATTTTTTTAGGAATTTTCCATTAATCAAACCAACCCTTACACCATCTTAATCGACAAGCCTATAGACACCATTTGGATAAATCTCTCGAACTACGTATGGTCCATCCCACTTAGAAGTGAACTTGTTTTCGATGCGATGAGTGATGATGATAGGCCTCCTCACAGAGAGAACTGATTCCTTAACTTGGAAGGATCGGGCACGCACCTTTTGTTGAAGTCCTAAGACAAGCGGGCTTGATAGCATTCAAGCCTTTGTTACGCGTCGTGTCTCTTTTCGTCGAGCGCCTCCAATTCTTCAAGATTCAAATGGGCGTTGTCTTCCTCAGTCAACCCTTCTTGCATGGCAATCCGTAGTGATGGAATTTGTTACTTAAGAGGGACGACAGCTTCAACCCCATACACCAATGCATAAGGAGTTGCTTACTTAGGTGTCCTGAAAGTGGTTCGGTAGGCCCACAACGCTTTCCCAATTCTTTCATGCCAATCCCTTTTTTGACTTTGACACCACCTTCTTCAACAAGTTGTACAAAGTCTTGTTGAAGGCTTCGGCAAGACCGTTGGCCTAAGCATGATACATCGAGGATTTCTTTTACTTAAACCCAAACCTTTGACATAATTTGTCAATGGTGCTGTTGACAAATGGCTTCCCATTGTCAGTGATGATGTAACGAGGAACTCCATATCTGTAGATAATGTTAGTGTGGATAAAGTCGGCAACATTTTCCTTCTTTACCTCCTTGAGAGGGATTGCCTTTACCCATTTGGAGAAATAGTCAGTAACAGCCAGGATGTAAAGGTGACCAGTGGATAACTTTGTCATGGGTCCAACAACATCCAATCCCGAGGCATCGAATGGCCATGAAGCTACTGTTGAATGTAATGGCTCAGGTGGTTGATAAATGAAGTTAGCATGGTACTAACATGCTTGACACCTTTGGGCGAACTCCATACAATCTTTCACTGTTGTTAGCCAATAGTAATTCATTCTTTTAATCCAGAAGTGAAGTTTTGGTCTGGATTGATGGGCACCACAAACCCCAGAGTATGCTTCTTCCATGGCTTGAATGGTTACATCGTCACCCAGGCAACGTAGAAAAACTCCATCAAATGAGCGTCTATACAGGACGCCCTTAAAGTAGATGAAGCGGGTTGCTCGGCATCGAATTTCAACTTTTAGACGTAGATCGTTTGGCAATTTTTCATATTTTAGGTAGTCTACCAATGGTTGTTGCCAATCTTCTTTTTCCATATCAAGGACTTCTACGGAGTATTTTCTCCCCCTTCCCCATCCTTAAGTGTCGGGGGCACTACCCATTTCTTACATATGGGGATGTGACATTCAGTGTCGGGTAAGGACAAAGTGGAGGCAAGCTAGCCAATGTATCTGCTTGTTTGTTTTCACTTCTTGGCACATGTTAAATTGTGACACATCCAAGCCATCCCATGAGTGTGTTGGCGTAGCTATACTACGGAAGCAATTTAGGCTTCTTGACTTCATATTCTCCTTGCAGCCGGTTGATTACTAACTTGGAATCACCATAGACATCGAGGTGGAGTTGTTTGATGTCCACAGCTATCTCGAGTTTGATGATTAGGGCTTGGTACTCAGCCACATTATTGGAGCAATTTTCAGTTAGGGTGAACGAGTGAGGTAAGACTTCACTTTCTGATGTCACAAACACTACCCCTGCACCGGCTCCGCCCTTATGAGAGGCCCCATCGAAGTACATCTTCCATGGAGGAATGATTTCGACGATCAGAGTATCTTCGTCCGACAGGTCGTCAGACAAATCCCAGTCGGTTAGGATAGGATGATCTGCCAGAAAGTTGGCCAATGCTTGTCTTTTTACTGCCTTTTGTGGTACATACACAATTTCAAATTGTTGGAATTGCAGGTACCATCTTGCAAGCCTATCAGAGAAAACGAGTTTTGTCATGACATACTTTAATGGGTTGGCCTTAGACACCAAGTGAATTGTATGAGCTTGAAAATAGTGCCTTCATTTCTAAATAGAGAAGACAAGCGCCAAACAGATTTTTTCAATCGGCAAGTACTTAAGCTCGTTTGGTGTCATCATCCTACATAAGTAATAAAGGGTTCTCTCCTTCCTTTCATCATTTTGTTGGGCCAGTAGGGCTCTCACTGAGCATTCTTGCGCAGCAATATGTAGGATCAAAGGACGATCAGGTACTGAGGCTACCAACACTAGGGTTTTGTCAGGTAAGACTTGATATTTTGGAAGGTCTTTCTACAGTGTTCGTCCCATTCGAATGAAATGCTTTTTTTTATAAGTTTGCTAATGGTTGACAGCGACCTGCGAGATTTGAGATGAACCACCGAATATATGTCAATTTTCCTTACAAGCTTTTGAGCTCATGGATATTTCGAGTGACGTGATCAACTATTGTGTCAGATAGAACGGTAGAACCGGACCCGAATCCGATAACCCCAGGGACGCGAACCGGGCGAAGAACGCCGACCCAACGTGGTAGGATTGGATTGAACCCGATAAGAACGGCCACAATCAGCACACCGGTTGCTGATTGATACGTTACGAATCACTCGAACCAATTCGAAATGACTCGATTTGGGATAAAAACTCACGAGAAATTAAAAGAATCAACTTCAGGGAATTGAAAGGAAACCTGAATTAATTGAAAACCACTCTGTGTGAAATCTGATGGTACATAATGAATTTATAGTGTCAAAACCCTAGCCTAGTTGGGCTGCAGGCTCCTACTGGGCTTATTTTGACTGGCCCAGAATTAAATTAAAGGAGAAATAATTAAAATAAATTGAAGGAAAAATAATTAATTGAATTAATCATCCCTATTTATTCCTTCGCCCCCAAGTCTTTCATCCATCTCAGGATGTTTACTTTGCGCTCTTCCTCGGGCTCCTCGAATTTGCATCCATGCGTAACATCTTCTTGAATTTCACGCACCAAGACGTTAATGGCTTCTTTAAGTCTTTTTGCCCGTGCCCTGGTTATTGGTCCAGCTGGAATTGCCAGCGACTCCTCTTTATCATGTTGGACGTCCGCGTCATTCCCCTCCTCTTGAGAAGGAATTGTCCTCAATTTAGAATCCCGTTCATCACCTACATCAAATAAACTCAGGTCAGAAACATTAAAAGTTGCACTGACTCCGAACTCACCTGGTAACTCCAGCCTGTAGGCGTTGTCGTTGAGTCTCTCCAAGACTCGAAATGGCCCATCTCCTCGAGGCATCAATTTAGACTTCCGTTGCTTGGGAAACCTCTCCTTTCGCATATGAACCTACACCCAATCTCCAGGTTCAAACACTACCCGCTTCCTACCTTTATTTGCCTGCTGGGCGTATTGCTCATCCCTTTTCTCGATGTTTTGCTTGACCTGTTCATGCATTCGCTTGACATACTCAGCTCGCTTTTTGCCTTCTAAACTCAGATGCTCATTGCCAGATAATGGCAACAAATCTAAAGGTGTTAGAGGATTAAAGTCATATACAATTTCAAACGGAGACATATTAGTAGCAGAATGAACAGCTCTATTATAAGCAAATTCAACATGCGGCAAGCTCTCTTCCCAACTTTTAATATTTTTTCTAATAACAGCACGCAGTAATGTAGTGAGTGTTCGGTTAACAGCTTCAGTTTGTCCATCGGTTTGAGGGTGACAGGTTGTAGAAAATAGTAGTTTAGTCCCTAACTTAGCCCATAGTGTTTTCCAAAAATAACTCAAAAATTTAACGTCACGATCAAACATTATAGTTTTGGGTACACCATGTAGATGGACTACTTCTTTGAAAAACAAGTCAGCCACATGCGATGCGTCACTAGTTTTATGGCAGGCAATAAAATGAGCCATCTTAGAAAATCTATCTACGACCACAAAGATGTCATTTCTACCATTTTTAGACCTGGGTAACCCCAAAACAAAGTCCATAGATATGTCAGTCTAAGTGGTATTCGGGACAGGTAAAGGGTGATACATACCGTGGGGCTGGTTGCGGGACTTCGCTTCCTTACACCGTATGCATCTTTCTACAACTCGCTCCACGTCCCCTTTTAGTTCTGGCCAGTAGAAGTGTTCCTTTTTTGTACTTGATGACGTAAGGGAATGTGTCAATGAACGACACCCACTCGGCATGCCGTTTGCTGAGCTTACTCTGACCCTTCAAATGCTTTAGGGATTCGTGGTCAATGTGAATCACAAATTCCTTTGGGCTCAAGTAATATTGCCATGTTTCTAGGGCCCGCACCAAGGAGTATAACTCCTTGTCATATGTGGGGTAATTCAGCGCGACTCCATTAAGTTTCTCACTGAAGTATGCAATGGGCTTCTTGTCTTGCATTAGGACTGCTCCAATACCTACACCAGAAGCATCACACTCAATTTCAAAAGCCTTATTAAAATCTGGTAAGGAAAGTACAGGAGCATGTGTAAGCCTATTCTTTAAGGTGTCAAACGCTCGTTGTTGGGTTTCCCCCCACTTGAACTTCTCATTCTTCTTAATTATGGCAGTGAGTGGGGCAGCAATGGTGCTGAAATCCTACACAAATCTCCTGTAGAAACCAGCCAACCCATGGAAACTTCTCACTTCGGATACTGTTGTCGGAGTTTGCCATTCTTGTATGGCCTTTACCTTGCTTTCATCCACCTGTATTCCATGTACACCAACAAATCCTAGAAAGACACAGTGATCAGTACAAAAGGTGCATTTCTTGATATTGGCATATAGCTTTTCTCGTCGTAGAACATCAAGTACGCTACGTATGTGCTCAACATGCTCGGCCATTGTACGGCTATAGACCAGTATGTTATCAAAATACACTACAACAAACTTGCCAATAAATGCGCGCATAACATGGTTCATTAGGCGCATAAATGTGCTAGGAGCATTAGTGAGTCCAAATGGCATTACAAGCCATTCATATAAGCCAAATTTAGTTTTAAAGGTTGTTTTCCATTCATCTCCCTCACGCATCCTAATTTGATGGTACCCACTTTTAAGATCTATTTTAGAGAATATGGTAGCACCACGCAACTCATCAAGCAAATCATCTAGTCGAGGTATGAGGTGACGATACTTTACCGTAATAGCATTAACAGCTCTACAATTTACACACATGCGCCATTGTCCGTCTTTCTTCGGCACAAGCAGCACGGGGACGGCATACGGACTCATACTTTCTCGAACCCAACCTTTACTCATCAGCTCCTCCACTTGTCTTTGGATCTCTCGGGTTTCTTCGGGGTTGGTTCGGTATGCTGGCTTGTTAGGTATGGATGCCCCTGGAATAAAGTCTATGTGATGTTCTATCCCTCGAACCGGCGGCAACCCTTTGGGAACCTCCTTTGGGAACACGTCAGTGTATTCCTGCAAAACAGATACTATAACAGAGGGGAGAGAGGATGTGACATCATCAGATATATAACAGGCTTCCTTCTACATCAACATCACAAGGGACCTCTCAGCACTCAATGCCAACCTTACATCCCTCATAGTCGCCATCATACACTCCTTTTTTTCCTTTCCCCTCTCATCTTTCCTTTGATCTTTCTCTCTTAACCCCTCCTTTCTTTTCTTCCTCCTCTCGATTTCCACCTCAAACTGCCTCTGTATGTACGACTGGTCTTCGTATACTTGCTTTGGAGTTAAGGGAACCAATGTGACCTTCTTTTTATGGAATAAGAACGAATATCGATTAGTCAATCCGTTGTATATCACCTGTCGATCAAATTGCCACGGTCTGCCAAGCAGGACGTGACAAGCCTGCATAGGCACTACGTCACATGTCACTACGAAGTAATATGCCCCCTGCCCTGACACTTAAAACACAAAATATCCCGATTTCGCGTGCTAGATGAACCAGAGGGAGTAGGAGTTGTTAACTTAGGTGCCTCCACTTTATGTGCAGTTCTGGCCCGAGTGGCACTCGTCATAGGTGCCTTATCCTCTCTTCTGGGGAAGGATCTGCCAGCGGTATTAGGTTGGGATGTGAGCCTACCCTTCTTTTTCAGCTGCCTCTCTACCTTAACCGCCTTTTGCACCATTTCTTCTATCTCTACGTAATGCTGCAACTCCACTACGTCAGCTATGTCTCGGTGCAATCTACTCAGAAAACGTGCCATAGTGGCCTCCCTATCTTTCACAACATCTGCTCGGATCATAGCTATCTCGAGCTCCTTATAATAGTCTTCCACACTCCGAGTTCCCTGCGTTAACTTCTGCAATTGTTGATACAGGTCTCGATGGTAGTGGCTCGATACAAACCTCTTTCTCAAGACTGCCTTCAGCTCTGTCCAAGTACGCACTGGCCCCTCTCCAACTCTCCTCCGGCTAGTGCACAACTGATCCCACCATACGATCGCATAATCTGTGAACTCCACTACGGCCAACTTAACCTTTTGGCTTTCTGAATAGCGATGACAGTCAAAAATTAATTCTACTTCCTTTCCCACTCGAGGTAGGCGTTGGGATCAAATCGCCCTTGGAAGGGTGGCAGCTGTAATTTTAATCCCTTAGGTATCTCGTCGTCCACACAGTCCCTCCGACGATGCCTCCTGAGATCATTGTCGTATGCGTACCAGTCCTCGTCCTCATTCGACCCATACTCCTCCTCATAATCATGTCGATCGGGCCTCACAGGTCTGACATAATGCCCTTGCCTATCCCTAGTCCGAGCTCGGCCTGGCACAGGACTGCCTCTACGTCCAGCTGGTCTGGACAGCGAATCGTCTCTTTCTAGAGTTACAGCTTGGGACGCTTCTACTCGCCCTAAGCGATCGTGCACATCTGTCATCCGGTCCTGCATGCCCTCCATGCTCCTAGTGAGCTTTCTCAACTCATCACTGAGGGATTCAAATACAAATTTAGTTTCGTCAGGACTGTTACCCTGTCCTGAATACTGGCTGGCCATCACGAAGTCTGTGGTACAACACAAAAAATAATAGCAGGTAATTGTTAGTAATAAAAGTCCTCACCAATCTCGCTTCTCTCAGGTAAAGGCTCTCTGGCACTCGTTTCTTACCTCCACTCGTGTATCACACACTCTCAATTTATTCCTCACCAGTCTCAATTTCTCGTGCCCTCCTCGTGTGATTCCAAAATGGTCTCAAGATTCAAACGTAAAAATACAAGCACTCGGTACGATGGATATGGCCTAAAATTACGAGATAAGCAACTATCTCAATCTTCAATATTCCAAATACAATCTCAATAATATTAAAAATCAATGAACAACAGAAGTCACTTTTTCCTTCCTTTTTTTTTGGCCTTTTTTTTTCTTCGGCCTCTTTTTTTTTTGGCCTCTTCTTTTCTTTTCTTTCTTTCTTTTTTTTTTCTTTTTTTTATAAAAAATTCAGTTACCAAACAGGCCCTTAAGCAGAAATAAAAATTCTGCAACCAAACAGGCTCTTAAGCAGAAATAAAAATTCTGCAACCAAACAAGCCCTTAGAAAAGCAGAATTAATGAAACCAAACACGACCTTACCACGTCAAAAGGTCTAGCCCGGCAACAACTTCTTGTCCAGCCCAATTCCGACCCAATGATTTTTTTTTTTTTGCTCAAGCCTGGCCCAGTTGCAGTCTGGCCCAGATCCTGCTTCCAATCTACTTGACACTCGGCCCAACTCTTTCCTCGGCCCACTTAACACTCGGCCCAACAATCTCGGCCCAACAAAATAATTTTGGCCCAGAGAAGGTCGGCCCAAAAGAACTTTTTTTTTTTTTTTACTCTCCTGCCCGACTTGGGCCCAGTCAGCAACTCGGCCCAAATCTACCTCGGCCCAACCTCCTTTTTTTTTTTTAATTGCAGCGGCGGCAGCGCGAAATCGCGATCGGCCGATTCCGCCGTCGCACGTCCACAGCGGTGGCCGGGACCGGTCGGCCTGGCCTGGGCAAGCCTCGACAGTGGCAACGGGCGGCGATTCAGGTCGTGGCGGCGCGAATTTCAGGTAGAACTTTCTCGGTGGTGTCGCAGCGGTTCGCGGTGAAATTCCAGCTGATTCGCTCCTCCTTCGGCGGCGATTCGGTGTGGGAAGGGATGGGCTCTCGACGGCAGTGCGGTGGGTGTGATTTTCTGGCGGAAATCGGCTAAAACGGCGGCGGAATCGCGGTTGCAGGCGGCGGCGGCGATACGGCGACGGCGATTTCCCTTTTTTTTTTTTCCTGCGGTGGCGGCTGGATCGGTTGTTGCCGTGAATCGGTTGAACGGGGGTAGATTCGCGGCAGCGGCGATTTCCTCCCTTTTTTTTTGATTTTTTTTTGATACTCCGGACCATGTATCGAATTAGAATTCGACACAAGATTGCTCTGATACCAAATTGACGTGATCAACGATCACGTCAGATAGAACGGTAGAACCGGACCTGAATCCGATAACCCCATGGACGCGAACCGGGCGAAGAACGCCGACCCAACGTGGTAGGATTGGATTGAACCCGATAAGAACGGCTACAATCAGCACACCGGTTGCTGATTGATATGTTACGAATCACTCGAACCAATTCGGAATGACTCGATTTGGGATAGAAACTCACGAGAAATTGAAAGAATCAACTTCAAGGAATTGAAAGGAAACCTGAATTAATTGAAAACCACTCTGTGTGAAATCTGATGGTACATAATGAATTTATAGTGTCAAAACCCTAGTCTAGTTGGGCTGCGGGCTCCTACTGGGCTTATTTTGACTCGGCCCAGAATTAAATTAAAGGAGAAATAATTAAAATAAATTGAAGAAAAAATAATTAATTGAATTAATCATCCCTCTTTATTCATTCGCCCCCAAGTCTTCCATCAATCTCAGGATGTTTACTCTGCGCTCTTCCTCGGGCTCCTCGAATTTGCATCAACGCGCGACATCTTCTTGAATTTCGCGCACCAAGACGTTAATGGCTTCTTTAAGTCTTTTTACCCGTGCCCTGGTTATTGGTCCAGCTGGAATTGCCAGCGACTACTCTTTATCATGTTGGACGTCCGCGTCTTCGAGGCTCTGACATCTTTAAGATGGCATCAATTTTTTCCTACTCGATCTCGATGCCCCAATGGTGGACAATGAAGCCTAAGAACTTGCCAGAAGCAACCTCAAAGGTGCATTTTAATGGGTTCATCTTCAGCTGGTACGTTCTAAAGCGTTCGAAGACTTTCCTAAAATCATCCAGATGGTCCATCTTCTTCTTTGACTTGACCACTAGATCGTCGACGTAGCATTCGACATTCTTGTGGAGCATATCATCGAAAATCTCCTGCATGGCCCTTTGGTACGTGACTCCTGCATTTTTGACACCGAAAGACATCACCTTATAGCAGTATATGCCCTTGGGCGTATGAAAGGCTGTTAATTCTTCATCCTTTAGTGCTATACAAATTTAGTTGTACCCAAATGATCTGTCCATGAATGAAAGAGTGTCGTGCCCCATATTAACATCGATCATAAGCTCGGTGATAGGTAGAGGGAAATCATCTTTTAGGCATGCCTCGTTGAGATTTCTGAAGTCAACGCATATCTGGATTTATTCGTTCTTCTTCCTGACCAGGACTAAGGGTGTTAGCCAACTGAGTTGCTCGACTCGACTCGGTCGAGCAACTCAGTCCAAGCTCGACTCGAGCTCAGTCAATGACGAGCTCGAGTCAAGTTCAAATATTTCATAAGGATACTCGGGCTAGATCAAGTAGCTCGAGCTCAATTCTCCATTTTTATTTTTTTTTCCCAAACACAGCCTCAAGCACTCTCGGATCGAGCTCGAGCTCAATAAGCTCAAACTATGTACTCGTACACTGAGTTTTGAACTCGAGCTCAAGTTGCATAATTTTGCTCAAGTTTAAGATTGACAACTTGACTCGATTCTAGCTCTAACTAGAACAATATTGGAGATCCACGTGGAGTATTTAACTTCTTGGATGAATCCAGTCTCGATCAGTTTATTGACCTCTGCTTCGATTTGGGGAAGCAATTCTAGTTGGAATTAACGTTGTGCTTGTTTAACGGGCCGAATTCCTTTCTTTATAGACAAGTGATGTACGGCCACTTTTGGGTCCTGGCCCGACATTCTCTGTATGACCAAGCGAACATATCTTTGAACTCTTTGAGAAGCCCCGTATATATGTGAGCCTCTTCATTTGTTAGCAAGGCACTAAGGTAAATGGGTCGAGAGTTGTTGCTATCGCCCAGGTCCACTTCTTTTAATTTGTCTACTGTGGAATTGGTTCCTGTTTCCATTTGCAGTGGCGCAACCTCAGCATCCTCTTCAATAACTTGTCCTTCTTCGTATAGTGTAATGTGGTTGGATGAGCCCACACTTTCCTTATCATCATCCTCGCCCACTTGAGCTTTAGTGAAGATGACTGTTTGAAATCTAACTTTAAGGATTCTATCGCAAGATACCATCAAATCCATTTGTTGCCGCATGCGAGAAGGAAACAAGCTTCGAAACTTTTCATCTTGCTTCGGTGTTTTTCTGATGCCCCCTTTTGCCTTCCAGCACTTTTTTTTTTAGGTGGACCAAGTCTTTCAAAAACCGACACCCGTGCAAGCTTGCCCTCGACCCTTGAAGAGCGGTCGGCCTCAGTGACATTGTTAGTGGTAGCCTTTTTTATGGCAATACGAATGGGGCCTTCAGGCTGTTCATACCCGAGCCCTTCTTGCAGAGTTTAACTTAAGGATTTCTGGAGAAGCTTCCCCAACGATATTTGTTCCTGCAGGTTGTATCTAGCCTTGATAAGGAATTTATACGCCTTGGGACCGAAACCTTTTGCAATCTTTAACTCCCAAGCCTCTAGGCATTCCCCTATAGCTTCTTTAGGTTGTGGGGCTCGCGCTTAGCTGTTAATTTGGGTTAGCGGTAGAGTCAGACTTTTAAGATCATTGTCAATTACCAGGCTTTCGCCTTGATGGCTTTTGGGATGCATTTTGCTGGCCTGGTTCTTCTTTACCAAACCATTTTTTCACTTCTCTTGGCTTTGGGAGCTATTAGTTTCAGGAGCTCTAACTTTATTTAAGTAATACTTAGCATCGACAAAGTGGGATTCAGCTTTAGTGAAGGGCTTGCAATTGTCTAACACTTTCTTCACAGTACCATTGCGGCAATACTTGAAGCATTGATATTAGGTAGAGGGGACTATTCCATTCTCATGGAGTCATGGCCGCCTAAGAAGTAAGTTGTATGAGGTCTTCGCATCAATGACATAGAACAGGACAGTTGACTTGATATCATCTATGAAAAGCTCCATACTCATAGTGCCCAAAGCTCTTTGCTCCCCTTGGTTGAATCCTTGAATCATCAGACGGCTATTCGAGAGTTTAATGGTCGGGATCCCCAATTCTCTTACTGTCTTTAAGGGTAAAATATTGACTGTAGAGCTGCCGTCCACCAGGATTCTATTAATCCTTTGTTCGTGGACATAGTCTGTCACAAACAATGATCTGTTGTAGGGTTGGGACCCCAGCGTCAAATCCTCGTTCGTGAAGACTATTGCAATTGTAAAGTTTTCAACAAGCTCTTGGCTTTTCCTTTGGAATTAGCTAACTTCATTAGGGGAATTGCTTGTTTCATCAGCTCCGTTTATTTGGTCATCGAGGGTGATAGTGTTAACATTAGCACTATCATCCTCTAACGTGATTTTTCCTTGGAGGGCCAATTCCATGACTTTATCTTTGAATACAAAGCAATACTTGCCCCCTTTTTGTTTCTCCTTGGACTTTTGGGAGTCTTGTGTAGGTAGACTATAGACTTCGTTGGCTGCCATAGATCTCTTGCAAGATGTATTTTAACCCCTAGTGCATTCCTTGAATGCATATTTCAATGTCTGAGGCCTCTGAAAGTTTATTCTTGCTATTTAGGCTCTTATTTCTCCAGCGATTGATGTATCCAATGACAGGCTCATCCTTCCACTAGTGAGTGTTAGTAAGTTCAATCAAACTGACCGTTCGCCTAGTGCTGTAAAAGTGGTTGAGAAATTCTTACTCCAACTATTCCCAACTGTCGATGGATTTTGGCTCCAAGTTAGTCTATCAGTCAAAGACGTTTCCTTTTAGAGACCAGACAAATTACTTGACAAGGAGGTTACCGTAGGTTCCAACGTCATTGCAGGTCTCAATAAAATGAGCTATATGCTGCTTTAGATTTCCCATTCCAGCGAATTATTGGAACCTAAAGGGTTGATAACCTGCTGGCATCTTTAAGCCATTAATCCGAGCCCTGTAAGGCTTTGCATAAGTTAGGGATGATTTGGTGATCCATTCAAGTTTGGTTTTAATGGCTCATTTGATGAAATCTTTTAGTTGATTGAGGGGGATGGAGCCATCTGCAGAGAGTTGTAACTCCTCAATAGCAAGCCTTTTTCCTTTTTTCTAGCTGCTGCTTAGATGTCTCGGCCTCATCATGAATTTCTTGAGACTTCTCTTCGACCCTACTAGCCTGATGAGGTAACTACCCTTGAATTTAGTGATGAACTCCTTCAAATTTCTTGAAATTGATGGAGAGGATTTGAATTCCTTGAATGCTTCTTCATTTAAAGTCTTCTTCTTTAAAGAATTCTTGCTACTACTGTTGCTGGTTGCTTGTTGTATTTCTTTGGACTCTTGTTGCTTTCTTGTGTTGTCGTCGTCGTTGTTTTTTGCTTGTAGAGACCACCCTTATTTATAGGAGTGGAAAGGGCTTTGTTGCCATATATAATCGATGACATGGCGCAATCTAATTGGTCAAAAATATTTGATTTGACATTACTTCCTTTAATTAAATGATTGCACATTAATTATCGAATCAACAATATTTTTCTTCTAAACTTACAGGGCTTAATACGTGGCATAATATGATTAACCCACTTATCGACATTTGTCACGGTTTAAGTAGGTGATAAAAATGTTAATTTATTTATTATTTAATTTTAAAAATTATATTTATTTAATTTTGAAAATATAAATCATTGAATAAATTAATTATTTAATCACAATAAAATACCACATGTCGACATTTAATTGGACAAATTTTTAATTGCCTACAAACACATCTTCTTCAATAAAATCCCTTCTCCCAAAATTTTTTAATTATTTTCATTCTTCGTCAAAATAAGCAAAACAAACACATGAAATGAATAGCATCCTGATACTCCCACGATTTATCGGCCACAACTCCATTTGTATGTACTATGGCCGCCCAGTACCCTCTCATGAGTTAGATAATGGAGGAGACATCACAAAAATATTAGATATTTTGTCATTTCTTTTTTTATTTACTTATTTGATTATCTAAGTCCATAATTATTCACGGTAATATATTATGAAACCATATAAACAAATGCAAGAATTCCTTTTCTTTCTTTCAGTCCACGTGGGTGGCACATGCTTTTTGAAGAGCAGTTGCTGGTTTTCACCTACTATGGGGTATTGGAACGTGGATGGGACCCACGTCCAAAGTTTCAAATCTTACATGCTCGCGAACCCCGTTAGGTTCTGTTTGTTTTGTTTTTCAAATTATTTTATTATCAGTAAGTAGATCTGCTAAGCATATATTCAAATTCCTAAATGAAACTTTCATTAAAAAATAGATTCAAATTTTATTTTTATACGTTTCTATATAAGTTGAAACTCGTTTTCCTTTTCCAAGTATGTAGTTGTAAATTCCTAATTACATTACCTTCAAAAACGCATAGGCCATGTCAAAAGCACATAGGCCATGTTTGCCTTAATTTTCTGTGTGTGTTTTATATATATATATTTTAAAAAATTTATAAGAATAAGAGAAGGATAAATAAATTTTTTTTTAAAATATAATAATTATAATGTAGTATAAATATGAAAACAAACATAGTCATAATTCTTTTGACTAGCAATTGCAGTAAATTTTTTACCAAATTTTATTAACTACATAGGTGTACATTTATTATGAGCATTCATACATTAAATTTGTATATGGGGACGAAGGTACTATTTTAACCCCAGTCTAACACAGAATATCTATGGAAAAGAGAAAAAAAAAAAATAGATTCCTTTAATCATAGAAGTTTTGAATGTCCAATACCAAACAACGCTTTAAGTCGTTAAGAAGGAAGGAAAGTACATCTACGCAACCTTCCAACTCACTCAACATGCGGTGCCACGTGTGGTGTCGGGGGTCAATAATAATTTTCTTTCTTTATAAAATTTTTTGAAAAAATGGTGCACATGGCACTTAGTCATTTGTTGGATGACGTGTTGCGCAGATCAATGCGTGGGGAAGTCACTTGATATGACGAGATTGCCCTCTGTCAACTCATCTGTTTACGAGACGTTGGGAAAATTTAAACACGTTAGAATTGAGAAAGTGAAGTCGCCCTCACCGAAAGTTCGCTGCACCATCAATGGCAATTTCGATGTAAAGTGGGTCCCCCTTTTGAAAACTACTGGTGCCAGATTTATGTCATATTGCAAATTGCATGTTGGGACAACTTTCGGTCTCGTCTTGTCTTGTCAAATATTACACATATAAAATATATTATTTAATAAAATTTTTATTTAATTTTAAATTTTAAATTCCTATATTTTATATACATGACTAATTCTTTATTTTTAATCAAATTAAATTATGTGTATATATATATACACACACTCACGTATACATTTATATACCATCACAGTGTTTTATGCCATCAAAATTTTAGAACTAGGCATGCTACTCTTTCTAAGGTCAATCAATCAAAACTTCTCAAACAAACATAACCCTTGTAAAGATTTTTTTGTGTTTTTCAACGAATTTTTGGTAAATGAAGACTTCTAAGCAACCAAGTCAACGAAGAATGTGATAGACTGAGGTGTTGGGGAATTTCATATCCACTGGCTCATTTATCCTAATACTGTTAATTTTTTGGTTGAAATTTTCAGATAACGTACATATCATTTAGATGCTGTAACTCCACAAACAATTTCGCTGATGTGAGAAGTTATTAGTTTTATTATTTTCTTATTATGATATCTTGACTTTGCCATTTTAGAATTTTTGGTTCCGTCTGGAGGGAGTGCTCTAGTTACGAACGATGTTTGATAAATGTTAGAATGAATTATATATTTTGAAAGTATGATTCAATGGTATGATTGTATATAAAGATAATAATTAATTTATATAGTATAAATATATATAAATATGAATATATGTGTGTGTATATATATATATTGATTTGATTATAAATATGTGTAATAATTAAAAAATAATTAGTTAGTTAAATATATAAAAGAAGAATAATTTAAATTTGAATTTGAATGAATTTTTATTGAGTGATACGTTGGTAATATAAAATTTGGTGTGGATGGAGTTTAAAGGGGCTTCCAAACATAGCCATCATGAATTGAAATCGTTCCATAAATTTTTGAATATTGGTAAAAGTTTGAAACCCGCTCTATGTGCCAATTTATATATAAATTACAAAATTATTACATTTTAAATAATAAAATAAAATAATTTAAATTTAAATACAAATAATAATTCAAAGAAAAATGAAAATTTTTGGAAAAGAAAAAATTGTAAGAAAGTACAAATAAAAATAATAACTTAAAAGAAGAGAGAGAAAATTATTGAAAAATAAAGGAAAATAAAATGATTTAAAATATAGATGGTTATGTAAATTTATATTTTGCAACTAAAAACTTTTGTCTTCTTAATAATATAATATAAATTAATTATAATAGTGTAAATTCCTATTTTGTAACTAAATTGATCTTAAAATTTTAACAACATAGCAGATATAGTTCAAGTTTCATATAATAACAACTTAAAAATTTTTAATTCAAGATTTCAATTTTTAAAACATTAACACCTTCTATATAAGTCTCAAAAGATCACGACTAATTTTGGTTCACAGTTTTGTTGGGTTTTATTTCATTAAAATTTACGCAAGTCAAGCATATTGCCTAATAAAACTTTATTCACATTAAAAGTTAAATTATTTTATCTCTTTTGATATACTTTTATATATATATATATATATAATTTGAATATCTAAATTTTAGTCATTACAACTATTAACAACAAATCAATGAATACATATATGCACTTACATTTAAATATATATATATATATATATTTATTATATCTCAAAAACCATTTATTATCCTTACCACCATTGCATCATTAATTATTATTATATCATATAAAAATATACAAATTTAAATAAATTTAAAATTTCATCCATCAAAATTTAGAGTTTGACACAATTTTCATGACCAACAAAATTCTCATTATTTTTATTCTCAAAAAGATTACCAACCCATAACTCTTGAATTTCATACCTGGATTGACGCCAAGAATGATGCGAAAGTCTTAAAACACTAAAAATATCTGATGTTTATCTTGTTTTGCTTAATAAAATTAGATACTTGCTGTGTACAAGGTGTTTTAAAATCATGATAACATGTTAACGATCTCATTATTCGACAAAAAGTAATTAAATCAGAACACCTACCATTATTAAAGTCAAATAATTTATTTGCACCGGTTGAGCAATTCAATTTCCATACATTATTCTTCATTTCCGAAAATTTTCAAGCAGTAAATTTAATTGTTTGCTATTATAATAAAAATAATAGCTCGACAATATTTAAGTTGATAAATAAAAAGGCCGCCAAGGCTGAGGGTACAGATTAGCATAGCCTGTACGCATAACAGGATATAATTCTCAGCAGACGTACAGTGAAGGAAATTCACTGGCCAGCAAAATCAGTTAAAAATGAAAAACAATAAAGGCAAAAAACTTGCAGCCTCGTTGAATTCAATAATTCATTTCGAGAATTGTATACTCCCAAGTCCCAATAAGAAATAACGAGGGTAAAAGAAAGACCGCCTTATCGGCTGTGCTTCTCATACTTTTCAACCGGAAAACCAGCACAAAGGAAAATGGGGATTTCGGACCCAAAGGATTGCTTCCTGGTAGATGATGACCTTCTAGACTTCACTCTTGCAGGGGAAGACGAAGAGGAAGAGGAGCCCAGCGTTTTCCAAGGAGCCTCGTCTTCTTCTTCTTCGTTGGAATCTTCAAACCCGGCTGCGCTGGCGGTTTTCAGCGGTGAGGCTCTGACGGGTGCTTTCCCTGTAAGTTTCATCCCTGTTTTTATGTGTTGCTCTTCTGTGTTTTAGAGGCTGAGGCCTCAGGGGTACTTTTTTGACCGGGCCTGGCCGTGACTCGGGTGAGTCTCGGCGTATTTCCCAACGGGCTTTATGGGACCCGGGTGAGCCTGTGAGTTTGAGTCAACTCGAACGATTCTCTTCCGAGTCGACTCGGCGTTGGTGGTTTGGGGTGGTGTTGAATCCGAGTCAAACTCGCCGGTTAATATCTTCCTTTTGATGTTATTACCGAGTAAAAACCAGTGACATGGAACTTCGATGGATATGTCGATTACGGGAACTTTCTATTCGTGGACTTGTGCGCCCTGCAGTGGGAATTCAAATTGATTTCGGGTGAGGGTAGTTTTGGGATTCGATAAATTCCGGCACGCGTCGGCGTCTTTCTTGACAACGTGAAATGAGCTGTAAAAATTGAATGCTAAAAGCTGCTTTTCAACAGTGGTGACTGCGACGTTGGGACGTCACTTACCTTCGCGATAAAAACCACACATAATTATTATATTTTTAAAATTTTATTTTTATTTTTTTTAATTTCTGCATAATTTTCAATACTTAAAAACACAAAAAAAAAACTAAAACTAACATAATCAAAATTTCCATGATTGCAAAGGCATATTTGCCCCCGATAAATATAATGTTTAAATTCGTCCACTTGCAAGTATGATCAGGAATGTTCGGACTTCAGTGGCGCTCCTCCGCTACGTGACAACCCAACGAGATACACCTCAAACCCAATGGGCCCTTTGGTTTTCAATAATTTTTGAAGCCCGTGGAGGGAATTATTTTTGTGAGTTAACTCATATTGAGCCCCTTGATTCACGGCACGCATATGGGGCTTAATTAATATGAATATTAGTATCATGATGTTGTGATCTTTGGTCGTTTCCTCAAATTTTGATTGAATTATGGCATTGAGTTTCAGGAATTTGTGGAGGAGGAGCTGGAATGGCTATCCAACAAGGATGCATTCCCTGCCGTGGAGACTTGCTTTGGTATTCTGTCCGATAATCCGGAGCTTGTATTGAACCGCCAGAGCCCTATATCCGTGCTTGAAAACAGCAGTAGCAGCAGCAACAACAATACAAATAGCCACGGAAGTACAGCTGCAAGCTGCTGTGACAGCTTCAAAGTCCCCAGAAACCATCCGGTTCGTGGCCGGAGCAGGAGAAGAAGGAGGAGGGCTGGCTTTGGGAACTTGCCAAGCCAGCATATCTATTGGCTGAACCAACTCCATGATAAGAACAAACAAGGATTGTCGTTGCCGTTGCCCCCTTTGCCAACAAATACGAGCAGTGGTGCTAGCATAGGGAGAAGGTGCTTGCATTGTCAAGCCGACAAGACCCCACAATGGCGGGCTGGCCCGATGGGGCCAAAAACTCTCTGCAATGCATGTGGGGTGCGCTATAAGTCCGGCCGCCTCCTACCAGAGTACCGTCCGGCGAATAGTCCGACATTCTCGACCGTTCTGCACTCGAATTCTCATAGAAAGGTAGTTGAGATGAGAAAGCAGAAGCAGACAGCGGCGGGAGAAGGAATCGCCGCGAATGTAGTTTGTGGATATAGGGTAGGAGGATGATATATGGCCAGTAGTTTTTACAGTATTGCAGGATTTTGCATTTGCTTAATATTATTTTTTTTAGATTAGGGCTTAGCGTCTCCTCTCTTGTTTGTTTTCGATTTTAATGAAATTTCTTAGGGCTTGTTGTAATGGACTTAGATTGTTAGTGAAGTCATATTTGGTTTTTCTTTTGGGGTATATTTTTTTTTATAAAAATACATTAGGGAATTCTGATATTTGTTCTTTTGGATTTTTTTTATAAAAAATCTGTGTTCGTGCTATGCAATGACAATAGCTATGCTTGTTTTTTAATTTACTATTATTTATTATTTTTTAAAAATCTTACAAATTAAATATTTTATTGTAAAATTTTAATTTTAATTTTAATTTTAATTTTTTTATAATTAATTTATAATTTTTTAATTATTAAAATTATTCACAATACAATCAATATTATCTTTATAATTTCTTAATTGTATTTACTTTTTATTACTATATAAATTTATATACTATTATTATTTTAATTATTATTATATATTAAATATATATAAAAATAATTTTTCTATTCATTTAAAATATAATTTACATTTTCACATAAATCACTTAAAATTTTCTCCCACCCTATGTGGAAAACAAATGCAGCCAGTAGAATTGACTTGTAATGCATCTCCTGCGTCAGTCATTAACTTTGTCGCCACTAAATTCTGTATCAAGAAGCATGTCTCCAGCAGAAGGTAAACAAGAGCTGCATTGTTGTCCAATTTTAAATTCACTTGCGTCCCGAATGAATTCAATGATATATTTTTAAAGAAATATTTGCCTCAAGTATGTTGCTGGTACTAGGATGTTAGTCGATCGAGTTTAATTCGATTAAAGTTTGACTCGACTCGACATAGTTATTTCGATCAAAGTTTGACTCGAGTCCTTGTTCGACTGCAGAGCAATTCGATCAAAGTTTAACTCGACTTGACATAATTATTTCGATCAAAGTTTGACTCGATTCAACATAATTATTAATTTGAGTTTGAATATTCTCATAAAATATTCGAAATCGATTGAGTAATTTGAGTTTGATTCTTTATTTTAATTTTTTTTATTAAACACAATTTCAATTCTATGGTATACTCTCGAATCAGATTCGAACTCGATAAGCTTGAATTTTATATTTGTACATCGAGCTTTAAATTCGAGCTTAAATTACATAATTTTATTCGAATTCAAAATCAACAATTCTATTCAAACTCGTAAAAAATAATTTAAATTAAGTTTGAATAGTAATTTAATCGAGTTCAACAGTTCGATTCCGACTCTAACAGTTACCCACCAAAATTAAGAATTCTGGTTTTATCCTGATTGATGGACCCTCTTTACAGCTTATGTTTGCTGCTGCTATGGTGTTATAGGATTGATGGCTCTGTCTGGGGCTGGTATCAATTTACTTTACGGCTGTGCAGAATTCACCACTGGAAAAGAAATCATACGCAACTTGCATAGGTACCTTTATAGACCACTAGGTGGAATGTGAATAAATCAATATTATCACTGATTAAGGGCACTCTCTTCTCTTGTTTCGCCACCTGTGCTCGATTATTCTGATGAAGTATTACTCGTTCAATGTTACACACGCCGCCTCCAATTGGACACGTGTCACTAGACCTGTTTCTGTCCTTGATTACGAGAATTGTGCATGATAAGAGTTTTAGATAATGTTCATAAGTTCATGTGCTTTGTTCAGACTAGTTTAATGGAAATTCAGCAAGCTATCTAAAACTATGGGTCTTTGAAAAGAAAAGGAACGATATTTATGCCTAATACTTCATGTGTCATCCCAAAATTTATCTTTTCCTTAGTGTGTCGATTGTCCCGGGCTTGGTATCAAGTGGGCATCTTTCAGATAAAATTGCTCATCTTCTGGGCTGGTGCTATTTTTGAATTGGGTTCCTGTCTTTTGCTACTTGAAGCAATAGATTGTGGCAAAATCCCGTTAGATAAGAGGGGCTTTTGTTGCTTCTTTTTCCCTTTTGTTGCCATTCAAGGCTGTCAAGATAAGGGGACGGTGGGTTGCTGTGGCTCTACTTCTCAGTCTGATGCCAATTATTCATACATACGGATACATATGTATACTCTCTGACACGCACAGAATGTTTTGTTTTTACCAACACACTTGTCCAATGAAGTAATTGAATCTTGTCTTCTCGTGGGGTTAGATTCGTCGATCCATGTTATGGTGCAAATGAGTCGAGTTCAATTTGAGCACTTTTATGTTTTGAAGCTAATGCTTGCGACCTTTATGTTTGGAAGCTGATATTTGAGTTTGACGTATAAGTGTTGAGTTTGAATTTAATTCAATTAAAAAATATATTTTAAATTCTAAATTAATTATATTATAACATTAATATATAACAAAAGTAAGATTTACAATACTTTGATTAGTAAGAAATATTAAAATACTTTAAAATATATCTATTTAGTTAAGTTTATTTAAGATGATAATTAGTATAAAATAAATGTAGAGAATGAAAGATTATTTTTATGCAATATGAAAAGTAAACATTAACAATGAATTTTGAGGCACAACTTAAATATATAAAAATAGTACCAAAAATTGAAAAAAATATTTGTTTAAGGTTCTCAAGTACATATTTGAAATATTTTAAATAACTTGAAAAAAAATAGTTTTTTAAGATTATTCATAAACTATTCAATGATGACATAATTTTAATTTATTTGAAAACTAATATAATTTACATGATATTTTATAAACAATATAATATTTTGATAGGATTTTGATAAGGTTTTGCTATTATTTTCATTAAGTTATATTTATTTTTATTATTTTAGCTAAAAATTTTGAAAAACATTTTAATTGTATCATTTGATAGGCGAAGCTATGTTTTATATCATATATATGCATTAAAATTCTAAATGTTCTCAAAATTTTTAGATAAATTTCATAAACTATGAAATCAAAAATATACATCAAAATTTAAATTTAATATGTTGTATATATACATGTGTGTGTGTGACAGTCACTGTACAGTAAAATAATGTTGAAGATGCATAATTGCAATAATTTATATTATGTAAAATTTCATTTAAATTATTCATCGTTTTATGTATACCCGTAATAATGGATGTTCCAAAAATTTTACATGAAAATATTATAAATTTACATTTACAAGTACATTTTAGAATTAAAATTTTGAAACTGTTATAAACTAATATTTCAACAGAAGATGGATAATTATATTATTTGTAAGTTTTAAATTTCATTTAGAAATTGTTACACTATAACTTCCGCATGCAAAGAATTGATAATTTACTTGAACATATATTAATATTTTATTATTTACATAAAAAATAAAAACATAAATAAATAAAAATAGGAAAATTTTGCGAGTTGGCTCTCAAACATTTGAATACAAAAAAAATGAGCTCGGGCTTGAATAAACTTGACTTTAGCTCAAGTGATGTCTAATTCGAGACGAACTTTAATTAAGCCAGCCTGTAGACACGTGACTTAGCTAATCTTATTCTTACTCCACTTGCATGCACCTTATATCAAATTTGATAAAGAATTATATGCTATATGTCAAATATATAAATTTATTGGACCATTAAGGCATTTTTTATGTATTATAATTATATGCACCTTTTATAATTATAACGCATACGTGCATATTGGACCATTAAGGCATTTTTTTTATGCATTATACTTTTATAATTATAACGCATATGTGCATAATAATTTTTTAAATGTAAAATATAGAGATTCATATGTATATGTATATTATACACACACTATACATTATATTCGTATATAAAAGAATTCAGTTCATAATGTGTTATTGCTATAATACCATTATTAATTTCATTCACGGCCCAATTTTAGTTTATTTTATTTTATTATAATCTCTTCCTTTCTTTAATCTATCTTATATCATAATTTGCTCGATGTTAGTGTTGGGTTTCAATGATTTCAAAACATCAAATATTCATGCAAATAAGCAATGAAACATAAAACCAAATTTGAACTATTTTTGTCATATAACATACATGAATAACTAACACAGGATGTTATATGAATCAGATTCCAGATTAGGCACACTCATGATCAAAGAGCTGCGACACTTGAGCAGGAATCTTTAGTTTGTCCACAAAAATGAAATTTAAATAAATGCTTTATCCTTCATGAACTCTTTTCTTAGGATTTTACACAAATATCATTAGGTATAGAGGCCTTTTGGACAAGAAGAAGAACCAAAAAAGGGCTAGAGCGTGTTCTTCTTTTAGTTGGAAAGGGGGTGACAAAAATTTGTGGAGAAATTTAATTTCTTGTAATTTAGAATTCTTTCAAATTTATCTATTTTCTGGACACAATTGAACATACGGTATGATTTTTATTTCCATGTGTACCACTTAGGGCACACAGAATGGGCTCTCTGAGCTTATTATATGAACCTTTAATTTATTTAATTTCATTCTATATTTAATCATTAATCTCATTAATAATTGAAATATATTGAAATTATATCTTTTAATTAATTAATCTCATTAATTAAATCAAAAGTCCATTATATTTTCAATCAATAATCTCATAATTAACAAATATAGCATGAACTAAATAATACCATTTGTGCCTTGTCTTTTAATTTAATTAATATTATGTTTTTAATTAATAATCATATCATTAACAAAAATAATGGAAAATTCATTTGGTTCAACCCAACAGCAATTAAATTAATTTCACAACGAGACTTCTCAAGTCTCATTTAAGCCTCAAATCAATTTATCAACTTGTCATTATTCCAACCTCTTGTGTTGGGCTTTAAAGGTTTATTTTTAATTGACAATTAGTGTAACTCGAAGGATATGAGTAATATTTAACCTATAGCCCGTATAGTAGCCTAATCAATATAAAGTGAAACATGAACATTTTAGATCATGAATACTATGCGGTATAAGGTTTTTTTCTTACTTTGTCTCGATCATATGATTAGATCAATATTATCTTATAAGACTAATATTTATCTATTGAAAAATGCCTTCAGATTTCTCATTACCCTGGTCAAGGGTTTTTGTCTTATAGAATATCGATTTCATATGACAAATACTTTGCTTACTTCTAAAGTGACAAATATTGTATTAATTGCACACATACTTTCATATACATTCGAAAACATCACGTTGGGCCCACAACTCTATATCATATCTAGATAAATATTGATTATTAATGTTCCAATGACACGCTAACTATCATGAGTATAAGACAACAATATCGTTTCAGGACCAAAACTCCAAGGCTAACGCGCATTTGTCATGATCACAAAGTAATAAATTGATAGTTGAGTGTAAACTCTATGTGCTTGCTTTATTCTTCAAGCCAATTTTCGAATCCTTATTCTTCAATAATGTAGTCATACGTGTTCTCAATATCTAATATTGAGTAGCATGATACTTACCATATATATAAATGGTGTGCAAATCGTATCGATTATCCAATGGTTATTTAGAAAAACTATGACTTGCGAATAAGTTTTAAAGATTATGTATTAAGAAGTTTTGAATTTATATTCATAATTTCTTACGAATAAAACTTCTTAACACAATTATATGGACAAATGCAGAACTTTAGCCACACAAGATTTATATGCTTAATGAAACTTTTAGAATATTAATATGGAGGAAATATCAATATTTTATTAATTTAATTAAAAGTGTCACATTTAAAACCAACATCCTTCACATACTATTAGCATTTGAGGGCATATTACTCACAATTACCCACTTGCACTCTAATGACAATAATCATAGTACTAGTCGGTATAGTATCTAATATTTATTTTTTCAAGATGGTGATTTAACTGCATTTGTATGATTAGCTTGATAAATTGATTGACAACATTATCTGTAGAAGTTATTTTTTGCATAGCAATATCATCACTTGTAATGATTTCTTAAATAATGTGATAACGTCACTTAATATGTTTAAATTTATGATGAGACCTTTGTTCATTCAACTGTACTATTGTTCCATTGTTGTCACAATAAAGTGGTAAAGATCGATCCACATTTGCAACTGCTTGAAACTTTGTGACAAACTTTTTTATTTAAACAACCTCCTGCTTGGTATCACATGCCGTGATATACTCAACCTCAGTAGTGGAATTTGTTGTGGGGGTACTATTTGGAATTCTTCTAACTCACTACTGCCTTATTAAGGGTGAAGATGAACTCAAAGATAGACTTTTTATCATCAACATTTGATTGAAAGTCAAAATTGATAAATCGATCTACTCTTAGCTTTTAATCCCTATATACAATTACTATATTTTTAATCTTTCTCAAATACTTAAGGATATACTTGATAGTATTCTTATGCTCTTTATTAAAATTCGCGTGGAACCTTTTTGTAACACTTATGAGACAGGATATTTGACCTTGTATATAGCATTATATGCATCAGACTTCCAACAGGGAACACATATGAAATGACTTCCATGCTCCTCCTCTTGTTTTTTGTTTGTGGGCACATAGACTTTAAGATTCAGATGCCATGCTTGAATGGTAGGAATATTACTTTAGAGGCTTCTTTCTCGAACTTCTTCAAGATCTTATCTATGTACAACGCTTGTAAAAGACCTAGAAATCTTTTTCCTCTATCTTTATAGATGTGCATGCCTGAGATATTGCTTGATTCTTCCAGGTCTTTCATTAAAATTTATCAAATAACCAAGTCTTGACAGAGGTAAGTTTCCCAGCATCATTCTCAATTAATAGTATGCTATTCACATACAACACTAAGAAAGTAATATAATGGCACTCCTAATTTTTTCAGTAGATGTAGGTCTCATTTTTGTTCTTGATAAAGCCAAATGATTTTACTATAACATCAAAACAAAGATTCCAACTTTTTGATGCTTGTTTAAGGTCATAAATAGATCTCTTAAGCTAGCATACTTAGATTTGCCTTGGACTTCAAGATTGTGCTACCGTACCTTGTAAATGTTCTCCTCGAAAAGACCTATTGTGAATAGACATCTATCTACAAAATCTCATAGTCTATATGGATGGCTATCACCAAGAGTATCTAAATAGACTTGATCATTGCTATAGCCAAAGAGGTCTCCTAATATTAATTTACTCATCATGACTATATCACCACACCACGAGCTTGTATTTATATGTCTCAATCTCGTCAATTAAGCCAATCTTCATTTTGTAGAGCTACTTGCATCCAGTGGGAACTATTCACTTAAATGGATCCACTAAGGTCTAGTCTTAGTTTACATGCATCAAATCTATCTCAAAATCCATAGCCTTTTACCTCTTGGGGAAGTATTTATCTGATGTTGCTAGATTGTAGTTGTAAGCATCATTTCCATAATCATTATCTTCCATAATGAACAACTTTTATTCATTCTTGAAGATATAACCATATTTTTTAGGTGCACGAGACATTATACCCAATTGTTATAATGGTTGTATCGTAGAAGGTTGTTCTTAAATAGAAATATGTTGCATAGGCTCCACACTTTGTTGCTCATCCTCAACCTCCTTGAGCACAACTATTCTACATTTATCGCTTTGTTGAGCAAAACTATTCTACCCACATTACCTTCTTGAATGAACTTTGCTTCAAGGAAACATGCTTGATAACTAACGATAATTCTATAGTTATGAGGTAGAGAGAATGCACATCTTGAGGAAATCTAATAAAGCGATCCATAATGACCTCACTTCTAATTTATCTATCTTATTTTTCTTAAGATAAGCCAGACATTTTGATGTGAGTCGTTAATATACCAAAATTTCAATTTATAATGACTAGTTTTGGGTAAGTACAAGTGTCATATTTGTAAGGATGGCCTATGTGTCTATTAATTTAACTGAATTCTTATTAGTTAGGCCTCACGATCAAAGTGAAAGAAAAGAAATAAAATTAAAAGAGAACACCAAGAGCAAAGTACACCAAATGAAAGTATTGGAGTGCCAAAGACTGAAAAATCTGGCTACTTGTGTTGTATTGGTTTCCTATGCATACCAAATTACATTAATTATCATTTTAATTGCATTGGTTACAAATTGTTAATCCTAAAGTTTACAGGATATTTTCCAGAATTTTTCTATAACTTTAACTCCAGATTTTAGTTGGTATTTCTAGGCTAAATCTAGTTAAGTGTTTAAGTTGGTAATTGGCAATGGTTTCCAATACTAACTCTATAATTTCATTTCTATTATTTTCATGGAATTAGTATTTACAAATTGTATGTCTAGCGCGCAAGTTTCACTCTCATTATTCCTCACATTGTCCCAAATAATTAGAAAAGTGGCCAATCCCCCCTTCCCCCCTAATTACTATCCAAATCCACAATTGTGAATAAGCATGCAAAGATAATTAATTGAAATTCATGCTCACATCATACACCAAACACAAACACAAGCGACTAGAGAAGGATTTAGAAATTCATAGTAAATTGAATAAAAATAGGTTCTAAACCGTTTATCATCCTAGAAAATATCAAAATAATAACAAAAGTTATGAAAACTTATTCCTAAGACTTTGTTTTGCATGGAAACAAATTTTCTTCAACTTTTGGCGTGGATCCCTCCTTATTCAAACTTTAATCTTATATTCCTATGTTTTGGAATTTGAAGAGAAACTAAAACCTAAAAGAAACTAGAAACCCCTCTCCCCCTTTCTCACATGCATGGATCTCTTATTTATAACTCAAGAAACCCTAGGAGATGTGTAGAGGTGTGAAAAGTCAAAAAAACCCCTAAAAATTATGAAAAAAAGAAAGTTGAATGTTTTTGGCATCAGCACGCCACGATCACGGCTCAGAATCTCGTGATCGTAGCTTAAAATAGTGGAAATTTTAGAATAGGACATGGTCCAATTCCACGGTTGCATAATACGTTTTTGTGATCGTGGTTCCGACTTCGGCAATCACGGCCTTGATTGTGGAAATTCCAACATTTGACTGCTCTGGCGGTATACATTCTTTTATGTGTAACATCTTCGTCCAATGTTGGATTGACCTGATTTTTGTGCTGTTGGAAAGCCAATTCATTTTTATTTTATTCTTCAAAGTTTCAGCTCCAATGTTCCACCAGAATGCATAATCTTTTGAAAGTCACTGCTTAATGTTTTTTGCAACTATGATAATTCTCATTCCAAAATACATGCATGATAAAAGTTAATGTAATACATGCATGATAATGTATTTTTTTCATTTTTGCTCACATGTATGCATCAATTAAGTATAAAATGGGTACAAATATGCCTATTATTTCACATGTTATCACATCTCTAGATCTTGATATAATTTAGTTTTAGCTTCTTTCTACTTCACATCCTATGCAGGGTTAAAAGAATGGACTCCAGATATGCACGACAGTTAGCAAGGCATCCCATAATGACATAGGCATATTGGTGAAGCTAATCATAGATTAAACTATGTTCAATAAAATCCAATTCTTACACTTAGCCACACCATTTGATTGAGGAGTTGCTAGTAGTGTTGATTGTGGCACAATACCATTTCCTTGAGGTATTCAATAAACTTGGCACTCACAGACTCGCCACCACAGTCTGATTATAGTACTGTCACATGTTTGCCAACTTGTTTTCCTACTTGTGTTTAGAATTTCTCAAACTTTTTAAAGGACCTTTGCTTGTACTTCATTAGGTACATGTAACTATATTTAGAATAATCATTAGTAAATGTTATGAGGTATTAGAACCCTCATCTAACTACTTCATTAAATGGCCTACAAATGTTGAGGTGGACTAGCTCCAACATAGTTATGACCCTTTCTATATGCCCAATAAATTGACTCTTGGTTATATTGTTTAAGATGCAAGGCTTATAAGTTGGATAGGGCTCATTTCCTAGTTGGTTAATGCCCATCTTTTTCCAACATGCATGCCATGCCTCTCTAACATGGCCCATGTAAGATGTCACAATTGCTTGAGATTCAAATTATCTTTTGCACGTTTATTGGAAATGGCATCCATCACAGGCTTATTATCCAAATTCATGTGATAACAATCATTTACTAAAAAGTTAGTGCCAATTAATTTATTGCAACAATAAGGTACATATTGTCTGTAAAAGAAAATTCAAGACTTTATTTTATCAATAAAGGTATTGAGATTATTCTTAAGTCCATTTGACAACAAGAGACAGTCCATAAAGACCAAAACATGACTAGATGATAATTGAAGTAGTCTCAATTGCAATGGCTGCAACACGTGCCCCCACTACTGACCTTAATCACTATTTTTAACTTTTTAGGTGATCTACTTTTAATCAAATCTTGATTTGAAGTGCAAATATGAGAGAATGGACCAGAATCCAAGATCCAAGATATTGAAACACTGTAATAAAATAAAATGTTTAATAAACATAAAGTTCCTCACCTCTATTTTTATCTTTTATATCATCAAGATATTGGCTCAATTCCTTCTCCAAAGCTCATTCTTGTTGTAACAGGAATACTTTCCTTTGCTAACATGAGCATTGGACCTCACACTCCTTCAATAAGCCTAGAGATTAGTAGATTTCTTTCTTTTAATCTTGTCCTCTTTAGTCTTACTAATCTCTGGGTTAGATGCCTCAAGGACAACCTCTTTCCAATGAAATGGAAAGATTGCTTCAAAGATCCTACCCATCCTTTCAAGAATGAGAACTCTCTCAAATTTCCAAACCAATCGATTATCTTAGTCTTAGTCAACATTATGGTCTCAATCAATATGAAGAGGTCATACATTAATCAAGATATTCAAAATTGCAAAAAATAACCAAAATTAGTACTTTGGTTATAAAATATGTTATTGCTTGATTATGGACTTCAAATCAGGCAAACTCCTACTAAAATTTTCAAATCCTACACTCTCTTAGGTAACAAATGAAAGATTTATTGAAAAAATTTTCTAACAGCTGATTGGGGTTTTCTTTGAACATGTCACACTCACATATGCTGTTTTGAGCATACTAAGCCCAATAAGTGGCAACTCTTGTCAACGCATTTCATGCATGGTCAAATATTCTACTTTAGCCCATGGCTTGATGAAATCTCACATATATAGTTCTTGGCATTGTAGGTCCACTTAAGTCACATTTACTAACTAAAAACTTACCATATTTGTGACTTTACTCTTGATCTTTTTAGCTCTTAAGGTGAAGCATCCTTTGAATGCGACACTTAAATGCATCTAAAGTTCTAAATATGCCTTTGCAATAGGGCCCAACAATTGTGATGATATCACATACTACGAGTATATCTAGAATTTCGAGCTAGGTGGAGGGCCATGATTAAAAAAATTTAACCATCACAACATAAAATTTATGTTAGAAAGTTTTTGATCTATGCAATTAAAGTTTTGCTTTGCATATTAACTAATTTCCAAGTGTATATTGCATTCATTCATCAAACGAATAAATAAGATGAGGATTATAGACTTGTAGATCCAATTTGTGTAGATAAGTGCACATGTGTGTGAGATACAAGGCTTAACAATTTTGGTCTTCACTTAGTCTTGGTCTTTATGGTCTTCCTTCATGGACTAACCAGGCTAAGGAACATTGAATGACATTAACTCTTGGTCTCACATAGTCATCAATTTTTGATCTTCCATATTACAAGTACATGTGGCATACCATCGAAAAATAATTTCCTATTTAATTAACAAAATTGGGCTTATGTCATTACAACCAATGAAACATAATTATACATCTACAAAAAAACTAAAACATAACCATAATAAATTCATCCACACATGTCTTAAGTCTATAATCCATGATTATACATCACATGTATAATTCAAAGAATCTATTTAATAACAATTCTACAATTTACGTACCTCATGCCTTAGTTCTCATTTATGGAAAATCCTTTTGTAAAGTGTTAAATTCTAGAAATGACACCTAAATACCTTCTACATGTCTTGATGTAGCAAGCAGAATAGTTCTCATAGCAAGCCAAAAGCTTGCAGCCGCAAGCCACTAGAATGTGGTTGCAAAGAAGGCAGCAATAGAGAATGATTCTGTGTCGTGGCCATGGCTATAGTAGTTTTGTAATTGTCATGTTCGGGACTGCGGCCATGAGTCTAGGCTCCATAGTTGCAAGAATGCTTCTTGCGCTTGCACGCCCAATGGTGGTTGCTTTACTAGATTGAATCTTGACGCTCGAGACTTAATTTTTCATACCTTTTCTGAATTCAAAATATGCAAAAACACCTTTTGCAAGTATGAATAGGTGTTAGATAGATATTAAATAATTTTCAAATAAATAAACCACAAAGCGTAGAAAAATCATTAAACTCCCAAGTTATAGAAGGAAAACGGTGGCTTTGACAACACTGTTGGGTTTCAACAAGTTTGGGTTGCAAAACTTTAATTTCAAGATGTCAAATACTCATGAAAATATGCAGTAGAACATAAAATCAAATTCAAATCATTTCATAAACGCACTTAAACAAATAACACAAGAAGTGGTATGAAATTACTCTAGGAATCAAATATTAGAGAAGGTGCACACATGGTCCAAGAGCCATAATACTTGAGTTGTGACTTCTTGTTTGTCCATATAGATGAAACTTGAACAGTAATCTCCAAAATCCTCCATGAACTTTTTCCTTAGGACCTTATACAAACACATTTTGAGTATGAGGGCCTTTCGGACAAGAAGAAGAACAAGAAAAGGGGCTAGGTGGTGTTCTTCTTTTTCTTGGAAGGGGACACACAAAAGTTGGTGGAGAAATTTGGTTTCTTGTAATTTGGAACTCTTTCAAGTCTATTTATTGCTAAGATATACAATTCTAAATAGTGTAGAATGCTTTTTTCCAAGTTCAACAACATGTATAACAACTAGAGCACTCACAAAATAGGCTTCCTACATAGACCTTTAATTAATTCAAGCCCATTCGATATTTAATTATTAATCTCATTAATTATTGAATCCTATTGGAATTATATCCTTCATTAATTAATATTATTAATTAAATCACAAACACATTATGCTTTTAGTTAAAAATTATATTATTAACAAATATAATAAGAACTAAAAAATGTCATTTGTATCTTATCCTTTAACTTAATTAATTTTTATTAATTAAATTAAAGACCTATTATACTTCTAATTAATAATATCATTATTAACAAGTATAATAGAAAATACATTTGGTCTAATTCAAATGCAACCAAATTAATTTCATCACAAGATTTCTTTAGTCTTGTTTAAGCCCCTAACCAATTTATCTGCTAATCCTTATTCATTCTTTTGTGTGTGACTTTTTAGATTTATCCTTAATTGGTAATGAGTATAAATCAAAAGATATGGGTAACATTTAGCCTACGGCTCATATTGTAGTCCAATTAAGACAAAGTGAATAGAAAACATGAACCCTCTAAATTGTGAATATTATGCGACATAAACATTTTGTTTGGCTTTGTCTTGATCAAACAAGAGCCATGATTTTAGTCAAACTAACTACCTCAATTATGTGAATTGATCAATATTACCTTATGAGATTAATATCAATCCATCAAAAACTCCTTTCCAATTTCTCATTACCTTAACCAAGGGTATTTGTCTCATAAAGTATCGCCTGGATAAGATAAATACTTTATTCATTAGTATGAAGACAAATTCCTTATTGATCATGCACGTATCTTCATATGTATCTGGGTAATACCACATTTGGCTCATAACCCTATCTCATATCAAGATAGATATTGGTTTTTAATGTCCTAATAACATCATGACCATTATGAACATAAAGTAAGTATGTTGTCTCAAGTCTAAGGCCCATGCGCATTTAACATGATTCTGAAATAAAATATTGGTAGTTGAGAGAGAGCTCAATGTGGATACTTCATTTTATGAGTAAGTGTTTGAATCTGCATTTTCTAATGACATATCCAAACATGTGTTCCTGGTATTTTATGTTGAATGACATGACTCACCATATGAATACACTGTGTATAAGTTATATTGATTATCTAATGCCTATTTAGAGAATTTGTGACTTGCAAATAAATTTTTGTATTCTAATTCATAAATAAGACTTTTTAATACAATCATATGTGTACATATAAAACTTTATGTTATACAAGATTTATATGCTTGATGAAACTACAAGAATATTGATATGGGGAAAACATCAATATTTATTAATTTAATCAAAAGTATTACATTCATAACAAATATATCTCACATACTATTGGTGTTAGGAGACATGTTGCTAATTGTTATAATCTTATAATATCCTTATTTTTATATTTTTCTTCCCTTCTTTGTTCTCTTTTAATGACTTCATTTTTTCTCATATTTTTATATCTTCCAATTTACTTTTTCTATTTTTAATAGTATTTTAAATTTTTTCAATTTTTTTTGATTTTAATTAAGTTTTATGTTTATTATAATTTGTTGCAATAAGTTAAATATTATAATATATTAAAAATTTGCACGCACATCGAACGTACTACCATTATTAATATATAGTCAAGGCATTTACTGTGCAACATATTCCATAACCAATGCAGTATATTACTAGCCATAAAGAAATAGTTTTAATATATACACACGCGCGCGCACTAATTATTTATATGTGTAAAATTATTTTCAAAGTTTATAGTCGTATTAATGACTATAAATTTTTGTGTTTTTAAAGATATAAATAAAATTATATGGTATAGATAATATTACAACAAAAAGCAAAAAATATCTAAAGAAATTGAGAGAGAGAGAGAGAGAGAGACTGAATATAAACAAAATTATATTAATTTAGAAAGGAGAAAGGAAGTCAAAAAATTGAAATAAAGTTAAAAATTATATAGTAAAAGGTTCTTTAGTCTATTTTGAAAAAAATTATTGTTTGTTAATTAATTATAATTTCGCAAGAAGGCAAAATGTATTGATTTTATCATTAAAAAATCCTTGAATAAGTTACCTCTCAAAGAAAAGAAAAAAACAAAGAAAGAAAAATCATCGAATAAGTTGATTAATAATACTTTCCTAGTGGATGACAAATAGATAAAATTTGTAGTGTAAGCAAATTTTTATGTTATCAAGACATACTTTTGGCTACCCTACGAAGGATTCTAATCCAGCTAAACTTCCAACCGCGTCCTATAAATTTATATCTTCCAACATTGTACGTCAATCCAGACTCGAAGTTTTCAATATATGCTGATTGCTCTCGTAAACTTTTGTTTCTTTCTTCTGCACCTGAAAACTTCAACAATCCAATTTTCGTCACCTTCGTGAATCTCTGAGCATGGCATCTGAAGCTTTCGAAGAAGTATACACACGCGTCGAAGTCCACGGCGATTGGGCATTTTGCCATCGTCCTTCCTCCCCTCAACCCCACGTCAACTTCAATTTTTCTTGCTTCCCCCATTACTCCTACTGGGCCACCCTCCCAAATTCCACGGACGAACGGCTCATTTATGAGGTTAATGCTCCCTCCTTAGAGACCTCTATCCATGTCGATCGCCAGCAGGTACTTTCCTACGAAGAAGCTTATAAAATCATCGGCAGAGAGCTCGGAAACTGGCCTGTCCGGAGCAGATCGCGTCAGAATTTGATCGACTTGACATTGGAGAAAGCTAGGAAGGCCGTTGTCGCCATGCCAGCGAAGTATAACGTTGTCCGTCTAAACGTACGTGTGGACGCCACACACAAACGCATTTTAAGCCAAAGGGGAGGGATCGATTGGATGATCCGGCGGTCAGTGCGTGAACACGAACCTTGTATGGTTCCGACCAAGGAATCACAGATAGAATTGTTGGAGAGCAAGAAAGTACCGTCAGTGGAAGTCTCTGGGATGACTTGTTCCGTTTGCTTGGAAGAGTTTGTTGTCGAGGACTCCGAAGAATTGCTGCGCATGCCGTGTTCTCATGTCTTTCATGGAGATTGCATCAAGAAGTGGCTGAGGACCAGCCATTATTGCCCCCTCTGCCGATTCGAGATGCCAACAAATTAATTAGGTTTAAAGATTTCATTCTGTTAGTTACAAAAATTTTCTTCTATTTTCTAAAAGAATTATTCTATGAATATGGCTGCTTGATGAGCAAGAGTTATGGAAGACTACGGAATTTCCATAAAACTTGAATTTGGAGATAGGGACTCTTGAGAATCATGATTTACCATTGCCAATTAGTTTCTATAATTAGAGTTGTTTGATAGACTAAGTTATTTCGTAAATTAAGTCTTAGAAGATTTACGAGAAGACAACAGGGAAAAAAAGAATAGAGAGAACAAAAGAAAAGGAACATGAGAGCAGGCCTTTTTTCTATCGTAATAGTTGGGCTATGTTTCGTTGAAGTTTTGTTTGTTTGTTTGTTTGTTTTTTTTTTGCAATAAATTTTGTTCCTAAAATTCTCCCATATTGTGCCCACAAAAAACCAACATTGTGGAACTAGAGCCACGTCAATCATAGATTAGATGTGTCGCCGTGGAAGATTATATAGTGAATTTTGGCCAACCTTCCTTGCCGAATTTTTAAGGGAGACAACTTTGACATTTGGAGCATCCAGCTGAAGACCTTGTTTAAGTTTCAAGAGCTGTAGAACTTGATGAAAATGGCTACAATGAGTGTGATGACAAGGACAAATAAAGGGTAACTGTAAGGAAGGATAAAAAGGCATTGTGTTTTTTCCCCATTGATAGGTGCATTTTAGTAGGGGAGAAGACGAGGAAAAAAGAGAGAATACAAGAAAAAAACTTGAGAGAAACCCTTCTTTCTATTGTAATAGTTGAGCTATGTTTGGTTATAATTTTGTTCTTTACTATGAAGTTTGTTCCTTTGTCACAAAATTCTCCCATCTTCATTAGTTATTTCCTTACAATTTCATCTTAGTTTGTTTATTGCAATCTCCTCTCACATTGTGCTCAATCAAAACCAACATTTTTGTTAGTTAGGTTGATGCTAACAACACACCAACAAGTGTTGCAATAAGTGTTGGGAACAGAGTACATAATCAAAACAGAATGTAAAAACGAAGCACAAAATTGGTAACATAATTCAGACTAATATCTTCTATGTCACGGGCCCTTGCCTAATAAAAAACTTCCATTAAGCAAATGGATAAAGAGTTAACTAGAAAATCTCTCACTTAACTAATAATTCTAATTCTAGAGTTCTCAACTTATTGATAACACAACTGGCACATCGGTGTTTTTTCTAGCTCACATTAGGGTTAATATTCTGTCATAGTGAATTTTTTCGAGATTTTGTTCAACTCACTTGTTACACACTTAATACTTTAAGTCAATACTCATTTAGCCTAAAAGCTAACTAGCACAAACTACAAGTGAGAAACTCGAACTCTTTTGACTGTAATGCTCTTGGTTTCTCGTGATGCCATTATAGGTTTCTTAATCTCTTATTTATAGCTTCATGTCATTACTTCCCAATTGAAAATGGCCTCCGACTAATAGTTGTCCAACATCTTAATTTGTTGGCAAGTTTTTCTCTTTTGATCCAAAATTGTCGACAACAGCCTGACATAATATGACTAGACTCGAGTTCTATCCTTATCCATGCTTCTTCTAGGGTTGAGGATTATCCTCAAGTGAATTCTCCAAATTATTTGAACTTCTTCAGATGCTTTATCAATATTTCGTTAAGCATTAGAATTTTAGCAATTTAGGATTCTCTATTAATTAGTTTGTTGTGAACAATGCGCCAACAATCTAGCCAACATACTAACAATATCTCTCTTTGCCACATCGTGATACAACATTTATTTCCTAACTTGTTTTCAAATAAATGAACATCAAACAATATTATAAAAAATCAGAAGCTGTAGTTATTTATTCATTTGGCTAAGTTCTGCGTACATTATCTATTCAACAAGTACATACCCATTCAAGTACAATTTACAAGCTAAATGAAATTGAAACCAAAAATTGATGTTCTTAATAATCAACAGAACATCTTTATAGCAACTTATCAATTAGTAGAGTTCGACAACAAATTCCTAATAATTGATCAATATCATAACTTGCAATTATCCATAATGCACGCCACATGGATACACATATTTGGCATTGAAAATCATCATTATACTTTTCCTCCCCTTAACCCTTTGTATTACCTTCTTCACCTTTGTGCCACAAATTTGCCAAAGGATAAACATCTGCTGCTACAGGAACTCTAAATTCCATCTTTAACTTATTGAGAACCTAGTCTCATTAGAGGCTAGTGAGATAGATTCGTTCATCTTAGGTAGTATATGTCCTTCAATCATCCTCAGTGTTGATCTTAAGTTGAGAAGCCGCAATTCAACTTGGTAATGTTGTCCCTACAGACCTACTATTTGTTTATTAAATGTTGTCCAATGCTAGCAAGATTGTTAATAACATCCTAAATTCTTTCTTTTGATTCCTTAGTGTAGACCATAGGTTCCACTATAACTTTTGGCCTAAAATCATCAACCTTACCTAGCTTCTTAAGCTTTTTCTGATAATGAAGAACATCTACAACTCGTACGAATTCCTTTTGTTTAAGCAGCACTTTTATCTTCTCTCTTTGAAGCAGCTTTGAAATTAGGCAAGGATATGGGATATAGCTAGACAAATCCAATTTGGCATAATTCACTATGACTTGGAAGATTAGGTACCTTAAATTCACTAGCTACTTTGCACCCAACTTTTACAGTAATGTTGTCATACTTATTGTAACTAGTGTTGCATTAATAGTTGTCATTAGATTAGTTGTACCTATTTTAGTGATAAAGAAAAAGACAATAAGGTCAAACCTAACGTCTACTTGTACTTGTTTATGGTCCTCCACTTCAGTACCATGTCAATAACATTGGAAGACAACTTGACAAATTTTTCTCGAATGTAAACTTTGTGAAACCACCCAGAGTTTTCAACGATTGCCTTACTTACTAGATTCGCACAAAATTCATATATAACATCAAGGTAAAATAAATCAAATCTTGTTAGCCTTAATGAGTCCAATGTCGTCCAAAATAGTAATTACAAACTCCTCACAACCTCATGGTTTAGGAACAATTTCCTTAATAGTAAAATGGGTAGGACTTGCATATCTATATCATTCCTCGGTTTTCAAGGAGTAGAATTCTACCTATTTTAAGTCAGGTTCTTTAACATCAATCTCATCATCGGTTTCCTTCTCTATTTTTAATTCTTCACCTGTGTTCTTGGATGGAGCCTTTTGCTGAACTTTGGAATTTCTATCTTCCATTTTTTTGGTTCAATTGTGGCCATGACTTCCACGAATGATGACTATTCTGGCCTTGTTGTTGTCTTTGTGGTCACAATATTGTCTTTCCAATTTTCCTTTGGAATAGGCTTTGATTCTTTAGGGGTTAATAGTTCTTCCCCAATTTCATGTTAAGTAGGTGTTGTAACTGTCTCCTTCTTTACCTCCACAAGTGCTTCTTCTAGAGCTTGTCATTCTTTAGTTATAATATTAGTGGGTTTTAAAGTGACTTCTTCTACTTCTGCCATTTTCTTTTCTTTTCTTGCTCTCTTTTTCTTGGTGTTTTTTCGGCCTTTAGCTGTCTGTTTTGGAATTGGTTCCACCAGTGGTTGTGGTATCTTTTCTCTTACATCTTGAATGAGAACCATTAGGAATACTGTTTGCTAGGGTTATACTCCCATGACTTCTTCTTGGACAAGGGGTTCATCTAGTTGTTAACTTACTTTAAAGGCCTCAGGTGGCTTAGTCATGATGGTGATTCTTCTTGCAACACTTTGGTTTTTTGTCTTGTCATTTGGTAGTCTTAGATTTTTGCAACTGTTTTTGTACCTAGAATAGCGAGGGATTAATATGCTTAGTTATGAAAGAGATTCTCTTTGTTAAATCAATTTGAAGTAGCAGTTATTGCTTAACTTAAAAAGAAAAATTTTATTTAGAAAAAGGGAAATTAACGACTAGTGTTGAGAATCATACCATCATTGCTATGCATATGACAAGTGCTTCCCCTCATTAAGCTCTGACAGCTTGATTAGTATACTAGGCACAAGCCTAACTCATGCTTAAGGTGTTCAAACCTAGTAGCATTTAAGCCTTTGGTGAAAGTATCCACGAGTTGCTTATCTATTGCAATATAGTTGATAATAATTTTCTTTTTCTCTACCAACTCATGAATGAAATGATATCTATGTTCAGTTTGTGAGTGTTGCACTAGATTTTTGGACAAATTAATTGCATTATTGTTATCACATACCAAGTCTTCTACTCTTACTCCATAATCCATTACTATTTGACGTATCTATAGTAATTGTGTACAACAACTTTCTGTTACAATATTCTCACAATTGAAAGAGAGATTGAATTTTTCTTTTTACTATACAAGATACCGCATTATTGTCAATAAAGAAACAACCACCAATTGTATTTTTTCTACCATTCGTGTTATTGGCCCTCGAATGTATCATTCACATAATGAATCATCATTTTTATAGTTGTTAGATGACTTTGCTTTAGGTTGGCTGGGTATCTAGTATATAGTCCTACACTAAAACATATGTTTGGTCTGTTGGCCATCAAATAAAACAAACTCTCAATCTTGCTCCTATATAAACTCTCATCTACAGATTTCCCATTTTCATCCTTGTGGAGCTTTTTAGATGTTAGCTATGGTGTTACAACATGCTCAGAACTCTTAAGTCCTAATTTTTTAGTCAAGTTCTTTGCATACTTGGTTTAGGAGAGAGGTTCCATCATTCATTTGCTTGACTTGAAGGTCCAGGAAATATTTTACTCACCTATAATGCTCATCTCGAATTCATCTTGCATATTTGAGATAAATTTCTTCCATATTTGAGGTGATGTTGACCCAAACATAATATTATCTACATACATTAGTGTGACAAGAGTATCACTATTTTGTCTCTGTATAAATGGGCTTTTATTTGCTCCCCTCAAGTGTTGCCTTGTTAGACTAAGAATATTGCCAATCCCTCGTACCAAACACGGGGTGCTTGCTTTAACTGTATAAAACCTTTTTCAATTTATATACTTAATTTGGATAGTGTTGATCAACAAAACCTTTGGATTGTTCTACATAAAATTCTTGTTGAAAAAATCTATTTAAAAAGGCACTTTTTATATCAATTTGAAATACCTTGAAGTTTAGAGAACAAGCCACAACCAATAGTAGTCGTATGACCTCAAGACGTGCCATTGATGTAAATGTCTCATCAAAATTGATTCCTTCAACATGAGTGTAGCCTATTATCATACGCCCCTTATTTCTTGAAATCCCAACATTTTCATTAGTCTTGTTCTTGAAATTCCACTTGGTTCCAACGATGTTAGCATCGTGCAGCTTTTCATCTAGCATTCATACATCATTTTTTGGAATTGATTTATCTTTGCTTGCATAACCATCACCTAATATTCATCTATGAGTGCTTCATCTACATTTTTTAATTTAATTGTAGAAACAAAACAAGAGTAACCAGCTAAATCACAACAATTTACTTTTAGTACTTCTCGTGTTCTTTGTTGATGATTTAGGTCTCCAATGATGGTTTACAGGGGATGATTTTTGTGGATTCTTAATGCTCTTAATCACATGTGCCCTCCTCCTATTCACGTTCTGTTGATGTTACATCAATTGTTGTAACATCTTGTTCTGTGTTCTCCTCATTATTGCCAGTTTGATCATCCTCCTCCTCTCGATCAGGTTAGCTAACTAATTCTTTAGATACTTTCTCTTCATCATACACAACCACGTTCATGCTTTCCACTAATTTCATGGTTCTAGAGTTGTATACTCTATATGTCTTATTTATATTGGAGTATCTAAGGAAAAATCCTTGATCATTATTATTTGATAACTTTTCATGATTGTCTCAGTCTCTTAAAATGTTACATTTACTCTTAAAAGTATGAAAGTAGGATACATTTGGCTTCCTTCCTTTCTAGATCTCGTAGGATGTTTTCAATATAATGATGCGGACATAGACCTTGTTTATAATGTAAACCTTGTTTATAATGTAACATATTGTGCTAATTGCTTCAGCTCGTCATTTTATATTTGTCTTCCTTGCACTAAGTATAACTTTTGCCATCTCCTGGAATATTCGATTCTTTTACTCTACCACTCTATTTTGTTGTGACATCTTGGGGGATGAGAATTCACTACAAAAAATTATTATTTTTGGGGAATCTTTTCTCATATAAGGGAAAATTTTCCTCACATTAAGTTAATGCAAGGGAAAAAAATTCATTACAAAGTTGTCCTAAATTGTGCCTTGCATTAGGTTAATGTAAGGAAATAAAATATTTCCTCACAAATAAAGTTGTGACAAAAAAATTTCCCTCTCAAAAATGTAATATTGTAATGAAATTATCCTTACAAAAACTAATTTAATTTATCACAATTACATTTTTGTCACATAAAATAATTTAATGTGACAATTTACTTTACCGCAATATGTAATTTTTCCTCGCAATTTCTGACCTAGTGTGACAATAATTTCCTCACATAGATTTGTCCACAATTAATAAAAACATTATATGTGGCAATAATTTCCTCACAATAAGTATGTTGAAAATTAATAAAAAGTTGTTTGTGGGCAAAACTTCCTCACAATATCATTTTTATTTAAAAAAATGTTACTTCAATTTTTTTTTTTTATGATGAATATTTTCTCATTTCAAATATGAAGAATATTTCCTCATTTCAAAGTGTACACAATATTTCATTTTGAATTCAAAGTATTTTTTACCCTACTTATCAAATACTTTTACCACAATAAGTCACCTAAGGTGACTCATATTTCACCACAAGTTCTCAAATTTTTATTTCATCTTAAATATTTGCTATATTAAACAATCAAAAAATAAATAATTTTTTTTATATACAAAGAATAATTTATATAAGTCGACCAATCCAATTACTCAGTTTTGGATCCAAGATCAACAAGGCACTTGTCTTCATGTCCCATAAAGAAAGTCAAAAATCGAGACAGAAAATGTTCAATCTGAAAGCAAACATGAAGATATCTTATAATTTCATAGATTTTAAAAAATCATATTAATCATCACATGATTCAATCAAAGTGGTCTCATTGAATGGATGATTGATTTTCAATTATAATCATTCGTTCCCAGAAATAAAATAAAAAATTAGAAAGATTTGCGCATATCCTCTTTTTTGTTTCACTCTTCCTTGCAACTTCCCAACTTTGAGCTAACTTACGATGCGACCGAAACAAAGAAAACGAAGACCCACTTCTTAGTTTCATCAAAGAAGCCAACCAAAGCCATCAATTTGTCCATTAGATGAGGGAGAACAGAAAGGCGAATTCCATTTTTCTCTCTCTTTTTTGGCAATGAAATCCATAAGATGACAGAAGTCCTTTAGAAACAAGATGGGTGACCATATCCTTGCAAACATTTCGAGCACTCATTCATCTCATCCTCAGAAAAACTCTCTCAGATAATAGGTGATTAGCCCCCTCCAAATCTAATAAAGTCTTCAGGAGCCATTCATATTTTCAAATGGTGTTCTTTTTTCTGTTTTTTGACCAAATCTTTCATTAAAAAAGAATAAAAGATAGAAAATATCAAGATATCAACAGTAAGCACAATTTACTTTATATAAATTTCACATTGATTTTTCATTTTTTATATGGTAACTAACACTATTATTCAAGACATACCACTTTACTGAATGGTATATTAGATGTTGATTATATGGTAGGTAATATCTCATGCGTCCAATAAAACGAAAGGTATATACATATATTTTATGAGAAAATTAAACTTACATTGATTACCATATGAGATTAACAACACTTATGTTTTTTCTTTTCACCCTCTTAACAATAATTATCCTATGAACAATAAAGCAAACCACAATATTAAATAATTTATAACAATGAATTCAGTCTTGAGAGTATAAGCATAGTATTTGCATCTTTCAAATATAATACGAAGCTTTTCTTTCATGGATTTTAAGAAGCAATAAACTGAAAAAAATGAAATCTAATTTAGCATTCTTAAAGCGAATAAAAACACTAACCACAAAAGTAGAATCAGGGAATGGTATAACTTAATCTTTAGTTAAACAGTTTGAGTAAAACGATTAGTTTTTTAAATTAATTACACAATAGCCCATCTTTTTTTTTTTTTAACAATATGTATAAGATTTCATAAAATCAATTTCAAATCATTAATTTCAAACTTAATAAAAAAAAAATCAAGGATAAGATACAACTTATATACTTAAATGAGTTGAGGAAGGTTTAAATTAACAAACTCTCCTCTAGCAAACTATAAAAGTATTTAAAGAAATTAGAACTATGTTTAAATTAAGCGTAAATCATGCATGAGCTAAGCAATGGAACTAACTTCATCAGAAACTAACTTTGAAAGAAAAATAATTAAAAAAAAAAAAAAAAGATCCTTGAAAACATCTCGCGTTGGAACTAGTATTAAGTTCAGCTTTCAGTTTCAACATGTAAGTAACCTACCCCACAATTTTGTGAGAGAAGGTAGCTCCAAATAAAATTTAACACTCCTGAGCTGTCCCTTAAAAACCACCACAGGATAGAAATTAGGGAAAGAAAAAATCCTTTCACCTGCTTTGCTATCATCTCCAAGCTTTTCAACAATGGGTTATGATAATCAATAATAATTCTGATTAATAAATATAGCATTACAACATTGAGTCAAAACAACGAAAAAACTGCACCATAGAAAAGTAATCACAACATTGCCAACATGCACAACATTAATCATTTTGTAAATCTAACTCTTTCTTTAACAAGCTAGCTTGTTCTCTGATGTAATTTGTTTGTTGGTCTGGACACTCTAAAAGCATGTTCAAATAGCACCAAGGGTATGCATTCAGATAGATGGCAATCACGTGAAACTCTTATCTAGAATCCATCAAAATATATGCTATTCAGCCATAACTCATCATATAACATCTAGGCTTTTATCTTGAATCCATCAAAATATATGCTATTCAGTCATAACTTATCATATTACATCATGCCGAGAACATGAATCAACATTCTGTTTAACTAGAAAGAAAGGCCTTTCAACAGGCATTTTCCCAAAATCAACTGACTAGTTATATTGGAACAATACAGCTGCCCTAATGATGATATGATAAATTTAAAATCCCCATCAAGGAAAATGACACAAGGGAATAACAAGAATTGTGTATCTTCACAGGAGAATGGGAAAAGTTTATACAAAAAAATTTGGGTCAGATACTGTGAAAGAAAATAGAAAAAATTTACCCGAGTGTCACAATTGTGATGGTAGCATGGTAGTAGGAAGATTTGCATAAAGTATGAAAAAAAATCTGAACACACTCATGCATTCTGAAGTAAAAATAAACACGTATGGCTCTTGATCAATCATAAACACAAATTAACTACAAAAGCTGTTTTTGAAAATCGAAAAATGAACAGCAGCACAAATTTCACAAAATTCCACCTTACCTACATACACTTGAAAGAAGTGTTCATATACACACAATACCTCCTATATACACTCTTGTAGCATGAATTTTTCCCATCAAGAGGGAGAAAATTGACTTCATAACTAAAAAGTATTCTATGAAGTTTGGATGGGAGCAAGAACACGTTAGAGGCATATCTTGGCTTTAGGATGGAGGAGAATTGTGGATAAGAGAGAACCATTGTTTGGAAACGGCTTTGAATCGGACAAGCGATCTCAAAGGAAGGCAATCAAAGATTTTTGTCAATAGATAACCAATAGAAGCAATATTATCTACTGAAATTAGGCATGGATTCATCAATCATACAAGTTTTTAGCTAAGGTACTTTATTTAATTGGCCTTCAAATAAACAATGTGATATGGGCGTTAGAGTCGAGATTGAATATCCAAGCATTTTGGAGGACTGATAGCGAGAGCTCAGGCTAAATGAATTAAGAAAGCTATGTAGATGGTCGTGAAGGAGTTTGGAGAGGTTTTCAAGCATTTGGAAGGGCTTAAGGAAGATGAAGAACGTATGTGGGTGCCTTTGGTGTGAACGAGCTTAAAACAAGCTTAGAGATAGGATCTAGATTGATCTAAGTCACAACTCAATTGATCACAAACCAGGTGCATAGATCTAACACCCAAGTGATCATCAATGAGCGAGATCGAACATCTTCTGTTTTTATAATCACAAGTCATTTGGTGCAATCATAATGCCAGCAACCCGGAAGTTTTCTATTTTTATGATCCGAGTGACGAAGATTGATGTTCAGATCAATTGCAAACACAAAAGATTGATCCTATGGATTGTCAAATCGATATTGAGTGTGGGAAAAGTTAGAGCGAACACAGGAGATCGATCTTATAGATAGTTAAATCGATCTTGAGTGTGGGAAAAGTTAGATTTAGTTAGGAAATTGCCTTTTTCATATTTGTTTTGTTTTGTTTTGACCTCTACTTATATGAGTTTTAGGGTTTACAAGGCTCTTTTGATACTATAAATAAAGTCTTTATTATTTTGTGAAGGATCTTTTGACTCTTTAACATTAAAATACAACTTTTCCTTTTTCTTGGAAAATTAGAGTGATTCAATTTTTATGTGAAATTCTAAATCAAATTATTCTAAGTTTTTTTTTTGGTTGATTCGTGACGTATCAATGGCGTGTTGGTTGTGGATGTCTTTCACTAGAGTTCATCAAAGATTGTTGCTTTTTAGGTCCTTTCTACATGGTTTGTGCCAGTAGGTTTTGTTGGGTTATTGCTTACATAGAATTTCATATCTTTACACTTTCATACACACATCAATTAGTATTACAGTATGATGTTTCGGATTCTAATTTGAACATTGATCCAAGTATGAATTCTATCTAGTCTTTCTTTTGTGTTTCTCATATTCTTGTTTTGTCCTCGTGTTCTAGTAAAAAAACAAAAAATTAATTCATAGCTTGGGTTCTTTTTATTCTCGCTCCCCGTATTGGTTGTGGTTTGTGACTATTGAAAAAACAGAGAAGAAACGTAGAAAAATTACAATACTTTATGTTGGAAAGAAACACGAGAAACATTGTGATCTTTGATTGAAACTTGATAGCAAACTGATCTTTGGTTGTGGAAGAACATTAACAAATCAAAGAAAATTCAATTAGGAGTGAATTTAGGGAGTTTGGATTAAGTAGTTCGAGAAAAAATTAGACGCAGGGTATATAACACCTTCTTATCTAATCGATTGTGTCTCTTGTGGTTGGTTTCTAGGTAAATCGTAGTTTATTTGATTGGTCACGTGTTTTGCAGGTGGATTGCATTTCCGTTTCTTGCTCTAAAGTGATTTGCTTGTCCCAAGATTGATCACAACCCCTGTTTTCAACTAAGATTGATCTAATTGAGTCTGTGTTGACCCACCATGTCATTTTTCTTACTCAAGTCAACCTCTTTGTATCCAAATTGACTTTGAAACCTAGTTTTCATCTTTTTCCCACTTACACATCATGTATGGTGGTATGTTGCTTGAATTTACAAGAGTTCTTGGAATTTTATGAGGCGTACACAGGAAATTGAGTTGGTGAATATATTATTTAAGTGATTTCTATGTGATATCGAGTGAGAGGTAAAAGCAAAGTGGTTTACATCTAGTGAGGTGAGAGGACATTGGCACACACTACACATTCTTATTCTTAGGAGTGTGGCAAGCCTAACTACAAACTCTGATCAGACTTTGTTGGGTTAGGAGGAGAAACCCAACTAAATCGAGAGCATCACTCATGGACAATATTTGTTAGACCTAGAGTGGAGCCCCACGAAATTAAGGAGAACCGTCCATGGGCCTGTACGTGTGTGCATATATATAAGTGGACTTGACACCATATATTAACTCAAAACTTTAAGACTATGAGTCATGGGTTAAGTATCCCCTTATATACAAATCACTTTTTCTTTCTTTCATCAATGTGGGATTCCACTTTCTCTAACTCATTTTTGTTTTCGAACAATCTCCCCCTCAAATATAAGTTTCTTCTACTTGCTCCCCTTAGATCAAAAACTTCCCGATTATTTCACAGTCTCACCAAGTTGCTCATTCATACCCATCAATTTCGTGGGGCTTCCATGGGATATGAACCTCTTATGCAATCACCTAGCACCATCTTCATACTCATCCCAAACTAAACCATCAGCTCTGATACCACTTGTTGGGAATGTGGCGGGCCCACTTGTAAACTCTGGTTAGACCTTTTTGGGCTAGGAGGAGAAACCTAACCAAATCGAAAGCATTACTCATAGACAACATTTGTCGGGCTTGGAGCGGAGCCCAACGAAATTGGGGAGAACCATCCATGAGCTTATACGTGCACATGTACATAAGTAGACTTGACACTATGTATTAACCTAAAACTTTAAGGCTATGAGTCATGGGTCAAATATCCCCTTATATTCAAGTCACTTTTTCTTTCTTCTTTTAAATATGGGATTCCATGGGATTCCACTTTCTCTAACTTATATTTGTTTCCCAACACTTATTTCTTTCTTTGTATTATACACACTTTGTAGGATGTCTAGAGAATCAATTGTCGGAGATAACATTTTCAATATGAAGTAGCTCACAGATATGCCAGCTAGTATTAACCAACATTTGGAGAAACTATAGGCTTCATAAGCATTCACACAAGGGAGCCTAGCACCTCGGGATGAGTTGATGCCTAGGAGGGGACATTCTATGTGCTAGCTTCGTAGGGAAAGGTATGTTAGTGATGAAGAATTGATTATGCTAATGACTTTGAGGATTTTAGCAGTCCTAATAAATGCAAGTTGGATGACGATGATAAGGTCTTAAAGGGTGTCAAGTTGACCATACTAGTGTTCTAGGGTAAATCTAATCCAGATGCTTATTTGGAAAGGAAGCAACGGATGAAGTTGGTTTTTTATTGCCCACACAATACTGATTCACAAAAGGTGAAGTTGGCAATAGTAGAGTTCACCGACTAAACTATCATATTATAAAACAAGGTATGTATTAGTCGTAGGAGGAGTGATGAACATCTTGTTGATACCTAGTATGATTTGAAAGTTTTGATGCAAAAACAATTCATACCCAATCATTATTAGAGGGATGTGCATCATAGATTACAAACATTGATGCAGGGAAACTGAACTATATAAAATTAGTATAAGGAAATGGAAATGGTGCTAATGAGGGAAGATACAGTGGAGGATAGGGAAGTGACCATGGCTAGGAATATGGGAGGCTTGAATAGGGATATTATAGATGTACTTAAACTGCATCACTCTGTGGACATTAGGGACTTGGTGGAGTGAGCCATCAAGATCGAGAAGCAGCTTATGAGGACGAGTCAGTAGTAGTAGCTGCCACTCACAGCTATATGACTGTTTTCTTAGGAAGAGAAGAAACAACCGCCTACATTAGGAGGAGGTGCTAATTCTAAGGTTATACCATAGGGTGAAACATTTAAGATACAAAATTTGAACCCCAGTACTTGTACTACACATAATTGAGATCATGTTTTTCAAGTGACAAAGGAGAGAACATATTGCAACTTAATGTCTAAATAAGCGAACTATGATATTGATGGATAAGGGATAGATAGTAGCATATGAAGAGGAGGATGGCGGGTGAGATAAGATGCCATTGTTGGAGGTAGTGCCATTCGAAGAGGACGAAATATTCTACAAGGAGATGAGTAACATGAGTTTGGTGGGGGTGTGGACATTGAATGTGCAGGTTAAAGAAGAGGGCTTTGAGGAGCAATGAAAGAGCATCTTTTGCACAAGGTGTATAATAAAAGGTAAAACATGTAGTTTTATCATAGATGGTGAAAGTTGTACAAATATAGCCAGTATAATATTAATGGATAGACTTGCACTACCACTTAGAGATCAAATATGATTGTACAAGTTACAATAGTTAAATAATAGCAGTAAAGTGAAGGTTACAAACTAAGTCTTAGTGGAGTTTAAGATTGGTAAATATAAGGATAATATGTTATGTGATCACATTTTTCTAGGAAAGGCTTGGTAATTTGATAAGGATGTTATATTTCATAGTAAGTCAAACGGGTACATCTTTTATCTAAATGATTGCAAGGTAATGCTAGGACCACTTAAGCCAAAGGAGGTGCAGGAGATCAATACAATTTGCAATAGTAATATGAGTTAGATTTAGAGAAGGAAACGAAGAAAAAAGAGAGTGAGAAAGACAAAGGGAGTGCATGGGTATGTAGAAAGAAAGAAAAGAAAAAAAGTAGAGGAAATGAGTGTATGTTAGCAAGAGTGCAAGATGCGAGAATAGCTGTAGGAAGTGAAAAAAAAGTTACCTTACTCATGTATAGTGAATCCTACTATTTATTAAAAGAGGTCACATCTTCCCTTCTCGAAGTTGTTGTGCTTGTTTTGTAGGATTTTCAAGATGTGCTATCAGAAGAGTTGTCTAGTGGATCACCATCAATTAAAAAGATCGAGCATCAAATTGATTTTATGCCAGTAGCAATCTCAAATTGTCCAACTTATTGCACAAATCTAGAAGAGACTAAAGAGATCCAAAGGTAAGTGGAGGAGTTGAGTAGTAAAGGATATGTTCAAGAGAGTATGAGTCCATGTACAGTTCTAGTGCTGCTTATGTCAAAGAAAGATGGATCTTGAAGGATAAGCATGGATTGCAGAGCTGTAAACACCACAATAATAAATTATCGTTATCCTATTTCTAGGCTAAATGATATGTTTGATGAATTACAAGGAGTTAGTGTATTTTCACAAATTGATTTGAAAAGTGATTATCATCAAATATGCATGGAGGAGGAAGATGAGTGGAAAACTGTCTTTTAAAACAAAATATGGACTATATGAATGGTTGGTTTTGCCATTTGAATTAACAAATTCACTAAGTACATTCATGAGGCTTATGAATCCTGTTTTATGTGTTTTCATAGGTAAATTTGTAGTGAAGTATATTGATGATATTCTTGCATACAATAACTCTATTGATGATCATGCTAGACACCTTGGAAAAGTGGTTGAGACTTTGTGTAAAGATCAATTATCTGCTAATTTTAAGAGGTGTACACTTTGTGTAGACTATTTTGCTTTTCTTGGCTATGTTGTAATTGTATAAGGTATCCAAGCAGATGAGAATAAAATAAAGGCAATAAAAGAATGACCACCCCTCATGAATGTGTCTAAGGTAAGGAGCTTTCATAGGCTTATGAGTTTTTATAGGAGATTTGTACATGATTTTGGCACAATTGCAGTACTATTGACTATAGTCATTTAGAATAATGAGAAGTTTCAGTGGGAAGAAACTCAATGAAAGGTGTTTTTGCATTACTCAAGGATAATCTCACTCGTGCTCTAGTATTATATTTATCTAATTTTCCTAAAACTTTTGAATTTGAATGTAATGCTTTAGTAGTAGGAGTTGGAGCCATGCTTATGCAAGAGAAAAGATCGATTGTGTATTTTTGTGAGAAGTTAAATGGATCAAAGTTGAACTACCCAACATATGACCAAGAGCTATACGAATTGGTGAGGGCCTTGGAAACTTGGCAACATCATTTGCGTCCCAAGGAGTTCGCCATTCATATGGATCATGAGTCTTTAAAGCATCTCAAGAGTTAAGGTAAGTTGAGTCGTAGACATATCAAATGGATATCCTTTATCAATACTTTTCCATATGTGATTAAGTATAAAAAAGGGGTGGAAAATGTGGTAGCGGATACATTATCTAGAAGGTATTCACAGCTTACTACATTAAATACTAAACTATTAGGATTTGAGCATGTTAAGGGAATGTATACAAATGATGAGGATTTTACACGTGCATATGAATTGACCAAAAGGGAAGGACATGAACAGTACTATCAACATGATGGGTATCTATTTTATGTAGATAGATTGTGCATTCCAAAGTGATCATCGTGAGAGTTACGAATTTAGGAGGCTCATGATGTAGGCTTAATTATACTCTATGGAGTCACTAAGATGTTAGCTATTTTGTAGGAACCTTTCTTTTTGTTGCACTTGTGAAGGGATGTAGAGAGGATAATTGACAGGGGATCAAGTGCAAGGAGGCTAAATCAGGAGTTCAACCATGTGAGATGCATACATTGTTGCTAGTTACAAATATGCCATAGACGGATATCTTAATGGGCCTTGTGCTAGGCTTGTTGGTTACTTAGACAGGTAAGGATAGCATTTTTTTTGTTGTTGAAAGATTTTCTAAAATAACACATTTTATTGTATACAACAAAATTGATGATGCTATGCATATAGTTAACTTGTTCTTTAAAGTAGTTAGGTGGCATGATGTGCTAAAAACAATAGCATCTGATAGGAATGTTAAAATTTTGAGTTACTTCTGGAAGATATTATAGTGTAAGCAAGGAACGAAGTTATCATTGTCTAGCACAAGTCATAGAGTAATGGTCAGACAGAGGTAGAAAATAGGACTTTAATTGCTTTATTGCACGCATTGACTAAAAACAAAAAAACTTAGGAAGAGTGTGCTCTCTAGCGCACAAATGTCACCATTTGAGGTAGTTTATATATTTAATCTACGAACTCTATTGGATTTATTGCATTTATCATGTACTGAGCAAGTTAGTTCAAACAGAGAGAGTAAGGCAAAGTCTGTAACGTGACTACACGAATGTGTGCAATAAAATATTGAGAAAAAGAATGAGTAATATGTGCAGCAAGGCAATAGAGGATGTAAAAAGGTTGTCTTTAAGCTTGGAAATTGGGTCTGGGTTCACATATGGAATGAGAGATTTCCAGACCATAGTAAATCCAAGTTGATGCCTTGAGGAGATGGACAATTTCACATAGTGGAGCATGTGGATGATAATGCTTAGAAATAATAGTTACTTGGTGGAGTTTGGCATTAGTGCTACCTTTAATGTTGCTGATCTAAGTCCTATTGATGTAGGAAATGAAAAGGAATTGGAATTCAAGGCAATTCCTTCTCAAGAGAAGGAGGATGACGTGGCATCGGAGCCAGGATTGAATATCCTAATATTTCTAGAGCACCAATGATGAGAGCTCGATCTAAAAGAATTAAGGAAACTATGTTGATGCTTATGGTTTAGAGAAGTTTTTGGGTAGAAGAAGAACATCTGTATGTGCATTTGGTGTGAAACGAGCTCAAATCGATCTTAGTCATGCCCGAATCGATTGCAAGCCAGCCAGATGAATCCAATACCCAGGCGATCGTTGGAGGGCTAGATCACATATCTTTTGCTTTGATGATAGCTAGTTGTTTGATCAATTGTACCTAGAACGATTGTAATTCCAGTAATCTAGTAGTTTTCTATTTTTACAATCTAGGTGACCAAGATCAATGTTCAGATTGATTTCGAAGGTAGGAGATCGATCCCATGGATGGTCAAATAGATCTTGAGTGCAGGAAAAGCCAAATATAGTTAGGAAATTATCTTTTTCATAATTTTTTTAGTTTTAGTAATACTTATACGAGCTTTAGGATTTACAAGGCTCTTTAGACACTATAAATAGAGCCTTAATTATTTTGTGAATGATCTTTTGACTCTTTAGCATTAACATAAAACTTTTTCTTTTTCTGCAAAATTTGAGTAATTCAATTTTCTTATGAAATTCCAAATCAAATTATTTTGAGCTTCCTTGGTTGATTCATAATGTATCAACTAACTCAGTGTGTGAGTTGTGGCCATCTTTTACTAGAGTTCATAAAAGACCATTGCATTTTGGGTAATTTCTACATGGTTTGCACAAGTAGGCTATGTTGAGTTTCAATATACACTGAATTTTGAATCTTTACACTTCAATACACACGTCACAATGTGCTAGTTAAATTGATTAAAATAGTTAATCATCTACACACACACACACACATATCCATAATCACAAGAATTATAAAGCACAATAGCATAACAATGTGCATATAATGTTCAACAGTTTGAGCAAATTGTCATCTTCCAACATTAACATAGTCATATGTGCATTGAAGATAAATACTACTTGTAGCAAATTTAAAATGGTTCAAAACAAATGTCTGCAATTTTAATATATAAATTACATATTCTAATGTGAAACTAAGCATTCAAAATGAATCATTAAATTACAACATCAAAGAATTATCCCAATTTTTGAACAAAAATCAAAACCATTATCATTAAAAGAAAATGATAGAGAAATGTACACAATGTTTGATGTACTAAAAAAACATAAGCTTGGTCAAATTTCAACATATTTGAACCAAAAAATAGCATTGCTTCTATACATACAAATTTCACAGAAAAATTAAAATTATCACATTTAAATAAAAATCAATGAAGGAAAATGATTATCTCACGATGTCAAAGGAGATTTGGAGTGATTGAAATAATTTTCCTAGAGTTTAGAACCAATTTCTACCCACAAAATACTTAGAACCCATAGAGTAGTGAATTGATTTCTACTAACATTAAACTTATATCTCATATTAGAGAAACACACACGAAAAGCAAAATGTTGAGGACTCAAAGATTTTGAGAACTTTGATGGGATTTGATTATTTTTGTTTTTGTTTTTTCATTTTCTGCTCATAGAATGCAAGAAATGCAGAGAGTGGAGGTAAAGCTCAACACATAAAAAGATGATTGGTTGAGAACAATGAAAGAAGGTAGGTTGAGAAAGATGAATAGATGAACGTATGAAGTCTACCTTTGGAGAGGAACCATATAACATGCTTTTAGTTTGGAAAATGAAAATTAAAAATCATTTAATAAATATTTCCCTAAACCCTAATTTTCATTATTTTTTTAGTGTTCTAAAAATAACAAGAAAATAAAATAGAAAAACTAAAATTTAGGAGGGAATTTAATTTACAATGGTGGCATAAATTTGAAAATTTTCTATTTTGGTGTTGTGAGGAATTTATATTATCACATTACATCAAACTTTATTGTGGGGAATTGTTGATAACTTTTTCCTCACAATTGATACATGCTCTTTTGAGGACGTAAATCTACCACAATATAAAATATATAATTAGAGGAGTTTTTTCTTGTCACATTATCTTGTTTTAAGTGAGAAAGTCCATGAGTTTATGTGTAACTTTTTGTTTCCTCACAATCAATACATCACACAATGAAGAAATAAAAAAAATATCACAATAAATGAAATATAATGTGACAAAAATACATTTCCTCGGTTATCTTATTTTATGTGACAAAATTATATTTCCTCACTAAAAATTGGTTGCAAATAAAGGCATTTTTTTTTGTAGTAATTCATGTTGCTTACGATGTTGGAAATTCTATACAAATTCTTGCAATTCTTCTTACAACTTTTCCTTTTTCGATCTCCAGTTGACTTCATAGCTTTTTGAAGGCTTGAAAACTATTTGTCTTTTCCTTCAAAACATCTACCTAAGTAATACTTTTTACCTCAACACTTGTAACTTTTGTATGTTCCATTAAGTCTGTGTAAAGTAGTTTCAAAATCATTGTTGCACTTAGCCTTGGGATGCTTTGTGAGCCTTCCTTCCCTACTTTCGTCATTGACATGGTCCACAAATATTTATTGTGGGTTCTAATAGTGTTGGCAATCCACGAACCATTTTAGTTTTTGATAGTTTCTGTAAATCTTGATAGTTGATATGTTTAAGCCTTTAATGTCACTTCTCACTTTTCTCGACCTTATACTTTAGACAAGTTGTGGTGCTACTCACAATATAGTAGTTTTCATCTACCTTATTTTCAACAAATATACAACAATTATCTTTGTTACATAGCTGACATTGATGTGAATTTCACAAACAAATCTTAATCATAAAGTTGACTTATACCTAATAGATTTGGTTTAAGTATGTCAATATGTATGACACTCCTCAGCCTCAACATTTTGTCAATATTAAAAGTTCCTTTGTCAATTACGTGACACTTTTGTTTGTCACCAAAATTGATGTGTCCTCTAGAAATATTTTTTGTAATTGAATAGATTCTCTTTGTTACTTGTCATATGTTTGGAACAACCGCTATCAAGATATCATGTTTCTTTTGAGCAAGCTTGTAGTGAGGTATAGGATATTTGACTCTTGATTTTTGACATTCAGATCTAGACTTATCTAGTTGGTTTATTGTTCCTTTGAGTGTTTCCAACACGAGTGATAGCTTGATCTATAGATAGCATGTGTCTTAGTAGTGAGAAACATTGGTCATCTGATGTCTTGTTTTCCTATAGAAGTTACAAAGATGATTACCTGGTCCTTTCTCCTCCCACTTGGTTGACTCCTTGTTGTCTTTTTGTTGGTAATAGTTGGTTTAACAATTGGAATAGTTTCTTTGAAAATTTTGATTTTTGTTCTTTTTAAAACTTCTAGCTCCCGTGTCCTATATGTAACATATTCCCATGCAATTTGATGCTGACTTTTTACTGGACAACATATCTTCCAACTTAGCTTTTTCCATGTTCAATTTTCTAAAGGTTGATTCTGTCTCTTGGCATTGTTCAATAAGTTTCTGACATTCAAATCTCAGTTTCAAGCACTCATCATTTAATTGTGCATTTAATTTTTATGAGATTTTGTCTCATATTTTAATGCATGAGTTTTTGATTGAAGTGCAATTAAGTTATCACAGTCAAGTTGATATATGGAGTAAAGTTCATCATTAGTATAAAGGTTGCTTTCACACTCAATCAAATTATTATTAGATATTGCAATATGAGTTACAACATTCTTTTGTTTTATGCTTATCAAGTTGAAGGCAACTTGATTACTCGTATGGTTTGCCTTATCATTTGATTCTTCTGATTTTTCTTTACTACTTCTAGAGTTCATGGAGTTACCCTACTGTTTGAGAGTGTTGGTACATTCTAGTTGAATGTGGCTATAGTCTTTGCACTCATGACATTGCACACCTCTTTTCTTTGACTCACCTTTTCACATTTTTTTGAATTTTTTCTTTTGATTTGTGGAAGAGTTTTACGACGAGTTACTTGATTTTTTTTTACTGAAGTTTGGCTTAGTTTTCCTTAACAACTTTTTCCCTCTTCGTCACATAGGTTATGTCATCATCACTATTGCAATGACCATAATCTTCATCTTCGTCACTTTGTTTATCACTACATAAGGCAAGCTTAGTTCATCTCATGGGTCTGTAGGGAACTAATGTGCTCATCCATCCATAGGTTGTCCACGTCTCGTGCTTTCTCTATTGTGACTACCTTAGGAGTAAACATTTTTAGTAAGGATCTTAAGGTCTTTCTTACTAATTTTAGTTTAGAATATTTCTTCCCTAACTGATAGGGTTGATTAGTAATAAGTCGTAATCATTGAACTTAGCTATGGTTTCTCCTTCGCCCATTCTCAATGTTTCAAATTATGTTATCAATATTTAAAGCTTTGAAGACCTGATAGCGTTGGTTCCTCCATAGACTATCTGGAGGATATCCCAAGCTTCCTTGGTTGTTTCACACGTTGATATAAGTTTGAATTGTTCTTCATCTACAATTGTAAATATTGCATTAATTGCATTGAAATTTCCTAATGATGCCTTCTCATCTTTATTAGTCTAGGAATTCACATCTTTAGGAACTTTGATTCCTTCATTAGTTCAAATGGTAGGGGCACGCCAATCATGCTCGATGGCATACGACAGTTTCTCATCTTGAGATTTTATGAACACCTTCATACGTGCCGTCCAATAGAGACGATTGGTTCCATCAAGAAGAGAAGGTCGTGTTATAGATGCTTCTTTTTTAGCACTCTTTTTTCAACCCTTTATGATCTCACCTACAAACTAAGCAAACTTGGTGAATCAAACTCTAGTACCACTTGTTAGTTGGGTTGATGTTAACGATACACCTAAAAGTGTTGCAATGAGTGTTGAGAACAAAGTACACAACTAAAACATAATATAAAAAACAAGTCATGAAATTGGTAACACAAATATCTTTTGCATCTATAGGGCCTTGCCTAGTAAAATGATTCCACCAAGCAAATGTGTAAGAAATTAAGCACAAAATCTATCACTCGACTCACTACTCATATTTCAGGAATTTTGATTTATTGACAACATAATTGACACAACTATGTTTTTTCTAGCCCACTCTAAAGTTAACTTTTTATCATAGTGAATTCTCATAAGATCTTGTTTAACACATTCTTTCTGTCACAGTGAATTCTCTCGAGATCTTGTTTAACACATTCTTTCTGTCATAGTGAATTTTCTCGAGATCTTGTTTAACACATTCTTTCTGTCATTGTGAATTCTCTCGGGATCTTGTTTAACACATTCTTCACGTATGCAATACTTTAGTTCAATACTCATTTGCATAAAAGCTAACTGACCTAAATCACAAGTGAGAAACTCAAATTCTTTTGACTCTCATGTTTTTGGTTTTCCTCGATGCTATTCTAGGTACCTTAGCCTGTTATTTGTAACTCCATGTCATCACTTCCTAATTGAAATTTAGTCTCTAACTAATAGTTATCTAGCCTCCTAATTTGTAGGTGAATTTTTCTCTTCTGGTCTGAAATTGTCGACGGTAGTCCAACATAACAAGATTGAGCTCTTGCTCCATCCTTATTCATACTTCTTCCAAGTTTGAGGATAATCTTCAATTGAATTGTCCAGAACATTTCAACTTCTTCGAATGCTCTTTCAAGTATTTCATTCAGCAAAAGAATTTGAACAACTTAGATTTCTTCATGAACTTGTTTGTGATGAGTAACGAGCCAACAATTTAACCAATATGTAAACAATTGTCTTGATCTGTAGTACAAATATAGAATATTTGTCAAGTGTACATCAAAAGGACTGATGATTAGGTTATGATGCAATAATTATTTTTTTTAGGATAGATTTTAATGTTGAGTATGAATTTCAAATATGAGTTTGGATTAGCTTTCCGAAGTTATAATAAAACCAAGAGATGATAGTCTTAAAAAATTCTACAAAAAACTTATAGAATTGGAGTCATCTACCTTTTTCTACTCAGAAGATATACAAGAAGGAAAGCTTTTAATTTTGATTCGATTATATCATGAATACTCTAGAAGAGTCTATCCCTTTAAAAGCAGGATGTGATGATTTCCATGTATTGTCTTAGAAATTATAAACTCTTCGTAAGTATAATTTCTTCACTTGTGTCTTGACCAAGGTGGTTCCAAATCATTAACAAGACTTGGGTTAAATACCTCTGCCCTAATTATGGGCAAAGACCAAAGGTATAATAATTTTGAAGATTCTTTACTCGGAATCGATGAATCTTGACTGTATGAAGGACCGATTCATTTTAGTTATTTTTTTTTTTGATTTGACAGTGTCCCCCTTGGATACTAATGTTAAGCAAGCTTTAACATTAAATACTACAACTGGGGGTTTTAATATGCTTGCTAGATCCTAAAATGTTGTTCTATTATATAGAATTTGTTATAATGTGAATACAATTTTTCCCTATCCAAAACCAAACCCATAACTCTTTAGAAATCTCTTAGGAGACAAAAACTCTTAGAGGATATGATTTCAAAATCTATTTGTGAACTTAAAGAGGACTTTGAAAAACCTAAGAGTTTTAGGAGTAATATAGATAATGTTATGTTAAAACCCGTCCTAGTTTTTCAGAAGAAAAATTCTATCTGAATTCTAAAAAGGATTCAGAGTTCACAGATGGACTTCAGGACCAACTTCAAAAGATAAGGGTAAAGCTATGATTTCTACCTACCAAAAGGAAATTCAGAATCAGATAAAGAATGGAAGTATAATAGTGTCAACATTAATACATTAGCCTTTAAAAGGAACATCTCACCCACCAATTCTTGTTGTTTGAGGCCTACTCATATCGATCATCTAGCAGAAGATAAGCAAGAATTTGAGGAGTTCAATGGGGAATCCATTACTAAATGGAATTTTGACAGAATGTTAGAATACTAAATTAAAACAGTTAGAAAATACATTCTTATATATGCATCCGTTGCTAAGTTAAAAGGCAATAATAATAAGATCATTACTAAAGTAATAGTTACTGGCTTTGTTGCTCAAACCACCAATCTCAATGAGTCAGATGCAATTAATATACTAATCCATATAATAGTATCTCATTTTGTAAGAGTCAATGAGTTTCAAATGGATAGAACATATGAACAATTAATAAATCTAAAGTGTTCAACCTTGTCCCATTTTAGAAGGTACAAGGATGTATTTTATCAAAAGTTCTTACTATAAATGATTGCAATGCAAATTATTGGAACTTTTTGGACTGCTACCTTTGTTTGCAAAGAAAGGTGAGAAACAGACTTAAATCCAAAAGGAATGAACCTTTGTAATGACAAAAAGCTAAAAAAGCAATTAGATCTCCAAAAGTCTGAAAATTACCAAATATTGGGTGATTTTTGTGTAGTGATTTTTGTGTACAAACTAGTTTCAACCGATACAATATTCAAAAGAGGATAAATATGTGACACGTAAGCTTTCTAAGAGAAAGAATTATACGAAAATAAATATTATGATCTTCCACCCCCTAGGTAATCTATTGAAACCCAAAACAAAAGGGGAGGAGAGGGTTATTGGTGGTATGCTCTCTAACACCAAAAATATATCAGAGATATTAGTTGTAAATGTTATTTTTATTTGTTGATAAAATATTGATGTTTAAATTTTATCAATATTCTGACAATATTGATCATGTACGCAATTCTGGTAATGATATAAAGTAGAGTGTGTTCCCATATAATTATGTTAAGGTATTTTATTCATGAGTTAAGAATATGAACACAAAACTCTTTAATACACAATCATTAAAATCTATTCAAGAGTAATAGATTCTCTGAATGAGTATAAGAAAATTGGTAAAGTTTGCACACTATGTGTTTGTGTAGTTAGTGTCATGCCATTTGGCACAATTTGAATAATAACTCAAAAAAAGAAGCAGATACATGGAGTTTACTCTTTACCATCAATGTCTTACTTTATGATCTTGTTAAGTACACACGAACCTTAGATTTGAGATGACATGGTTGTCTTGTGTGTACAATGGTCGACGTGTCGTTAAGACATTAAGGATCAACATTTATCTTGGTATGACATAGGGTTATGGGCCCATTGGAAATCAAAAAGGAGTTTTTGATGGAATCATGAGGTAATATTGATCTTATCATATAAGTGTGTCAATGAGTTTGATTAAATTTATGACTCTCACTTGATTGAACAAACTAAAATGAAAGGCTTATATTGCACAGTACTCACGACTAGAAGCGTTCATGTTATCCTTTCACTTTACCTTGAATAGGCTATAATATGGGCTATATGCAACATATTACCTATATCTTGTGAGTTATGCTTATTGAGATTAATTGAATTAAGGGACAAGACATAAATTAAATCATTTAATTCCTATTGTGTCTGTTAATAATGTGATTATTAATGGGATTGATTAAATTAACAGATTCAATTCCAATACTTTTTAATTATGGGGGAAAATATTCATTATCATTGACAATATTGCTTTCTAGATAAAATTTTTTAAATGCAAAGAGTTTGTGAGATTTCATGAACGAATTCATGAAAATTCATTGGATAGGCCTTGCTTGCGTCTTGTTCCTATGGACAAACTAGAAATTAAAATATAATCACAGCTTTTAGATCACAAACAAAATCTATCAGAAATTGGATTTTAGATAATTATTCATACAACTAACCAATTGTTTTAATTTATACAAGTTATCCAAAAAATGAACCGGGTTTAGATTTAATTTTTGCTATGCATATCTCTAATATTTTATGTTCTATATTGAAAATTTTGGGTTCCAAACTCGTTGAAACTAAACAAAGGTATGTAAACTAAAAGAACAAACTAGAAACACTCAAAATTGAAACTATTGCCAACTCTACCAACTTGTACAAAATTTGACCAACTAGGCCACAAAGCTAATAAGTATTTTGTCTAGAAGAAAATCAATTCTATTGATATAGATGAAGGCTTAAAAAGGTCTTTAACCCTAATACTTCTCAATGAAGAAGAAGAAGAATAAGAAATTTACATTAGTATAACAAATTTTTCTTTAGAAGAATTGGAGACATCCTCAAAGAATTGTCTCCAAAAGATAAGAAGGCCAATAGTTTTGAAAAAAATTGTTATTATAAAGAATATTCAATAGACTTTTTAGGATTACAAATTAACATTCTTTCTCAAGAACAATCTTTTATTTTAGGCATCAAAGACCAAATAGAAGATCCTTTAAAGATAAGAGAAACTCTACAAAAAATAATTTTAAAATGAAACAGAAAAGTAAAATTCTACTAGTAAATTGGCCTTAAAAATCGAAAAAGAGGAACCATATTCGTATTAGAAAAAATAGTAACAAGGGATAACTATTAAGTTCCAAAAGAGCCAACTGTCTTTCGGCTAAAGGACAAAATTAATAATATTAAAAGGTTAATCTTAGAAATTAGAGAATAGGTTCATTACCTATAAACAACAAAACCTCTAAAAGGGGTATATTGGGAATAGGATCTTCCAAGGAAGAAAAGGACCAAGATCGTAAAACCAACCTTTTGTCTAGTCAAACCAGCCAAGAATATACTTCGATTAACTAGATTGATAAGATAATCACATAGAAATGGTATGTCAAGGTAACCATGAAAGCTAATATGAAAATTGTAATCGATATGAAGGCTCTTGTTAACTCTGATGTAGATGTAAATCACATATTTAAAAGGTTAATGCCTAATGGATATTATTCAAAAACCACACAATTTGTAACTAACAATAATAAGAAGCCAATTGCAATCAACTATAAGTTGTTAGGCATTGCTAGATGCAATAGAGGTATACATTTACTTTCAGCATTTATTATGGTAGAAAACCTCTCCATCGATGTACTATTAGGAACAAAATTTTGTCAAATATTTTCCCCTATCACTAAAATTGATGTAGAGGAAATAATTGCTGAAGTTAATAATCATTCTCTATTTTTTCCCATTTTCAGTTCCTCCCAAAGAGCATACTATAAATATTTTATTGAGGCAGAATTAGAAACAGGAGCCCCAAGATTAATAATAATTACTTTTTATTGTATAAACTTAGATAAGTTTGCAGTCCAATTTGTTCTTTCTTTAACACCTCCATTAATTGGACAATTGACCATATTTGCATGATTTTTTTTTACTCCGCTTCCTTTTCTACTCCAATTCTTTGTGCTAGTCAAGTACTTAATGAATCTTGAAGCATGCTCTTTTGAATGTTAATTGAAACCACAGTGTCTACATACTAGTCCTGTCTTCTTGTTTGATCCTCTTTTCTTTCCATTGTTCTCTGCTGTTGTGCTCCATTTTCCCACTTAGGACTTAACTGACATTGCAATATTATCCACATTATCATTAAAATTCACTTGCACCTCCATTTGTTTCTTTACCCTTAACAGCATTGAGTATGCCTTGTTGACACTCAGTAAAGGGTCTATTACAAGAATTTGGTTTCTAATATGATCAAAGATGTCACTTAATACTGTGGGGGAACTGCATCAATTTATTTGACAAGTTCATATCCACTGTTACCTTGGCTACTCCACAATTACAAGATGGTATTAGCATCAAGCAAGCCAATTCATCCTAAAGTCTTTTCAGCTTGTTGTAGTATTGCATTACCTTATGATTCCCTTGTGCAATGGTTCTAATCTCCCTTTGTAGTTGATAAAGAAGAGGTCCATTGCATTTCCTAAACCTTTCCTCCAATTCCAACTAAAGCTCTTTCGCTGATGTGGTGTAAAGAAAGACATCAACAAGGTCTTTGGAAATTGAGTTAAGGATCTAAGAGGTCACCATGCAATCCACACTCTTCCACTAATCATATTCTTGTGAGTTTGAACTTAGTTACTCAAGTCTCCCATCTGTAAAACCAAGCTTCACATTGCTTTCTAGAACGATCTTCATGGAATGACTCCAAGAAAGAAAGTTGGAGCTTGCCAAAAGGGTGGTGACGAAGACCATCCCTAGATGATCCTTGCAGTAGGAGTGGATCCCCAAATCATGGAGGTTATTTTAAGAGCTTCCTCCAACCCCCCCCCCTAAGGTTGTTTGCCATCTCTTCCATATTTTAGACCTAGTAATCAAGGCTCTGATACCATGAAAAATTGTTAGTCTTGGACTAAACTAATCAAACATAGCAAGAAAATCAACAAAAACAACATAGTGTATATTCAAGAATATGGCTTTATTGAGTAATGTCCAAAACATCTTATACACTTGTTTTTAGACTGCACTCTTTGTTCTTCCTTTCATTGAGAACACTCCTTATATACAATCCTTAAGTAGTTTTTTAGTTAAACACAGTTAAGAGCTAATGCTAATAACTAACAACTAGAGAGTTAGATAAACAAGAAGATTCTAACTAACTTGATAAGTTGAGGTTTTATCTGCTGTGAACAAAACTTCCAAGAGTGTAAACTACTGTTCTGAGCTGGCAGAGATGAATTGATGTGATGATATTTTGGTGAGTGAGTTGGAGCTTGATTGTAACATTTTCCACAAAGGGGACAACTCATGAGTGATGGGCTCTATAGGCTTCTTATATAAACATTTAATAATTTCAAGCCTGTGGACTTTTAATTTTTAATTTCCATTAATAATTATAGCTCATGTAGCCTTTAATTATTAATCTCTATCAATAATTAAGGACCCCTTTTTGTCTAGGCCCATTGTACTTCTAATTAATGATCTCATCATTAACAAGTGCCATAGTTGTCTATTTCCCAAGCCTTGTTTGCAACTCACAAATTTAATACTCATCATATATTCTAACCTTGTATATGTGACTCTTTAGGTTCATCCTCAATAGACAATGAGTATAATTTGAAAGATATGGGTAGCTTAATTAAGATGAAGTAAAATGAATCATAATGAATCTTTTAGATTGTGAATACCATATGGTATCAAATTTTTATATTACTCTGTCCCAATCGAGCGAGATTTATAGATTAAGTCAAATTTATAAACTTGGTCATATGACCAATTGATGTTGTTTCACTAATGCCTGTATCAGAAACTTCTTTTCAATAACATACTACCTTAGCCAAATATTTCCATTTCATAGAACATTAACTACAAAGGATAAGCACCTTTCTCATTTGCAATAAAATAAATCCCTTATTAAATGCACACATGTTTCCATACACACCTAAACAACATCACATTGGGTTCATGACAATATCCTATACTAGGATAGATCTTGGCCTGTAATTCCCTAATTTCACGTTGACTGTCATGCACATAAGACAACTATGTCATATCAAGTCTATGGTCCGTATACACTTAACATGATTACGAAGCAAGATATTGATCGCTAAAAGTGAAACCCATGTGTCTACTTTGTTTTGCGAGTCATTGTCTAAATGCTCATTTGCTAATAATACATCCACACTAATGTACTCTCAGTATCTGATTTTGAATGAGATGACACTGACTGTACAAATACAAGGTGTACAATTCATACTAACTCTCTAATATCCTTTAAAGTGTATGAGACTTATGGATTGATTTTAGTAATTGAATACTAAGATAGCTTGTGTCTGTATTCATAACTCCTTATAAATAAGGCTTTTTAACTTAATCATATAGGTACATGCAATACTTTATGCCATTCAAGATTTACATGTATAAAAAAACATGCCAAAATATTGATATGAAAGAATCAATATTTATACATATATAACCACAATGTCTTTTAGCATCCCTTATTGACATTTGCATTAGGGGGCATATCACTAACAGATGGGCGTTGAAAACATGTCCTTAACTATCATCTCATTTAGTCTCTAATAGTCTTTGCACATTCTCATTGATCCATACTTTTTTTTTTTACTAATAAAATGGGAAATGCCAAGGGACTTTGCCTAGGTTTGATAAGGCTTTGCTAAAGCAACTCTGTGATTTGGTTCTCTATTTTGATCTTTCACTATAAAGGTATGGATATGGTTGAGGTTAACTAGTTGTAAATCTATTTTAAGGGAGAATTTGTGGTCATGGGTTTTGTGGGGTGGTATTTGGGTTGGTATGGAGAAAACCTTGGGATAAGATGCTAATATTTTTTGTATGGGTTTAGGAATTCCTGGTGCTTCGATGTCCATTTAGATGTTTCATAAATGTGTTTGCCATGCATCCAACGAGGGTAAGAGAGGCTATCCACCACCAATTCATTACATTTAATCCTAAATGTAGGATCAAAATTCCAACCTTTCAACAAGAAGTGCTCACCATTCTAATTAAATTGCAACGTCATGTGATTAAAATAAAAGGTAACAGGACTTACTATTTTGAGCTAGTCCATGCCTAGGATCATGTCATAGCTACCCAATTTTAGAAAGTACACATCAAATTTGAACTCCTTGCATCACATAGTCTAATGGAAGTGCTTGCACTCTACATTGCTGACTAGCTAGCTTCCATGGCTAGAATCTATTGGTTCCACAAAAGTTCTCACTAAATATAACGTTCTCACTAATTTGTTTGACCACTTTTCTCACTAATATGTTTAAAATAACCTCTCCCTTGGTTCAAGTTTCCTCGTTGCTAGGCTTTACCTCCTCCTCATCTTTCATTTCCTGCTTTCAATTTGGTGTAAAATTCTTTCCTTACAATTGTGGTGAGGTTGCCACCTACCCCAAATCTAAAACATTGCCCCCTTTTGGAGTCAACTAGACTTTTTAAAATTGGTTCCACAGGAACCTTTTGAGTATTACCGTTGCCTCTACTTCTGATTGTTTTGAATGTCAATCTTTATTTTTTGAAGGTGTCAATTTTATTGAATCCCTCATATCTAGGAATTAAACTATTTGGTTATTTCCTTGAAAATTTGTTTTCAATTTGATTTTCTAATTCTTGGATCTATTTCTCCACGTTTTCCTCAACCATTTGTGGGGACCTTGTCTTTTCCAATTTAGGTGGTAGGAATGCTGCTCCGAGACCTCTTGTAATGTAACGAAATTGATCCAGTTGTATGAGTTGGGCTTCGTGATTGATTATTGGTCCCGCTGCAAATTCTAGTGATAATCTAATGAGCCCAACAATCAGTGGCCCACAAATTTGTATCTGATCTTGGATGATGCCATTTGTGCGAATTAGGACTATACAATTTTATAAGAATGTCATAATTAATATTGAAAAGTGGTCAAACAGAACATTTATTAGTAGGCTTATCATTAATGCAACTAGCACCATACCGAGCGGAAACTACATTTTATTCTTAATTTTATTCACAGCCGTTTATTTATTTAAATTGGTATTTTCATTTTAACATGTTTAAAAAAACCTACAACTCATAAGTAATAGTAATTGAAGTACATGATCGTATTTAACATGTGCAAAGTGATTATATTGAAGTACAAATGAATATCATCATCTTGCAATATGAGTTTTTCCTTAAATGTGATTAAATCCCACATTATATATCTTTAAAGATTGAATACAGAAAAATAAGAAATAAACAATTCATGTTATAGTCCTCAATTCTTGAATTGGAGAAGACAAAATTTATGATGAATACAACTTAAATATTTATTTACAAAATATTTCTAATTGATCTATTTTTTATTTTCAGAAAATAGTTATCTATTAAAATTTTATTTTATATTCAACAGGTTATTTTCCATGTATTTATGCAATTTACCTTTAAACATATAATAAACAAAATCATAGTCTACCTATGTTTTACAAAAATATTAATTTATTAGTTACCATATGAAATCATTTATGGGTCACTAGTAAGATCAAAATTGAAAACAAACAAGTAGAGCTCATTTTTTATTACTAAATATATATTGCAAACCATTTTTATTAATTAAAAGAAATAGTGGGTTAATGTAATTTTGGGACGAGTTCATTTGTATAGATAAACTTAAGAACCCCATTTAATGGAATTTTTACGATCTTGTTACTAAAAATTAGGTTTGAAACTACTAAAATATAATATATCTTAGAAAATAAAAAATTATTAAAATAGTATTTTATATAAAAAAAACCTATGAGAAGCTTTATTTAGTTACCTACATATTTATTTATTTATCAAATTGGATTTATTCATTGTGTTTCTCATTTTTTTTTAAATTTTATTTGGTATCAATGCATTTGTTATCTATATTTTTCATTTCTCACTTCTTAATTAAAAGTTATGAAACATTGAACCAACAAAAGTTTACGGCAAATTATTTATAAAAAGAATTTTTTATATAAAGATATTGTAAGGCTAAATGTTTGACTTATCATAAAAATATTAAAAGACTTCAAAAAGAAATTACATTGGAAATGTTTACTCTATGACGATGAGCCTTAGAAAAAAATAAATTTAATGGCACTCAATATATTTTTCCCTAAAATTACCAAGTCGTAAATAACCTATACATATATATAAGATTATTACAAACACCTAGTGAAGAAATAGTCTATAAATATAAATTCTAAAGCGCGCACAGAAGCGTGAAAATAGGATAATCGGCATAAGCTTAAACCCAACAAAACTTGCTTGCACGAACTATGTGAAAACGACTCAAACACAATGATTTGCAAAGAACTCTGACAAGAATGGCCACAACTAATATGCTAAATTAATTAATACATTATGAATTAATCCAAAGAATGCTTGGAATAACTCGATTTGGTGTTTGAATCTACGAGAATTGAAGCACACTTAAATTTTATAGAAAACTAAAGAAAAATATTTCATTCATAAAAATAACCAAAGAAGGTTATGAAAAAATAACTAAAACCCTCTATTGATAGTTCTAACTAAGGCCAAAACATGGTTAAAAGTCATCTATAAGTTTTTGGAAATGAATAACAGGCTAGTATGATATCTTATACCTCAATGTGTCCAATGTCGCCATCCAAAAGGCATGTCATTACAATGTACCTCAAGTAGTGGATGGTCAACCTTACTAAAGCTCGTCATCATATTATGATTCCCACAAACTATATGTTGCAACGCATTTTACTTTAGATTCTCCATAACTTTCTCACATCTACTTGCAATCATTCTTAGCCCATATTGATAACATGTGAAATGATAGCTTGTTTGTACTTCATTTGTACTTAAATTATGCATGTACGTGAATTAAAATAGAGAAAATATGCTATCATACATAAAATAAAATTAATGTGATGATTTGAACATGAAAACGTGTAGTTGTGGAGTTAAGTATTAATGTTGGATATTTTCTTTATTAAAATGTAATTTCATGTCCGCAGGTCAACTTCACAATTGTGATAGGAAGAGTCACAACCATGAGATGTGGTGATGCAATAGTGAGAATCAACTACGAGACACACTAGAATTTCTTTTGCTAAAGGTTGCAGTTGTAGAAGAGAGGTCCGTGAGCATGAATGCCAAAGTCTTAAGAGTGAAAAGAACTGCAAAGCATCTAGAAGTTCTACATTTGATGATTGTGGTCGCTGTTGCGAGGGTGAAGTTCATGGTGGCGGAAGCCTTTTTGCAGTAGCGGAAAAAGAGAGTGAAGTGTTCTGAAAATTTTGCAGGAGAGTGTCATGCCTGCAATTGTAGAAGTTGCGAACGCAAGGAGTTGAGGTGCGGTCGTGGATCACAATTATCAAATTTATGTAATTATTGGGCCCAAGTTCACGAACGCGGGAGAGGATGGCGTGACCGTGGAGCTAAGCATCGCCTCCATGGGTGATGGCACAACAAATGATCGAGTTGCGATCCTGCATTTTCAGGGTTTTTTCATCTTTTCTTACATATACGCGAACCTTAGGCATTCTCCACATATATATACATGATCTACCAATCTTAGGAGACATCTTAGACTTAGTTTTATTCTCCAAACACTTAGAAATCCCGGGGACCAAATCAAAAGGTGGTAGAAGAAGAGATTCACATCAAGAGTTGAAGAGCATTCATTTTCTCATGCAACGCGGAACATATAGACTAAGTTTTTCTAAACTTTTCCTCTTACTTTTATGATTGTTTGGATGATGAACAAATTAACTTTGAGTTTTTTTGAATTTATTATAGATTGTTAATTTACTTTCTAGTCTCTTGTATTTGTAATTGGTGAATCATGTATACATAAGTTATTACTTGATTGTCCTAGCATCATTTATTCACAATTGTTGAATTAAATAGTAATTATAGGACTTGATCAACCTTATAATTAATATGTGGTTATACGAGAAATAACAGAAGTGAATCTTACACACTACATATACATTTGTGAACATTAAATTTGTGGGAATAACTGGGGTGAAACTACAAAATTAGTGTGGGTAAATATTTTTAATCACAAAACTTGAAGTCTTAACTTGATTAAACCTAGGAAAACCCACAAGAATCATGAGTCAAAGCCATAGAAGAGTTCGAGAGAATATCCTACAAACTTTAGAATTAACAATCTATAATCAATGGAATTAAACTAATAATTAATGTAATTGGAATATGTAGGAAATCAACATAATGCAAGTGGCTAGACTCTTTGAATATTGATACTTCACCTCTTGATTTTGCAGCATTGTTTTTCTTAGTGCTTGTTCTTATTTATTTGTCTTCACTTTCACTACATTTTAAAGGTCTAACTAATAGTAATTTAGCTAAATCAATATACTTGTACTCACTATAGTTCTAGTCTAATTATAAATTTAATTTTAATGTGGTGAAAAACCACATTAAATACCAATAATAACATAGCTCCCTGGCATTTCTTATGACAAAATATATATCACAATTCATGTGCCCATGCAAAATATATGCAAGCCCTATTCTAAGTTGTCTATGTGTGTGTGTGTCATAACATGTGGTTTAATTTCATGATGCTCCTTATGTGAAAATATGTCATACATGTGGAATTCAACACATTTACACCTTAAACCACAAGACTAACAAATTCCTTTGGGCTAAGATAAATTTGCCAAAATTCCAACATCTTTATAATATGCAATCAAGGACAATAGTGTTGTAAATATTGTAAATTCACATCATATTTAAGCAATTTACACAAGGAAGGAGAAATACAATACTCACTCAAGTGATAGTGATGTTTAGTATGTTTGAATGCAATGGCTAAGACAACCACTTCATAGACAGGACATGAGCTTCTAGATTGCCCTTGGGGCAACAATGCACATAATCCTAGCATTCATGCTATGTATGTACCATGTTCTAAGTGCAACTTTAGAGATTTTAATGCAAACTCTCTTATTTAGCCAATTATAATCCTTTAAAACCTACCAAACTTTGTCAAGAGTTATGGAATTCAAATAGGTCTCACTAAGAGTCATGCATACACAGAATGAAATTCAATTTCTCAAGTCCCAATTACAATAATGTAAACTAACAAGTAATATTCATGTGGACTCAAAAATCAATTAACTCCATGACCTGTCCAGAATCTATGATTGAGTGCTAAATTAGTTAAGTATAAATTATCCTTACAACTAAGATTAGTGAACAATGCAACTTCAAGCATTTCATTAGAATGACAAATAGACGAAAGACTACTCTTATGATAGCTTACCCATTCCATGGCATCATTTTACATAGGCTCACCAATTCCTTTACATGTAGGACTTCATTATCTCAAACTTGAATGCCCATCGTAAACTCCTCTCCAAGCCCCTTATAATTCTGCAAGAAAAGCTCAATGAAAGACAAAGGAGAATTTAAGGAGTTGGTAGAAATAATCCTCTCATCACAAACCCTCATAATTCTCTCTTCATCTTTTACTTTTTACTTATTTTCTTCTCTCTGTTTTTCCTCTTCTCTTTCCTCACTCTCCTTTTCTCTCTCCTTACTCTACTCTACCTCATCTTTACTTGTCTTCCTTTCTTCACTCTCTAGCTCTAGTTCACTTCAATTTTGCCCACACAATAGACTCTCATGAACTAATTCTAAAGAGTTACAATGTGCAGAAATTTTGTCAACCAAGCTACAATCAATTTGCTTCATAGGCTTCATAGGCATGTCTAGACTTGACCCCTCATTCTCGTCTTCCATCAACACCACTTCTACAACGTCTTTGTTGCTAGCCTCATCTTCTAGATTTAACTTACCTTGGGTTGCACAAACCTCTTCTTCAATAGACATGTCATCATCCACGAACTTCTCTTCAGTACCATAGCACTTCTTCCCTATCAATGAGTCTAACTTTTCCTTATCTTTTTTGTTAGCTACAACATCACCAACACCATAATTATTTGAATGGGAATATGTATAATTTACATCCTCTATTGGCATGGATGTAGTGCCAACAATGTCTACATACGATTGCATATCAACAATCCCTTAAGTGTCATGTTGCGTTGATCTCTCAACTGTGGCTTCATTAAGGATCATTTCATGTGGACTTCTCAACAATACCTCCATGAGGGTTATACTCTGGTACCCCTTCTCTTGAGCCTATGCTCAACTCAAGTAGCCCTCTCTACCATATTCTCAATGCCCTCATAGCCACAACACTCAATTATTTTAACAATGTTGTCATTCAACTCATTGAAGAACCTATTCATGGTTTCTCCAACATCCTCATTAATATTAGCTTTCCTCATGGCATACTTTAATTTATCATAATATTCTATTACACTTAATCCCATTAGTGTTAAATTATCAAGTCTAACACATAATACACGCTGAAGGGAATGTGGGACACACCTAATTCTTATTTTCTTCTTTAATTCGTTCTATGTGGTGACTTGACTCCCTTCAAAATTCCTCCTACTATGCACAAACTCATTCTCCCAATATTTAATATATACTACAAAAGCATGAGTAGCTAATTTTACCTTACACGTTTTCAAACAAAGATGGAAATCAAATAATTCTTCTACTTTTCTTTCCCATGCCAAATATGAAACGGGATCTACTGGTCCTATAAACAATGGAATGATGAATTCAACTACTCTTGTTGTTTCACCATTATCCACATGAGTTCTCTATGTATTTCTCCTAGGAAGGTTACCAATTTAACACTTATCATCAAATTCATCATAAGCTATATACCTTTTTCGCCTATCTCAACATGCAATACCATCCGTTCTTGGCCTTAATTCCACTTTACCTCTATTTCTATGAGGTAATGATATGCTCTAGGGAGTGGTAGTATACAACTCTTCCAAATTATCCAACCACTGGTTTATAATAGTTAATGTCTCCATCAACAATCTCATGTGCAATACATTATCTCTCAGCATCTAGAAAATATAATGTGTAGAGAGATAGGAATTATGTCATGTGTGAGAGTGTCCTCTTACCTCACAATATGTAAATCACTCATTTCTAACCTTGCACAAATTGCACTCAAAATCTAATCTTTTTTTTTTTTCACAATCTATTTTGATAAGAAAATTCTTTAGTACAAATTTTCTTGCAAACGTAACAACCTTTTTGCTAGTTTTTTGCCAATTTTTTCCTATAATATATTATTTCTACTACAATTTTTTTCTTTTTTTTTTCTCATGTTTTTTTAAAAACTTTTTTCAACACTCACCAAATCACAACCAAATAAGAAACACAAATTTGCTGTAAATCACGATTCAAAGCAAGCAATTTTTTTGAATATAAGAAAAAGATGAAGAAGTAGGCAAGGAAAAAAATGGAAAGAAATAAAGGATGGAATTTGGTATATAGACCAGTAAACAAATTAAAAATCCAATACAGCTAGGTCTGATGCCAACTAATGTGTGTACAGAAGTGTGAAAATAGGATAATCAGTGTAAGGCTGAACCCAACGAAACTTGATTACGCAAACCATGAGAAAACGATGCAAACGCAATGATTTGCGAAAAACTCTAGCAGCCAGGATTACCACAACTAATGTACCAAGTTACTTGATACGTCACAAATTAATCCGAGGAATGTTTAAAATAACTCGATTTGGTGTTTGGATCCACAATAATTGAAGCATACTCAATTGCTATAGAAAACTAAGGAAAAATATTTCATTCATAAAAATAACAAAAGAGACTTATGATAGAATAACTAAGGCCCTCTATTTGTAATTCTAACTAGGGTAAAAACATGCCTAAAAGTCATCTATAAATGTTTGGAAATGAATAAAATAAATTTGGTAAAGAATCCTGAATGAATCAGGTAATCAGGTGTTGAAATCTTGCTGTCACGATCAATCTGGAGACTACCCAATCGATATGGCTCTAGTTGGATCTATCCTAGTCAATCTGAACCTTCCCAATCGTAATTCTAGTAGCTCTACCTTATCCTGTCTTGTCCATTACTTGACTTGAGATCGAACTATCCAAGCCCCACTCAAGATCCTTGTCGATCCAATGGTCATGTGATTGATCCTATTTGGCTTGACGTCATTTCCAATGCCCCAAGCTCCTCTCCAAGTTAATCTCCCCTATTCTGGATCATTCCAAGGTGGCTACGATTGATCCCACCATGCTTGTGATTGATCTAAATGTTGATCCAAGTGTTGTCAAAGGCTGTTTTCTTTGCCATTTCATACCCAATTGATTCGTGAGGTCCTCTTTTAACTTTTGGAACCTCTCTAAACGTCCTAAAATCCTTTGAAACTCATGTTCAAGGTTCTTTCTGACTTCTTGAATCTCATGGAATTCATTGCATCAATGGTTTAGCTATTATCCTTGTACTGGCTTGGCACTTGCATCAAATTCTCAACTAATTTGTTCAATATGATAGCTGTACTCATAAACTCTTCTCTAAGATGTATAATTGAGGGGTTAATTAGTGTGCATATTATTAAAAATGCTCATGTTTAAATTATTCATTAGTAAAGACAATGCCAAATGTATTATATTTTTTTCATTAATACCCCTTAAAAATAAGGAATCATTTAAAATGAAGTTTATTTTGAATATATATAAATGTAAATATTGCAAACTTGTTTAAATTTAATGACTATAAATTAAATAATTTTTTAAATTTGTTAATTTTAACTTTAAAATTTATGGATAATTATATATATATATATATATTTATTTATTTATATTGCAAATTGTATCTATAAAATTTTGAATTTTCATTTTTATTCTTTTGCATTTTGTAAGAAAATCTCAACAACCTAATGGGCTATTAATCCAAAATGATAAATGAGCTGATTTACATATGTAAAGACCCAAAAGTATCACTGCAGCCCAAATAATTGCTATCTTTGAATTCAATTAAGCCCACTAAGTAGTCAACAGTCAACCTCTTTAAAAGAGTCTAGATTGCGTCCAAGTTTGTAAATGCAGACAATGGATGGAAAAGATTTTCTCAACACTTGTGAATAAGGGTAAAATGGGGACTTTCCACGATTAGGGCTTGTAATTTATAATCCCAAACCTTATTTCTTCAGCAATCTCTCTCCCCCCCCTTCTCTCTCTCTCCTCTTTTCCGATGTTGGACTTATGTTGCCTTATGTGACAACCCACAACTAGTGCTCTAACCTCCTTGAAACCTTACTTTTCTAAACCCTCACATCTTAGAGAGGAATAATTTTTTGATTTGGTGCCGCACGATGCTTCATTAACCAAACCCTTCTTTTGGTTTTATGAACTAATTTCTAGTTGTGATGAGGCAAATATTTTTGGTCAGATGCTACACCTCTAAGCCTATATTTGTGAGGGCCTAGGTAATGATGTTAGCTACAGAAATATATAAAGAAAGCAAGAAAACTGAAAGGGAATGAAAGCAAGAGTGGGGAGAGAAGAGCAAAAGAGGTAAGTCGATTATTATTTGAATGCCTCATTACACATCTTTTTCTTATTTTATGTATTTACAAATGTTATTTTCCTTGATTCTTGTAGATTTGGTCAAATCTCCTTAACGGAATTCTCTATCCAGACCTGGTTCCAAGTGGGATGCTCTCTTTCCTTATTTATTTGTCGATTATGGTCTGTGTGCCTCTTTTTATTTTACCAGATGGAATTTATTATCTTTCATTTGGTCTATAATTAATAATCCCCCACTGTACATTCAAATCCAGCTGATTTTGCATCAATTACTTTATTTTCAAATTTTTGTAGTGATATTTTTATGTTGGTTAAGGTGTTTATGTGATATACACCTCCCCTTAAAAGTTGCCCTTAAATAACAAAAACCTCTATCGACAGAGTTGTAAGTTCTCCTAAATAGCTTCTATTGGCTTCATACTAGATCACCACACTATGACCTGTTTTGCTATTCCATTTCCCTTTTATTTGTCTCTAGCCTAGATTAGCAATAGGTTTTTATTTGATTTCTCTATTTTGATTAGTGTTTAGTATTACCTGTGTGGATGGTGTGTTTGGACTTAATTTCTTCTTAAATTGGGATACATGGAAAACCAGATGAATATTGATTCTGTGGGTAACTGCAGTTTATATGCTACTAGTCCTATTTTTTGAACTATAGGATGAGGCCTAAAAATACCTTGTTACTAATTTTGATTAAACCTTGTTGCTACATATTGTTTCCTGTATTGTTGTAACTTTAAGCAGACTTGGTCTCCAACATTGAACTTCTTTGTCCACCATTCCTTTATCTGCTTACTTTTTCATTCTTTCTTGGGCTTTGTTGAGTTTTTCCTTGAGCAACTTAATGGCTGACTAGTGGTCCTAAATAATTGGTTAGCTTTATTCTAACTCTTTACCCATATGTTGAATCCATATTGTGGGGTAGGATCCCATACACAGCCTTGAATGTTGTGATGTCGATACTATTATGGTAGTTGGTTTTATACAACTATTCTACTAGCGGTAGCCACTTTGCTCATTGCTTTGGTTTGGAACTAGTTAGACACTTTAAGTAAGTCTCTAGACACTAATTCACTCTCTCAATTTGCTTGTCTGCGGAAGCCACTTTGCTCATTGCTTTGGTTTGGAACTAGTCAAACACTTTAAGTAAGTCTCTAGACACTAATTCGCTCTCTCAGTTTGCTTGTCTAATTGTGGATGATATACTGAACTGAGGTTCAAATTAACACTAATTGCTTGTAATAGTTACTTTCAAAAGTTGCTAGTAAACACCTTGTCCCTATCACAAACAATAGATTTTGGTAGTCTATGCAATTAGTGAATATTATTAATAAAAATTTGGGCTACTTAACTTGAAGAGTAGGGGGTAAGAAAGTGCAATGAAGTGTGCGTACTTACTAAGACTGTCTACCACTACCACGATGTAGTTTCTTCCCATTTTTTTGGACAATCCCTTCATGAAGTCCATAGAAATGCTCTTTCATATTTCCTGAGGGATTGGCAATGGTTTTAGAAGGCCTGAAGAATGAGATTTTTCTGATTTATTCTTTTGATAGGTTTCACATTCCATTACCACTTTCTTAAGAGCCTTAAACAAGCCTTTCCAATAAAACAGTGACTTAACTCTTTGGTAATTCCCCATGATACCTAAATGACCTCAGAATTCCCATGAAAGCTTTTCACTAATTTTTCTCACACTTGATTCTCTTTTCCATCGTATATTTTACGTTCGAAGCTTAAGATGCCATTCAAAAAGTGCAATTAGAAAGCTTGCCACTATTTTAGGTCTCATGGATGATTTGCTATATTTTGCTATCTCTTGAGTAACTGTCTTTCATGTCCTCAAACCAATTTGGTTAGACAATAATGTTTGCATTCACTTCCCAAAATCATCCTCTGAACATCCAGACGAAGCATCTGCAACTTCATTCTCCTTTCCTTTCTAGTATAAGATTCCATAATCGATCCTCAAAAGCTTTGTAAAGCCTTCCTTCTAAATAGGAATTGTAATATTTAACTAAGCAAATACTTCAAGCTTTCGTGATCTGTTTTAATTACAAATTGTCTTACTTGAAGATAATGCCCCACTTGTTTATGGACATATAAGTTGTACCAAGAATTCCTTCTTGCAGATAGACAACCCATTGTTGTTTTGAGCTAATGCCTTGCTAAAAAAGGCAATGAACCTTGAATTTTGCATCAAGACTGTTACTATTCCCATGCAAGATGCATCAATTTGCAACAAGATGTGCGGCTCAAAATTTGGTAATGGCAAAACAAGCATTATGATCATAGCTGCCTTTAGCTTGTAAATGCTTCCTCAGCCTCTAAATTCCAACGAAAGACATTTTTCTTTAAAAGATTTGGTAAAGGGTTATTCAGCTTTTCATAATCCTTTATAAACCTTTTATAGTATCCATTTAATCGAAGGAACCCCTAAGAGATTTTAGTGCTTTAGAGGTTGGCCAATTTACCTTGGCCTTTATCTTTTTTGGATTAGTCGCTACACCTTCATTGGAAATGATGTGTTTAAGGTATTCAACCTAAGGTTGCCTGAAGTAACATTTATTTATCTTGACAAAAAGCTTCTTGTCAAGAAGTGTTTGGAAGACCACACTTAGGTGTGAAAGATGCTCCTCTAAAGTTTTGTTGAATACCAAAATGTTATCAAAGAATACCAAAACAAACTTCTCAAACTTTTAGATAGAATGTCTTTCATTGGGCTCTAAAATGTCGCTGGTGTATTTATCAACCTGAAATGCATTACCAAAAATTCGTAATGCCTATGGTGAGTTTTGAAGGTCTTTTAAAACATGTCCTCGAGCTTCACTAAGATTTGGAGATATCTAGATCTCAAGTTTAATTTTGTGAAATGTCCTGCTCTTTTAATTTATCTAGCAAATCTTCAATGTCATTTCATTTAACTATCTATAATCGATACATATCCTCATTATGCCATCTTTCTTACCCTTTGGGAGAGCAAGTCCTCTACTTGTTTTTCAATCTCTTCTTTCTCAAGATGAGAGTACTTGTAAAGTCTCTAGTTTATCTATTGATATTTTGGCTTCAATTGAATCTGATGATCGTGTGCTCTTGATGGGGTTAGGCCTTTAGGTTTAGAAAAGATCTCACTATATTTCTCAAGCACTACCATAATGGTTGGTGAAATTGACTATGCTATTACTTCACTTTGCATGTCTGTTAAATACTTCACTTTGTGATTTATAATCCTAACCTCATTCTTTCAATAGTCTTCACTCTCTCTCGTTCCTTTTCTTCACTGCTGGACCTATGTTGCCTTGCCCTACCCTACTACAGGCGGCTAGGGCTCTAACTTTCTTGAAACCCCACTTTCATGACCCCCATGTCTCAATCTTTCCTTAATCAAAATAATTTTGACCCACGATGCTTCATTAACTGAACCCTTTTCTAGTTCGATGAACCAACTTGCACACGCGATGCTCTCTTTCCCTTTTTATCTTTCGTTATGGTTTGTTGCCTCCTTTTATTTTACCAGATGAAATTTATTATCTCCCTTTTTGTTTGTAATTAATAATCCCCCACTATACATTCAGATCCATTTGATTTTGTATCTGTTGCTTTATTTTCCAATATTTGCTACAATATTTCTGTGCCAGTTGAGATGTTCTTGTAACACATTTATGCATATAGCATTGTGCAATATTTAACATAGGATTCCTAATATTAAATTCTAAATAAAGTTCTAAGGGCATGAGCTAAAATGATATATAAAGTTATGGTAAGAGATTATAAGAATGTTTCATTTAATATTGAAAAGTGGTTTAATAAAACATTTTTAAGTGGGCTTGTTATCAATAAAATGTCATTTTCTAACTAAAGCCGTTTTAAAATTATTTAAAATATTTACTAATTTTCACCAATTAAAGAATTTTAATTTATAGAATTAATTCTAAATTCTAGAAAGATAGAATTTGGTCGACTTGCTTTTTAATAGGGTCAACAAACACCAACTAGCTATTATAAATATATATATATATATATATATATATAAAGCAATTAATATTTGAAAAATTCTAAAGGTCAAAAAGTATGAGATTTGTGAAAAATCAAACATTTTCAACTTCAAAAATGATTTTGTTATCAAAACTGAGGAAAGGGATATTTAGATTTCAAAAACTTTTGAAATCATTCCTCTTCTTTCACAAAAAACTCTTTAAAAATATTATGAAAAAGGATTCAAATTTATCCATATATATATGTATGTACGTATGCATGCATGATTTCAACACATTCTTATTTTTACTTCATGAAATTGTTGTGACATTAAAATAATTGAAAATTTATCTTTTTATAAAAATGATTTGATATTAGAAAATTACACTTCAACTATTTATGCAAGTTCATCTACTGTGCATTTAAAACTAGCATTAAAAATGAGGGACATATATTAACTACTATATTTATTAAATGGGCAATAACTTAAACAAGGATCTCATGTTTAATTTTTAATTTTTTCTGTTATTCCAACTAAAGTTCGATTTATTCAATTTCTTTTCATTCCTGTCTCCTCAAACTTTTCGATGTCATTTTATATGAATCTTTCAATTTAATTTGAATTCTAGATAAACTTATTAAAATTATAATAATGTAATATTTTATTTAATTATAATAATTTTTTAAAATGCGCATGCGCAAAATATGCAATTTTTAGTAATAATTAAAGTACGAGTTTTTAACTACATTCTAGTGGGCTTGGATCCAATTAAATACAGGTCCAAAAACTGCACAAAAATTTTCATGAATCAAAGAAAATCTAGATCCAATTTGGTTTTGGGTTCAAATCAAGACTGACCAATGCAAATGGGTGATGTGGGTCTTTGCACCATCGAATCATTCCATATAGATTGATTCAAATAGACTCAATTTCCTCCTATATTTTTGGTTTTGCTAATGGGTGTCGTTAATCCTTTAAAGTCCACATCTGTGCACATTGAAATTTAATTATTAAATATTTTCCCTAGAGTTATGGCCATTAATTAACTTATAATTTGAGCTTGACTTAAGTAATCCTTCCCAATTTAAGTGAAATTTAGACACTAATCTAGGGATAGAATAGGGATCAACGCGAAAATATTACTATCACAATATTTATGACGAAAATTTAGTATATTTAATAAACAAAAGAAATATGAAAACTACATATATGCGCGTACACATAATTTCAAATATATGTATATATTCTATTTTATATTTTTTTTGTGGAGGGTCCCCTATTCTGGAAGGTATGGAGTGCAAAGTCTCTTTCCACGTGTCTAAGTGATGAGTTGTCCTTGGGCTCATCCTAAATAATTAATTAATTAGTTGACTAATAGGCGCGTTGATGGTCGAGTTGAAAACGTGGTCATTCTCTGCCAGCGGCCCCAACTGCAACGCCTTACTTCACACGGATGAGTGATTCCTGTCCTTGGCTTTTTAAGCGTATTTGCTTTAATTTTTTTAAAAATTTATATAAAAATAAAAAAGAAATTTAAAAAGTTTAAAAATATGATAATTATAGTATATTTTTTTAGGTCAAAAACGAAAAAAAAAAAAACATAGTTAATATCTTGTGTATAACTAGCTGCCAAGTGAATTGAATTTATCCTGATCTTTAATGTAAAATTTAGATTTCTTATTTATTTTTGAGCAATTTTATTATCCACTAGTGTTAAATTAACTCTAATTTGGCTCTGAATTTGAATTTAATTTTATTGTTGAATGCAAGTTAGTAACTTTTTAATCATATAATGAAAAATTACATAATTACCTTTATTTTAAATTTGTATTCTGTCAATCATTTTCTTTCTAACTTTTCTTAACTCATTATTTTAATTTATATTTTCTCTTCAATTTTTCCTTTTAAAATTTTTAGATATTTTTATTTATTATTGTAACTGTTTTTATACTTTTCATTTTTAAATATTCTTATTGATATTGTTTAAAATATAATAATTTTATAATTTACAAATAAATTTGCACACACATATAGTGTGTAACTAATGTGTGTGTATATATATTAGAAACTGATGATTTTATTTCATATAAAAACAGTAATAAAATGAAGAAGAAAGTACAAGATTTCCAAGAAAATGGCTATGAAAATATTGAAAGCATAATTAATATGAATTAGATAGATAATTGATCCTGGCAGATGCATTCGCCTGAATCGAGTTTTAAAGTGATTGATAAATAATTTTTCCCATATTCCAGCATGAACAAAGAAACCCATGTTCCGTACTAATTTTAGCAATTTAAATCAATTTCCAAAATACTCTTATTCAATATACAAAAAAAAAAAACTTTTCAACAAAATGAAATCTTGAAATTTAGACTATTTTTTGCTTATTCAATATTGACTATACTTGCAAAAATTATATGTTTTTTTACTCACTAATGTTGATGGATTGAAAATCTCAAAAAGTTCCTCCACCAAAAAATAAAAATAAATAAAGTCTCAAGCAATAAAAAATTAAAAGCCAATAATAATAAAAGAAAAATATACAAATTCTAGAAACAAATAAATTATAAATTTAAATCTAAAATTATCGAAAATCATGAAGAGGATGAATCCAAGAGACAACGATGGATAACAACCGTGTCAAAGCCGAGTACTTTTTATTGGGCAATGATTGGATTTATTAGGATCTTATAAATTGAAATCAAAGCGGCCGACAAGTTGAATTTAAAAAAAGAAAACTCAAATTCAAGGAGATTTTCAGAACAACAACGTCAACAACAATATCAACAAAAATATTTAAATATTCTTTATCACCCAATTATTTATGGCCATTATTTTTCTATGTCAGCAAATATATTTACTTCTATATAGCTTAAATTTTGTTATAATACTTTTCTACTATTAGTGGTATAATATTCTGGATGCTTCATATAATGAGTATTATTTTTAATTCAATATGAACAGATATTAATTACTATAAATCTCACATTGTTGTGACTAAAGTAATGGTATTACAAATTTCTTTGCTATTAAAACAATGTAATCAAATAACTTTCAGGAACAAATTTCCCCGGCTTGTGCCTACATTGAGACTACGATTTGAACATAAGGAAGAGCATGAGTTCAGGATCAAAATTAGAGCCCCTAATATTCGACTCATATTACATTCTTATCTAAAACTTGTAAGTAATTGATTATAATTAAACATGACGTATTTTGCTTTGTTTGGTGGGTTCTTCTAATCGTTAAGGGAGTTGATGTTTTTTCATAATGTGATTTTCATCCCCAGATCAATGGAAGAAAAGTATTTAAACTAATTTATAACTAAGACTCAATTTCCCTATTTACTAATTGATTTTATAGGGAAGAATTGGAGTCTTTTATATTAGTGATATCAGAGTTGGTCTCATGTGTTGATGTTTAGTGTGAGGACCCCATCTATGGATTTGAAGGATTGATCTACATGTATGTGTCTTATAGGATGAGTCTGTTAATACCAAGAGATGCACAATTTACACATAAGAGAATAGTGAATTTGAATAGACAAGAATGTGATGGTATGAATGGGAAGAACGTAACGGGAACACTGAGAGTGCCCAACATATGAACAAGGGTGTGTTTGGTTTGCACATACGTTCGTATTTTGCTGTGGATTAATGTTGAGGAACGCACAACGTATGCATGAGAGCATGCGTGAGTTTGGGAAGAGAAGAGTGTGACGGAAACACTGAGAAATGCACAACATACACAAGAGAACATGCGTAGGTTTGTATGAAGAAAAATATAGCTAGAAAGTGGAGGAGTGCACAACACATGCTGAGGGCTTGCATGGGTTTGGATGGAAAAAAAAAATGTAATTCCCGTTCCATATCAATCAAGAAAGAGAAAAACAAAGTTCCTAAACAAATTAATAGATTCAATCTTCCTCTTTAGTAACGCATTCTTTTAGAAATGGATTAAAGCAGATGACATACATGTTGAAATATCTTTATTAATTCTTATTTTAGCCACTTTTCAAATATATGTATCATACAATTGTATAATGTTTCTTCGCACTTACCATTTCTTTATTTAAAAACAAAAGAAACGAATAATGTGTATTTTTCTTTGGAGATCCTAGACAAATTGTAAATAGATTTATCATTTTTTTATCGAAAAATTGAATCTCAACAAATTCTTTAATGCTAACCGAGCTTTATGTTTTATTTGATTAATCAATCCTCAGACGAGTCTTTAGTAATAGGATTAATTTTCAAAGTCCAATTAGCCATTAATGTAATAGCTGATTGACCATAACTTATAAGAGAATAGCTGGCATTGAGAGTGGAAATTATATAGGTCTGACTACAGTATTATAATAATCTAAACAGCAGCTTGCAAGTCAAAATTTTTAATTGAATGATGATAAATAATTAAGAATCAAACACAAAAGTAACCCAAGCTTACTTGTTAAATTTGGAGAGGTATGCTTGAATAAAACATTGTAAGGGGGATTATTTTTAGATAATTTTCTTTGTATCATTCACTAGTTTATTGCCAAATTCAACCTTATATTGTTTTATTTTTGATCCGATTTTTTTTTTATATTTCCATAGTTTCTAAATCACAATACATAATTAGTTGAAACTACATGAGAAGGTTTGGAGTGTACAATGTGGCTAAAATCAGAAAAAGTGAACAACCTATTGATACCATGCCTTGTAATTAAATGTTGTCCCAACTTGTGTGAATTAAATGGAATGGGCTATTTTCAAAACCCCTTCCGCAATTTTCTCTCTCGACTTGTGTTAATTAAATGGAATGGGCTATTTTCAAAACCCCTTCCGCAAATATCTCTCTCAACTTTTGTGAATTAAATGGAATGGGCTATTTTCAAAACCCCTTCCACAAATCTCTCTCTCTCTCTCTCTCTCTCTCTCTCGTATATAGGTGTATGTGTTCATACATACATTCATACATACATACATATATATATATATATATGTATATATGTATGTATTATATATGTATGTATGTATGCATGTGTGTGTGTATATGTATATTCACAAATATACATTAAGCAGATCAATCTGAAACATTCCATTATAATATATATTTAAAATCAAATCATTATGTATACAAACCCACCTACGCTTGGATAGGTAATTATACTATAGAAATTAATTACCGTCCTTAAATAAAATCAAATTAATCATTCAATAATAATAGATAATATATATGTGTGAATATATTTTCACAAAAAAAAAATCATCCCTTAGCAAACATTTTTGATCTCTACAATAATTTCATTTTAAAAAATATAAAAAAAACAAACCAATTAAATGCAAAATTCATTATTTGTTCACTATTGATAAAATATTTAGTCCTAAAAAGCACACACGCAATTTTACCAGAAAAAATAAAACCTCAATTTTTGGAGGTCTGCAAGCAATGTATCTCTTGCCGTTTTTTTGTTTAAATTCATTATCTAATGTAATGGTTAGATTACTATTAAATTATAATGTTAAAAATAGTTTTTATATACATCTATATTAACATACTTAAAAGGCCTTGTTTAAGTACATTCTAAAATTTCATATTAATCCAAGTCAAATACAAAATTTCGAAAACCTTGTTGTAACGTTTTAATATTAAAAAGAACGAGATCAAAGCAAGTAACCTCCAAGAAACAATAATTAATAAAAACTACGTAAAATTAAAGAGAATGATCTTTTGATAAAATTCTTTTTTACGTATGAAAAACATCCATCATTTTACTCCACTCATCAAGAAATTAAATTATTAATTAAACTCATCAAAACAATAATTCACATAAAATGATCTATTTTAGCGAAATATAAATGATCATATAAATAAATTAATATCCACAAACATGAATCTAACACGTGAAATTTATCATATCAACAGTTTAGGTTTGGTGCTGCCTCATTCTTACCATTGGATAAGAATTCATTGGCATAAAATTTCCAGTTTCGAAACGCAGTCAAACCAAAACCAAAATATTTTAGCCTTGCACTGTGTTTGTTAACTACTTCAACAATTGAAAAAATATTATAAATATAATAAGTATATTCTAGGGTTAGAAATAATACAACAAAATCAAGAGATAATGGCGGGGGGTGGTCAACCAAACCAAAAAGAATAATCATTAGGAAGCAACAAGTCATGGCGCGTGGGGCCCATATGTATGTGAGAGCTTGCTCATCATTTGACCAATGCACATTCGGGATTGTCCTTTTACCCAATTCATTGACACCCGCCCCGCCCCCCCCCCCCCCCCCCCCCCTCTCTATTTTGATTTTTGGCCTTTATTCGAACATTTGAAAAAAGATGAAATATCAATTTTGAACATATATAAATTTGCCTATTCTTCCATCTTTTATTTTTAAAATTTTTGTGTGTGTGTGTGTGTGTGTGTGTGTGCGTGTAAATAAATGAAATATTGGAAGGTGAAACTTGGATTTGTTTTCATTTTTACTCTTTAGTTTTTGAAATAAGTTTTTTCATTTGACTCGTTATTTGTCGGTAAAATAACTTTTTAAACAAAATCTTGCAGTTTGTAATTTAGAAAAACGATTTGTTTGGATTATACAGTACAAACCTTTCCTCACAATCAAGTTAAATTGTTATGTGTTTGTGTGTGTGTGTGTGTGTGTCTGTGTTGGAATGTTACTTTATAATGTTAATTTATCTGAAACATACTTTTATCTTCAAATAATGACACAACCTCAATATCTATCCTATTTTTAAAAGTAATATATACATACACACACGCAAACATACACATATGAGAACTTTTAGAGTGCGTCTGCTTCTTTTTTCGTGTTTTTAAATGTGCTTTTTTTTATAATAAATATGTAAAAATAAGAAGAAAAAAAATTAAAGTTAAAAATTTAGAATGTGTGTTTTGATTTTGGAGTAGAACAAATACAGGCACAACTACATTATTATCAAAAACTCTAGAGCGGATTAAATTAAAGCTTCTTTCTTAAATATATGAAATATTTTGATACACGGGGTATCTTTATTAATTCTTTTTCATCTAGTACGCTTTTAAATAGAACTTTTTTCAGAAAACAATATACATATATATATGTGTGTGTGTGTGTGTGTGTGTGTCTGTCTGTCTATATACAACTTATACTATTTACAATCTTTATCTAGAATTTGCAATGTATCATTTTAGGAAAATTGATAGAAGTTTAGTGATCCAATTGGAATACATCTTTCAAGGTGCCATCATAAGTGTGCAGACTAACCTCCACTATATGAAATATGAATAATGAACGAATCATTGATCGTGACATTTCTCGGCCGGGTGCGGCGAATTACTGTGGACCGGCCATCACTGGTCCTAGTGCTCAAGGATGCGAAGCCAATCTCAAATACAATGCTTGAAAAAGCGAAATCCATGATTAAATTGGGATATTATATAAATATGTCACCAATTCAATCAATTCAATTATTTCTAAAAAATTTATTATTTTAAATTAAATATAATATTATATATGTACACGTAACGTTGAATCAATTCTATCAAATAAATTTAATTCAATTTTTATTTATATTGCCAATGATTTGTTTTATATCTTGCATTAAAAATTTAATGATTCAACGAAAATGAAAAATTATTATACAAATATAAAAGAAACTTTAATTAAATTCAAAGCATATATATTTTTATATGTTAAAAATTAGTTCTTTGAAATAAAAACAATTCCATTAATATGAAATTGTAATATTTTTCAGATGAAATATTTGAATTTTCTATAGCTCAATCACATATAGATAAGAATAATTAGATAAATATAAGTCAATATAAAAAATAGTAAAATTATATATACAAATTAAATATTTAAGAGATAAAAATGTTAGAAAGCATAAAGATATTTTAAAAATTACTTTGCTTATATAAAAGATTCTTGAATTTTTTTTTTTAGTTTTTTATCAATAAAATATATAAAATCGACTTTTACCTGGAGTTAATCATTGTTGTCCAGTTTCAACAGATTTTCATTAGATTAATTGATTCATGTCAATTCTCCTAGTCAATTTCATGGGGTGGCCAAACTAGAAAACTGACCTATCGAACCGGAAAACCAGATAAACTACTACAAAAAAGATTAATTAAAAATATATGTATTAAACTTTTATGCACTAAAATTTTAGACATTAACCGCCAAGTTAATCAAAAATTTTATGTTCTAATATTTCTCATAACCTTACACATTAGGTGCATTTAAAAATTTGTATTATAATATTTATCATAATTTTAGACACTCGATGTATTTATACCATATATAAGATTGAAGAACTTGTCATCCTAGAAAATTCATAATGCAATTAAGAATAATATTTAAATAGAGGAAAAGTAAACATTTACTATAAAAATTCAATTGACTTTTTAAAGAATTTTTTGATATGTTTTTTAATTTTTTTAAATAAAATACTCTCTCTCTCTCTCTAACCAAACTAGAATTGAGTTGTAGGCTACGAAAAATATATCAAATTTTTATACATTCTCTAACTATTATGAAATATAAATCCTATAATTTACTTTTTAAAATCATTTCTTACCTACTCCAAACATTGAAAAGGCTTACCATGACCCATAAACATGATATTTTTATAATACATTATCAATATATATATATATACATATTCAAATACTTCTAATTTGACAAATTTTTGCTAACTTCTACAAAAAGAGTTATTTAAAAAATAAATATCCATTAAACCACAGTTAAAATTTGTAGGAAGAAGTAAAATGTTAGCATGCTCGCTAGATTATTGGTACATTGTTTACAATAAGAAAGTTGAAAAAGAATTCTTAACTTGTCAAACTCCTTATTTTGAATGATATAATTGATAAAGCATTTAAAGAAATTTAGATTATCAGGTGGAGATCAGCTGAAGATAATCATAAAGCTAAAAGACGCATGAATAAGGATGAAATAAAGTCCAATCCTATTATATTGGGCTGTTGCTGACAATTTTGCTTCAAAGTGAAGAATTCACCTAAATTCGAGGAAGCTAGAAACCAATTTCATTAGGGAAATGAAGACTCAAGACTATAAATAGGATGCTGAGGAACTTGGAATGGCATGGAGAGAAATTGAGAGGATTAAAGGCAAAAAGAATCCAAGTTTCTCACTTATGTTTTTTAGTCGTTTAGCTCTTATGCTAAATGAGTATTGAGATAAAGTGTTTAGTGTGAGTGTGTAAGACAAAATCTCATGGAAATTCACTATAATGGAATGTTGACCTTAATCTGAGCTAAGTAAACACCGTTTTGTCAATTGTATTGTCAAAAAGTCGATAACTTTAGGATTATGTTAGTGAATTAGATGAGAGTTTTTGTGATTAAATCTTTACCTATTTTCTTAGTGAAAGTATTTTAATTGGGCAAGGCCCTCAACATGTCGGAGACATTTCTTTAAACTATATTATCAATCTCGTACCTCACTTTTACTTCTATTTTGGTTGTGTAGTGTGTTCCTAAAACTCATTGCAATACTCGTGGCTGTGTTGTCTATATCAATCCCACTAACAAATGATACCAAAGCCTAATTCACCATATTTGCTTGGTTTGTCAAAGTATGAGAGATCCTAAAGTGTTGAAAAATAAGTGTGAAAGAAGAAGCATCTATAACACAATGGTCATTGCTTGACGAAACCAATTATGGCTATTGTAAAGCACGCATGAAGGTATTCATAAAATCTCAAGATAAGAAAGTGTGGTATGCTATAGAGCATGATTGTTGTCTCCCTATTATTCAAACTAATCAAGGAATTAAAGTCCATAAAGATGTAAAATCTAGGAGTATCAAAGATGAGAAAGCAGTGAAAGGAAATTCTAAGGCGATCAATGCAATATTTGTAGGTGTGGATGAAGAACAATTCTAATTTATCTCAACATATGAGATGGTCAGGAGGGACATTCTTTAGAATGTCCATAAAAGAACCATTATTGTCAGATCTTTGAAGCTTCAAATGTTGAAAACACAGCTCGAAATATTGAGAATGGGTGAAGGAGAAACCATGATTAAGTTCAATGGTAGGTTGTGACATATAACTAATCAAGCCTATTAGTTAGGGAAGAAATATTTAGAGGCAAATTTAGTAAGAAAGACCTTGAGATCATTGCACCAAAAATTTATTCCAAAGGTAGCCACAATAAAGGAAGTTCAAGATGTGGACAACTTACGATTGAATGAATTTATGGGTTCTCTGTAGACCTATGACATGAACCTAAATATTGCTATAAAGGAACAAGAGGTTGCCTTTTATAGTAAAAAATGAAGTAACAAAGATGACGATGAAAATTGTTGTAATAATGATGATGGAAAAGCCTATGTGATTAAGAATCTAAAATAGCTACTGAGGAAAAGGAAGTCAAATTTTGATAAAATAAAATAAAAAATCATGTAACTTATTTAAGAACTCTTCCACATATCAAAAGAAAAAAATTAAAAAATGTAAAAAAGGTGAATTCGAGAAAAGAAGTATGTGGCGTCATAAGTGCAAAGGCTACAATCACATCCAGGCAAAGAGTGCCAACACACTCAAAAAGTAAAGCAAGCCCATAAACTCTACTTGGAGTGAAAAAGAATAGGAAGAATCAGATGGTAAAGAAAATCACACAAGTAACTAAGTTGCTTGCAACTTGATAATGTAAAACAAAAGAGTATTATGGCCTATGTTGCAACATCTGATGATGATGAAGGAACAGTGACATTAATGATGATCTGTACTCCATTTATCAACTTCCCTCTAATAAGTTGATAGCACTGCAGTCTAAAAACCATGCATTAAAAGAAGAAATAAATTCTCTTAAAGAATTAAATATATGTTTAAATGATAAGTGTTCAAAATTAAGTTTTGACTATAAGAAACTTAATAAGCAATTATGAGAGGCAGAATCAACCTTAAAAAGGTTAACCATGGGAAAAACCAAGTTGGAAGATGTAGTATCTATTAGAAGTTAGTATTGGACCACATAGGAATAAGTTGTAGTAAGGATGCATCAGTTGGAAGTTCTAAGAAGAAAGAAATCAATTTTTCATGGAAATTATTTCAGTTGTTGAACTAACTATTCCTAAAGAGAAGACAACACGTAACAAATTGAGCAGGTGGAGATTCAAAAAAGTAACACCTTTTGTAAGATATCATATAGCTAGATTCTTTTACTATTAGCACATATATTGTATGGAGGTCAAGGTGCCAATCATTTTGACAGCTCCAGAAGGAACAATAAACCAGTTATATAAGTCTGGATTCAAAAGTTAGAGATTAAGAGACTTGTATCTAGCATCTCACTATGAACTTGTTCAAAAGGAACATGATATCTTAAAAGTAGTTGTTCTAAACATATGGTAGGTGACAAGGAGAACTTATCTAACAAGAGCACCTCTTACTTTTGGTGATGGACAAAAATCTCATATAATTTGTAAAGGAATCTTCAATGTCGATGGAAAGCCAAAGTTAAAGAGTGTCCTACATGCTAGTGGTCTTAATGCCAATTTATTGAGCATAAGTCAACTTTGTGACCAAGACCTATTCGTTAAATTCATCAAGGATTAATGTCAAGTATATAACAAAAATAATTATTGTGTACTGGTTAGCAATAGCTTCGACGGCAATTGCTACACTATGATTTGTTCCATAACTAAGTAAGAAAGGGCATAGAAGACTTGGACACATAAACTATTAGGATCTGTTGAAACTATCAAAGAATAGAGTTGTTTGTGGATGGCCAACACTAAACTAACATAAAATTTTTGTGAACCCTATCAATTAAGAAAACAGCAAAGGAAGTCTTACAACGCATCCCAAAATCCAAGTACATCAAAGATTCCAGAGTTACTTCATATTGACCCAATGGGACTTATAGGAGTCACTAGCATTAGAGATAAAAGGTATGTTATTATTTGTGTTGATCACTATTCAAGTTTTACTTTGGTATAATTTTTGAAGGAAAATTAGAAACCTTTCACCCCTTCAAAAAGTTCTGTACTTAATTAAAAATTGAAAAAGAAAATGCCATTAGTAGATTTGTAAAAATTTGACCAAACCATGGTAAGGAATTTGAGAATCAAAAGATTAATGGCTATTGTTCCCAACATCGTGTGCAGCATGAATATTCATCCCCTAAGGCACCACACACAGCAAAATGGAGTTTTGGGGCACAAGAATCAAAACACTTCAGGAGATGGCTAGAGTGATGCTTAGTGTAAGAAGATAAATGCAAAATGGGGGGGGGGGGGGGGCTGAGGCAATCAACATAGAGTGCTACATTATTAAGAGGGTTTATGTTTGCGACATTTTGTTGAAAACATCCTATGAGATCTAGTAAGGTAAAAGGCCAAATGTATCTTACTTTCATAACTTTGGGAGTGTCACATCTTGAGAGATCGAGCAAGAGTGATTAAGCATTCTTTCTTAGATAATATCAAGCAAAGGTGATTAAGGATTCTTCCTAAGATAGTCCAACATGAGTAAGGTGTATATAGTTTACAATTTGAGAACCATGAACATGATCAAGACCATGAATGTGGTTGTGGAAAATGAAGATGAAGTATTTGTAAGATCTGTCAACCAACTAGATCGAAAGGAGGACAATGATCAAAGTGCTCAAACCATAGTCAATAATGAGCAAAACATAAGACAACATATTACAATGCAACATCTATAGAACATTAATAGTAGGAGTGCATTTCCAATCATGAACCCTCATCAAGGATTCACAAGAATCATCACTTGGAAGCCATCATTGGAGATCAAAATGATCAACAAAGAATAAGAGAAGCACCAAAAATAAATTATATGATTAGCCATTGCTATTGGCTTTGGCTTGTTTTCTCAACTTTAAAGTATTTCAAATGGATATTAAGAGCGCCTTTTAAAATGGATTTTGGAAGGAAGAAGTTTATGTAGAACAACTTAACGGTTTTGTTGATCCATACAATCCAAATCATGTTTATAAATTGAAAAAGGCTTTGCATGATCTAAAACTTGGTACAAGTAGTTAGAAATGTTCTTAGTCTAACAAGGCTATACTTGATGGAGAGTAGATAAAAATTTGTTATATAGTGACAAAACAATGGAATTCCTATTACTAGGTTTATGTAAATGATATAATGTTGGGATTAACGTGTCCACAAATGTTGAAGAAATTCATCTCAAATATGCAAAATGAATTCGAGATAAGCATGGTCATAAGTGCTTAGATAGAGTAAGAGCTAAGTGAAGGATTCAAAATACAAGTTAAAGGTGAGAAGCTTCAATGGTCTCAGAAGGCATTTTAGCAAGAGTTTCAAGATGTAATTGGCCATTTAGAGAGGTTCCAAAAGCAAAAAATGAGCTTATGGATCAATTTGTTGCGAAATGGTGAAGAAAATGGCCTTGGATAATAGTTGGATCGGCATTTTGATTGATCTCACTCATGCTAGATAGATTTCAAAGGAGGATATGTCTCAAGGGATCAAGATCAATCGCACAGGAATCACATCGATCGCAAGTTTTTGGATTGTTAAAATCAGTAAGCGACCAACCTTCTAGAATTATGATCGTACTAGGTTAAATCGATCTTAGAATTTGTGATTGTAATTTTAGAACCTTCTAAACTTACTGGATTTATGATCGTGATGTCTCAAATCAATCCGAATAGAGCTATATTGATTGGAAAGGCAATTTGCAGCTGATTTTTTTCTAGTTGGTGTAGGTATCTTTACCAAATTTATTTTATTATTTTCTAAACTTTTCTACATGACTTTTACCGATTTTAACCTTAGTTAGGACTATAAATAGAGGGGCCTAGTTATTTTATCATAGAATTCTGGTATTTTGTTGAATAAAATTCTTTCTTTGGTTTTCTCTAAAATTTGAGTGCTTCCTCAATTCTTGTGGATCCAAACACCAAATCAAGTTATTTCTAGCATTTCTTGTATTAATTTATGACGTATCAACTAACTAGACGTGTTAGTTATGTCTGTCTTTTGCTAGAGGTAATCGAAGATTGTAGTATTTTGGGTTATTTCTATGCTGTTCATGCAAGCAGGTTGCATTGGTTTCCAGCATATACCAAAAGTTCATATCTTTATGCTTTTGCACATGGGTCAGTTAGCATTAGAGCTAATTGTTTTGAATTTTAATTCAGACACTGGTCTAGGAACCTATTCCTATCTTTTCATTTTTCTCCATTTTCTTTTCCTATCTTACTCCATTTTCTTCATATATTCAAAAAGAATTGTATTTTTCCAGCAAATTGGTATTCTGTGTTTAGTTTGTGAGTTGATGGGGGAAGAAAAAGGGAAAAAGAGGAAAAAACATGTAGCAAAAAAAAAAAAAAAAGATCAAGAAAAATTGTGTGAAAAAATTGAAAAATAAAGAAGAAAGAAAAAGATGTGGGAAAAAAGTGGTGATCTTTACCCTAAAATTTGTTTTGAGGAGTTCTTTGGTTGATATTAAACATCAAAATTTGAAAAGATGGATTTTGGGTGAAATTGTGATTGAATTAAATTTATGTTGGAAAATTCAAACCAACAATCAACCACGCCACAATGGATCTATTGCATGACATTTTGTTACCTGAACGATCTAGTGTTTTGATGTTATGATCAAATGCACGTTGCTGCCCAACTATAGATCGATCTGGATTGTCTTAAATCGATCATGTAGCCTAATTTTTCAACTAATATCGGTCTAATTGCTTTCAGATCGACTTGCTAGCCCATTTTTTAGCCTTGGATTTATCTATTTGGGTTTGGATTGATCTCGTACCCTAAAATTTTTGTTCTTTCGCACACTTGCACACTTTTAGGGGATTCATTACTTGAATTTTTAGGGATTTCTTAGAATTCTATGAGACAAACATAAGGATTGAGTTTATGAGTCTATTATTCTAGGGTCTTATTGTATGATACATGAGTGAGAGATAAAAATGAGCTACTTTCATCTTGTGAGGTAAGATGACATCTAAACACACATCCACATTTCTTATTTCTCTATATTACACATACTAAGATTTCAGGAGATAATGCATTTTATATTAGGTGGTTTGTCAGAGACGTTGGCGAGCATAAATCAGAGGTTGTTAGTTTGAAGGATTTGTATACCACCCCACAGAGCAGTTCATTACCATACAAGAGTTGAAGTAAAGAGATGACAAGGCTTAGATTGGATGGTGCTACAGGCTAAGATAGATGACAAAGGTATGTAGATTATGATGAGTGTGAAGTTGATGACTTTTCTAGGAGGCGTTCAAGGAAAAGTCATGAGAATGATGGTGAGGTGATGAGTGGGGCTAAATTCACCCTTCCACCATTTGTAGGACTAGCTAACCCTAATGAATACTTAGCATTGGAAAGGAAGGTTGAAGAGTTATTTGTTTTTAGTCTATGTTCAAAGACACATAAGGTAATGTTGGCCACTTAAGCTTTCATAGAACATGCTAAATGTTGGTGGAGTGACTTTGTGCATAGTAGATAGTGTGGAATTCAAGTTAATACATGGAAATAAGAAGAGGATAGTGCAGAATAGGTATGCTCCATATTCCCTTTGGCAAGAATTGCATGTTAGGCTTGAAAATTCAACATAAGAAGGGTTAAGTGTTATGAATAGTATGATAAACTGAGGTATGTTATGGGAAGAGCTAATATTGATGAGAGTGTTGAAAAGACCATGTGTAGATTCCTTAAGGGATTATATGATAATATTGCAAAGGTTGTGGAGTGTCGTACCTAGGAGGGCATTGAAAACATAGTAAAGAAGGCCAGTTGAATTGAGTGTAGGCTCAAGAGGAGGGTGCCAAAAGATCTATATGATATAACCGTATTGGAGATGCTTCCAAAAGGTTTACATGGTCCTTTGAAGCCATTGCCAAAGGGTTTAATCAATTGGACCCTCACGAAGATGTTGTTGGGAGATCTATGTGACATGATACCAATGGGGCTAAAGATATGGAAGTCTTCGTGGGGACTAACTACATCTATGGAGATGAGGTATTGAGGACACATCTACAGCATCCTTGGAGGAATGTGAATGTAGTCGTATTGAAGTAATTCATGCACATTTTCTAGAGTTAGTTCATGAGAATCCATTTCATGATGGATATTAATGTGAGCTAAAGCAAGAGAGTGAAGAGTCAAAGAGTGAAAGTGAGGTAGAAGAGAAGGAGGGAAGACAAAAGGAAGGAAGAAAAGAGTTTGGGAGATAAGAGAATAAGTTAGTAAGAACAAAAGATGAGAGGAGTGTCTTAAAGATTTGGAGAGATTTGAGGGCTTGTAAAGATAGGAAAATTTATACTAACCCATTGGATTGTCCTATTTCCTTTGTTGGTCATTTCTTATGGGATTATAATAGGATTGGAAAGGAGTTTCCATGGAGTTTTTAACTCAATCTACTAAAGTCCTACATACAAGAGAGTTGGTGAACTCATGTGAATTGACACCATAGATGGAGGTAAGCAATCATGAGAATAGTGTTGTATTTAGTTGCTATTCAAATGAGGTACTTAATATTGTATTGTTTGCTAAGTATGGATTTAAGAAAGATTCATACTTGTTGGGTTTATCATTCAATTATGAGACCTTGAGTATTAATGGAGTAAATGGAGTTGAAAATTTTGCATGTGTAATTCATGGTAGTTTGTATGATAGTGATTTGATATTGAAAAATTACATTTTATCATGTGTGTGTGTGACTTTGAAGGAGAGCTTTCTAAATTCCATAACTCTTGATAAAATTTGGTGGAATGTGGTAAGATATTTAGAGTTACATGTAGGGCATGGCACATACAAAGGAAATACTCTAGGAGCATATATCAAGTTTCCATATGTAGAAATTGAAAGTACATGTAATGACTATGCTGCCGTACTGTTACTTGTTGAAACCAAGTATATTGAACTTCTTTCTATTGGTGATTATTTCTTTGGTTAGTTATATATTTATTATGCTATACATACATTGCATATCTATGATGTTCATGATGCTACATGGTTACAATGCTTGTATTTTGGGATGCATATAATAAAGATGTTAGGATTTTAGAAAGATTATCTTAGGCTAAAAGAGTTTATGAAATTTGTGTTTAATCTTGAATTAAGGATTGAATGTATTGGGATTCCCATACTTGACATGCATGAGTAGAAAAATTATTGTGACGCTAAATTATGTATCCTTGCCCATAAATGAGTTAGTAGAGGGATTACATGTATTGTGCATGAATAAATGAATTGTGATGTATATGTTATAGTCAGACATGCTAGGGTAATTTGTTATCCTCTGCATGGAAAAAGTGTAATTGGAGATGGCACAATAATGTGCATTATTTTGGTTGCTTGTTCATTATTTAATGTGATTGTCATGAGTTGATTTCTTATGACCGTTATATTGGAGAAATTGGACTATTAAAATACACTTGTGCTAACCCATTGAAATGCATAAGTGTTACCAAAAGAGGCATGATTTTGATAGAAAATTTCCTTCAGAGAGCTAAAGTTGTTGCTAAGAGAAAGAAACCAAAGAGAATTCTCAACTTGTGTTTGAGTGAGATCGCAAATATTTGGCAAGAAGTCATTTAAGTGTAGTGTAGAAAATGTCCTTATTTAAAACTATCAAAGAGCCTTTCCACATCGCAATATTTAACCCTAGAATTGAGTTACAATCTAGGGAGGATTTATCTAAGTTTGAATCTTATGGAGGTTCATAAAAGTTCACACGCTTACAACAAAATTGAGTTGCAAAGTGGAAGTATAAGGTAAGCATATTATTGGTATTATACTACATTATTCTTTATTTCAAATTTTATTTTGTCAGTAACAGAAATCCTAATGAATTGAGGTTAATTTGCCTTTAAGAAGAGGGGAATGATGTGAGCGTCGAGGCGGAACAAAAGCCAAGTGAATGATTCAAAGTACAAGTTGAAGGTGACAAGCTTCAATAGTCTAAGAAGACATTTTGGCATGAATTTCATGATGCAATTGCAGTCTTGGACAACACTTGAATCGATCTCACTTATGCTAGATAGATCTCAAAGAAATAGGATAGATCTCATTGGATTGAGATCGATTGCATAGGGCTAAGATTGATCACAAGATCCTAGATTGTAAAATCAACAAATGACCAACCTTTTGAAACTACTATCACACCAAGTTGAATTGATCCCATATTTTGTGATTGTAATTTCAGAACCCTCCAAACTCACTAGATATAATCATTATGTCCCGAATTGACCAGGATCAATCTAACTAGAGCTAGATCAATCACCAATACTACCAGATTGATGGGAATGGCAATTTTCAGCTGATTTTTTCCCAACTGTGTAGGATTATTTACCAAATTTATTTTATTTGTTTCCAAACTCTTATACACAACTTTTAGGCATATGTTAGCCTTATTTAGGACTATAAATAGAGAGACCAAGTTATTTATCCTATAATTGTTTAGTATTTTAATGAATGAAATTCTTTTTTTGGTTTTCTCTTGAATTTGATGGCTTTCTCCTGAATTTGAGAGCTTCCTCAATTCATGTGGATCCTGACCTCAAATTCAATTATTCCAAGCATTCCTTGGATTGATTCATGATGTACTAACTAGGCATGTTAGTTCTGACCGTCTGTCATCGAAGATTGTGGCATTTGGGTCATTTCTACATGATTTGCACAAGCAACTTTCATTAGGTTCTAACATATGCTGAAATTTCGTATTTTTACGCTTCTATACATGTGTAGGTCTTCAAATAAAACAAATGCGTGATGAAATCTTTCTTTCTTAGACTAATTATGCAAAGAACTTGGTTAAGAAATTTGGACTTGAAAATTCTAGACATGTTATTGGTGATACGCCCTCAAATGCTAATAGAAAATGAAGGATACTGGGGCATATTAGTTGTATATGTAAACTCTTCATATATTAATAAAACATTGATTTCCACTTATCAATATTATGGTAGTGCTTTCATACATATCAAATAGATTTTGAGTGGAGTAAATTGTTATATGTACTCATGTAATTGTGTTAAGAACTCCTTAATCATAAGGAGTTATGAATATGGGCACAAAGTTATTTTAGTATATAATCACTTAAACTATTCACGAGTCATGGATTCTTTAAAAGGTGTTAGAGAGTTATTAAGATGTGCACACCTTGAGTTGATACTGTTTAGTATGAAATATTGAAAAAACATATATATGAATACGTCATTAGAGAATGAGTATTTCAACAATGGTTTGAAGAACAAAGCAAACATATGTTATCGACTGTCAATGCCCTACTTCATGATTGTATTATATATGTGTGGGCCTTAGACTTGAGACGATATAGTTGTCTTATGTACATGATGGTCAATGTGTCATTAGGAAAATAAGGGCTGACATCTATCTTGGTATGCGATAAGGTCATGAGCCCAACATACTATTGCCTGGGTGCATATAGAGGCATGTGTAGATGCATTGGTCCTATATAATTGATAATTTATGAGACCAAAATCCTTGGCCAAGTAGTATGTGATCAAAAAGGAGTTTTCGATAGAAACATTTGTCTATATGATAACATTGATTGGTTATATGACTGAGTTTGTGAGTTTGACTAAATCTATGGCTTTGCTCAGTTGGGCTCAGTTGGGAGAAAGCATGAAGAAAGGTCTATACTGCATGGTATTCATAATTGGAAGAGAGTATGTGATCCATTTACTTCATCTTAATTAGAATACGATATGGGCCATATCCTAGGCACTACCTATATCTTTTAAGCTATATTCGTTGTTAATTAAGAATAAACCTGTAGAGTCACACACAACAAGTTGGATGTAGGACTAGTCATGAATTAGTTTGGATTAAAATGAGGCTTCAAAAGTCTTGTGTATGAGGCTTGAGAAGCCTCATGGAGGGATTAGTTTGGTTATAATTGGATTGGATCAAATAGATTTTCTATTGTGCTTGTTAATAATGGAATTACTAATTGGAAGCATGGTGGGCTTTTAATTTAATTAATGAGATTAATTAAATTAAAGAACAAAACATAAATGAAATTATTTAGTTTCGATCATGTTTGTTAATAATGTAATTATTAACTAGAAAGATGATGGGTCTTTAATTTGATTAATGAGATTAACTAAATTAAATTAAAGGATATAATTTCAATGGGCGTTAATTATTAAGGAGATTGATAATTATAGGTTAAATGAGCTTTAATTTTTATTGAGATTAATAATTGATAGTCTATAGGCTAAAAATAATTAAAGGTTCATGTAGGAAGCTCATATAGCTCATGCCATGTGTGCCTTACATGATATATATGGAAATAAAAATCTTATCAAATGTAGGATAATATATCTTGGAAATAAATATATTTGTAAGAGTTCCAAATCAATAGAGTTCAGATTTTTCTTGGAAAAATCACAAAATTTGTCCATCCCCTCCAAGTAAGAGAGAGAAATGCCTCTAGCCAACCTTCTCTTTCTTTCTCTTATCCTAAAGTCTCCTTGCCTAAGAGAATCTTGAGTAAGAGCCTTGCAAAGGTACTTTCAAAGGTGAAGGAGGCACTTGATTGCATTTTAATCATGTGGACCAACTAGATTTTGGGGTTCAAGTTCAAGAGTCACGATTCAAAGATCACAAGTGTGCTCATTTTGGGATAGGATTCCAAAGGTATATTTTATACGCTTATGTGTCTGAATTATTTCATGTGTGTTATGCCACAAAAATGAGTTAGGTTTGGTTTATTTATTTTTGTTGCATCTTCTTTATTATTTTATTTTTTGAGTTTGAATTTTTCCACCCTAAACCCGATGAAACCCAATTGTTGCAACATCATTGTCAACATGAACAAAATTTCATAAAGATAAACATGGAAAACTTGCAAATGGAAGCTTATATAGGAGCATGATTGAAAGTCTGCTTTATTTGATGGTCAGTAAACCAGACATCTTTAGCATGAGATTATATGCAAGATATCAAGTCAACCTAAAGGAGAGTCATTGGTATTCAAAGAACTCTAACATTTTATTTGGTGGTGGGTTATAGTGATATAGATCATGTTGGCAACAATGATGATGGAAAAGTATAACTAGTGATTGTTTCCTTATTGGGCAACAATGTGGCATATTGATATTGTAAAAAGCATAATTTAGTTTTTGTGTCAATTGCAGAAAATGAGTACTTTGTAGTCAGAAGTTGTCGCACACAATTGCTCTGAATGTGTCAAATGTTAACAGATTATGGAGTGAAAGTAGACAATTGATAATATTATGTGATAACAATAATTAATTTGTTAAAAATCTTGTTCAACACTCATGACTAAGCACATTGACATTAGACACCACTTTATTTATGAGATGGTAGAGAAAAAGGAGATTGTTACCAATTATGTTACAACAGACAGACAACTATCATATATTTTCACTAAAAGTTTAAATGTTATTAGATTTGAACATCTCAGGTGTGAGCTGGGCCTGTGCTTAGTGTATTAACTCATTTGAAAAGCATAATGAGGGGAGGTAGAATTTGTTAGAGACATATTGATGACGGTATAATTCTCAACAAGTAGATATTGATTTCTCTTTTTTTCAATAAAAATATGAATTTTCAAAATCAAATGGTACCCATCATTTTGGAATGTTATAAACTATATCATTGACGTTAATAACCATATCAATTTCCTAATATTTTGATTCTGCTACCATAATGGTTGCAACACTCTATATTTATGAGAGAAACCACCAAAGGTGAGATGAAAAAACAAAGCCACCCAAGGTGAATCACTACCAAAGCTTAGCCACTGGAAACCATAGAAGAAGTTCCCAAACAAGAGCAACTGTCAATACACAAAGAAGTCGTGGAAGTAGAACCCTTGCAAATAGTGTTCTTAATGGTAATTTTTCAAGATTTCAGAGACGAAGACCGACTACTAAGAAAGGGAGGCAAGGAAAGGAAAGAAATGCGCAAAAGAAGATGAAGTCATATCCAAACCTACTAAAATCACAATTGAAGAGTAACAACCCACTCAAGAAATCCCAATTGAGGCTGAGAAGGACATGGTTATGACACCTTTAGAACAAGAACCATCAACGCCTAAAGAAATGGAATATGCTTTAGAGAAGGTTGAAGAAAATGTTATGACACCCAAACCAACACTCGAGTAAGAACAACCTAAATTGGTAGAAGTTACTCCAAAAACTAACTCAAAGTGAAGAAAATTAGAAATTCCAGAGTTGAGCTGAAGGCTTAACCCAAGGTAAAAGCTTAAAAAACTACAAATAAAATATAGGACCAACAAAGAAATTAATATTAGAGAGCCAAGCTTGAAACAGGCCCACACTATGGAGTTTTATTCCATAAAGGCTAGGCAATGTCATAGGTATGTAAAATCCTGTTACTTTACCATTGAAAAAATTATATTTAAATCCTTTGCTCATGAAGAATTTACTGGAGTGTTGGAGAAAATTGAGCTAACTAAGGCTATGACTAGATTTGATGTGTTCTAACCTCGTCTCATGTTTGAGTTTTATGCAAATTTGTTGAGCAAGATGACCACTGAAGGTTTTGGGTAGTTTCACAAAGTGTATGTTTGAAGAAAATTAGTAAAGTTGTTTTTAGATGTTACCAACAAAGTGCTAAAGTAGAAGCCTCCAGAGTTTGAGTTGGTATATCCCACTAGACATAAGATAGACTATGATGAAATTGCCCAAGTGCTGATGGGATACAAGTTAGACAAGTGGCCCGTAGGTTTAACTTTATTGTCTTCTTCATTATTGTTGAAATATTTTTTGTTGTACAAGCTAGGAACTACAAATTTGCTACACACAATGAATGCAACATTAATTACAACAAGTATTGCAACACTCTTGTATAAGTTAGGTACAAAACAACTAGTAAATCTTTGACACCTAATCTTCCAATTTATGGTGAATTTTATTGAATCTAATCGGCTTGGTTATGTTCCTTATCCTTGCTTAATTTCAAAATTACTTCAAAGAAAGAAATTCAAAGTGCCACTTCAAGTGAAGGAGTTATTACGATTTTTAGATGTCCTATACTATCAGAAAAAGCCATGAAAATTGGATAGATAGATGATTTGGGTAAAGAAGCTACTATGAAACCTATGGTCTACTATGAAGAATCTAAAGGATGTATACAGGAAGTGATCAGCAACCTTGCCAACATTGTGTGACATTTGGATAAGCAAATAGTAGCTTTACAAACACGTGTCATCAAGTTGAGTTGTAGGTTGCTAACTTGAGATTAGCATTGTGGATGGTTAAAGATCACACACCATCGGAGATGGACACACCTTCTTCACCGGATTTTAATGAGGATGGCCCCTTAATGTGTTAAACTTAAAGTCCATTCCACATTTGCTTACCCTTCAAAAAATTAAGGGCACAAAAGGAAATAAAGGTAAATAAAGGGAGATAAGGTACAGCGTCGGATTTCAGTGCTGAACTTGCATAGCTGGAAAGTGATTGCTATTTTTTGTGATGTTGCTTTCTAAATGACTAACTACTTAAAATTGTTGCTGATGGACACTACTTTTAGTTGATAGCTATTGTAAAGATGTTTTGTTGGTTGTTGTGAATATCAATTTTTTTGTTTGAACTTATTTAGCCTGTAAACGGTGCACAAATGCCAATGAACTAGATGAATAGATGATGTATGAAGTCAAACAAATTTTTAAATGTAGCTTGTGATGAGGTTTTTTGGTGATCAAGTAAGAAAACAAATGTTGCACCACAATATATTAAAGGGGGAGATTGTTAGCACATTGTTCACAACAAGCAATTTGACCAAAAATTTCTAACCTTTCAAACTCCTTATTTTGAATGAAATAATTGATAAAGCATTTGAAGAAGTTCAAATACATTGATAAGATCAATTGAAGATAATCTTTAACCTTGAAAGAGGTGTGGATAAGGACAGAATAGAGTTTAGTCTTATTACATTGGGCTGTTGCTGGCAATTTCACTTCAGAGAGAAGAATTTGCCTAAAATTGAGGAAGTTGGATAGCAATCAACTAGAAAGCAATTTCATCGAGGAAGTCAAGATTCATTAGGATGTTGAGGAACCCAAAGTAGCAAGGAGAGAAATTGAATGGATTGGAGGTAAACGAAAATGAGTTTCTAACTTGTGTTTTAAGGTTGCTTTTGTGCTAAATGAGTATTGAGATAAACTATTAAGTATGTAAAGAGTGTGAGATAAAATCTCATGGGAACTTACTATATCGAAATGTTGACTTTATTATAGACTAGATAAACACTGTTGTGTCAATTATATTGTCAGAAAGTACAGAACTATAGGATTGAAATAGTGAATTAGGTATGAAATTTTGTGATTAACTCTTCACCTATTTGTTTAGTGAAAGAAATTTAATTTGAAAGGGCCTCATAGACATAAGAGATATTACTCTAAACTGTGTTACTAATCTTGTGCCTCCCTTTTACTTACTATCTTGTTCTATTTCAGTATGTGGTGTGTTCTCAATACTCATCGTAACACTCATGACAGTGTTGTCAATGTTAACCCAACTAACATGAAACCTTTTTCATTGATTGCTAAAGTTGATTTTGTATTACTTTGTCTATGCTTTTATGTTTTTAGTTTAATCAATACAAAAATGGGGCCTAGTATATAATACTTGACATATGTAGGCTAACGCCAAACTATTATAGTAAGTAGCACCATCAATTTCGTTTTCTTATTCTTTTTTATCTATTCTTTAAATAATAAAATTTTGTTTGCCATTATCTCATGATTGATAGTCCCAAAATTCTAGGTACATTATGATGATGTCATTTATGTTGAGCCTAACATAGTAATAGATATGTTTTTTTCTTTAATTAATGCACTTAGTATTGGTTAAGAATCTTGGTTTATGGACTATTAGAATTTGGGAGCCAGACCCAAGCAATCTAATCTCATATTTCTTTTTATTTACATTTCTTTTAATGATTTTCTTCTAATATGTGTGAACGATTATGTAATTAGATAGATTTATAGGGATAGTAAATGAGACTAACTTCTCAACTCAACTCATTGGTCTCCACTCTCTATTTGTGAAATTCTGCAATGTGTAGCTACTGTCACATTGTTATTTTGGAAACTACTATTTGCTTCTAAAACTTGCCCAAAACACTATTTTTGTCCAGTCCATGTCATTGAGCTCCAAATTTTTAATTCCAATGCTCCTTGAAATTACATCAAGTAGTTTGATTAATAATTTGATTCAAGTTAAAGCAAAATTGAGTTATGTAAAGTTCAAACAGCTCAACAAGCCAAAATCTAGTAGAAAATATTTAGCTTGATGCTCACTGAACTATTCAAATTATTTAATTAGTACATATTCACATTTCAAAATGAATCATAATGTTCTTTTGGCCTTCTAGCATGTTAACTTTTAAATATAAAAAGTCAGGTTCACATATCAAAGAAGTTACGTTTTTTGACTTTTGTCTCTAATTTCTTTTTTTTTCCTTCTCTTTGTTTTTTTTTTTCATGGTTAAGTACTTGACTTAAATTTAATTTGACGAGATTCAACCTTGAGTTGGTAATTAAATAATTGCATCAAGTCAACTTCAAGTAAAACAATTGTTTTAGTGGTAGAGGCTATGCATTCAATTCTTAACTTTTGCCACTTTTTTTTTAAATTTTTTTATAATTTCGACTACTTAATCAAGCTTAAACTTGAATTTGACTATTTGACTCAAAAGCACACCTAGAAACATCAATATATAAGTGAGCTTGTTGAATATGTTAAGAAAATGAATTCAGATTAGACAATTCATACACTTATAGAAAACAAACAACAACAAATTACTATTATACTAAATAAATCAATGTAAATTGAGACTTTTACTTGAAACTACATGTTTAGTTGGCATACACAAATAAAAAAATGTATCCCCAACTCTATTTTCACCAATTTTTTCAAGAATTAAACTTAAAATTTATAATTCTACAAAACAAATATGTCTCACAATGGTAAGCATACCAAAATTATTGTGTTTTTCTCGTACTCCAAATCATTTGTTATTCGGTCAAATTTATATTTTCAATTTTTGTCCCCATTTCACAAAATATGCTTTGAAAGCCCAATTATCTACTTTAACTACCACATTATTATTGCAACACACACACACACAAAACTACTAATATAAATGTGCTCAATAAGCATGTTCATGTCATGCAAAAATACTAATTAAAGCAACAGCAAAGGACAGATATTGAATGGATCTAAAAAATTGCAGTTGAGGATTATATTACAATTAGTTTGGGAGATTAGCCATCTAGTAGAAACGGGGTCAAATAATTCAAAAATAATTAAAATAAAATAGTGGAAGATTCGGAGGCCAAAGATCAAGAAAAGACACCAAATCTGGAGCAAAATCAATAATTGCCCTTTCCAACAAGTAACTACTTAAATCAAAAATAGAAAGCAAATAGTTTTATATATTGTAACAAGGGCAAATTGAAAATGGGATTAGAAATACTAATAAAGATTTCTTGTTTCTTTTCTCCCTATTTCTCTCTCTTTTCCTTTCTCTCCCTTTTTTCTTCCCGCATCTTCCTTACAACAATTTTTTGATCTTTCATTGCTTATCCTCATTGTGGATGTCCATTTAGACAATAATAGTATCTGTCTAAGAAGCTGTTGATCATCATCACTAAAGGACTCCAACAAATCATTGGAGTAGAGGCTTAAAAGAGAAGTTAGTTTGAAACTGACACCATAAGAAAAGGACCATAAATCACAAAATCATTCCTATTAATCTACAGATCTCATCATAAGGAGTCAAGAAGTACAAGGATCAAAATGATTTAGGCCCAGCCACTGGAAAAGTGGCTGAAACCCTAGGTAGTGAGAGGGGAAGAAGAAAAATCAAGGGTAAGGTGCTTTAAAACTATTATGGGACACAACAGGTTTTAATTACCCTAAGTTAAGTCCATTTCTCACAAGTACAGAAAAAGTCCTTAGATCTAGGAGCTTCTCCAAGACGACACTGTTTAGCTTATTCAAATTCATTGGGCTTTGCAGTGTTTTGCACTCATCAAAAATTATTCAACCTACTATAAAGCCTCAATTCTCATTAGTTTTTTTTTGTGGGGCCAAGTAAATACTACTAAAAATGGTACCAGTGAACTTTCCTAATAACTAAAACTAGAAAAGACACGACTGCAATAGATGACAAAAAAGAATAATGAGAAATAGATCTAGGAATTGGAAACTAGATAGAATCTAAATCCAAAAAGAGTGGAGGATCCAAACCAGAAGGATCCAAAAAGAGTGGAGGATTCCCATTTAGTGACAAAAACCAAGATCATATATTGGTGACCTTTAAGATCATGAATGGGAGGCTAATGGTTTTAAACACCCAAACTGCAAGGAGTCTCCATCAGTGTAAGAGATAAGGATATTCTATCCACCTTTTCACATGTATACACATCATCAAGAAGGACCTAGTTCTAGTCAACTACAATAGGCTAAACCCCAATTACAACCTTTCCAACCAAAGCCCAAAATTGAGCTTCCTATTATTGATGGCAATAATGCAAGATAATGGATCAAGAAATGACAAAGGCATTTATAGTATTATAATACCTCTAAAGAAGAGAAAGCTTAAGTCGCAGCTATATATTTCACCAAAAAGGTCAAAAGATGGTTCAACAATTTCCTATTAGGTAAAATTTTTTTCAGTTGAGATGGAATTTAGAGGGCCATTGTGTCTAAATAGGATTAAGAAGATCCCAACCATGTGATTGGCACATTCGACAAGCTGAGATAGAAAGGGAATATTTCTCATTACATTTAAGCCTTTGAAGATTTAATGGACAACATGTTAGAGATTAATCCTTGTGAGAAAAAATTTCATTTTACTCACAATTTCATCAGTGGATTGGATGAGAAGTTTTGACACTTAGTGATAATGTTCACTCCCCAAACTAGAGATGACTTTAGGATAAGCTGAACACAAGGAGCTCAAATTAGAGCCCTTAGGAAACATTGCCTAATTGTCAAGCTGGTCATTAGTAGCAATAAGCAAACCAACATGGAAGGTACTATCAAATAAGCTATCAAGTGTGGACAAGAATGGAGGAAAGGATATGTTTCAAATGTGGACAAAACTAGCAACTAGGCTAAAGTGTAAGGACATGACTTTACCCTAGATTGAAGGAGAAGAAATTGAAGGAAGTGAAAATGAGGAGATAGAACTAAGAAGTAGAGAAATATGTTTAGAAGGAGAGTTTACTCTAAACTCTATTATTGGTACACTTCCCCTTAGCACTTTTCACTTAAAGACTTACATTTGCAAGAAGCCCATCTTAGCTTTAGTTGAAACAGGTAATAAACATACATCCATTAACCTCAAATCACCAGTTGGCATGTCCATTGAACCCGTTTGACAGTACACATTAATTGTTACAGTGGTCAATGAATGTAAAGTTTTCAATAGCCTATAGTGCAAGCATTTCCACTAGGTTTTTCAGTGAAGGGGGTTTGAATTTTATGCGAGTTTGGTAAAATTGGGAAGTTACAATATAATCTTAGGAGTGGAATGCCTAAAAATAGTAAGTCCAATCACCTTTGGTTTTAATTACATGACCTTACAATTTAATTATTTGCGGTAAGCATGTTATATGAAGAGGTCAGAATTCCAACCCTACCTTTAGAATCACATGCAGTGAATTGATTGACTGTCTTTCCAACCCTTATTCTAATGAATGGCAAGCTCATTTATCTAACATTTAGATAGAGATTCAAGCACCAAAAATCCTTGAACCCATCTAAAAGGCGTTGGAGCTTTACTTGATGTGAATTGAGCAAAAGCAAGGATTGAAGATGCTCGGGAAAATGAGGGAAGACGATAGAAAATAAAACAAGGAAAATAAAAGGATAGATGGTAGATTGAAATCAAACCACCGAGTAAGAATGTACCTCACATAGGGCAAACCCGTACAACAAATAGAAATGAAAATAATCAAGAGAAATCTAAATAACCATGCAGTGGAGTTGTTGGCTACGAACTACTAGAAACAAGCCAAATGACCTAATTTGATACTTGAGCTTGGTGGTGCAATATACTCACACTTAAAACAACAAGTATGGAGAGGAGAAGAAAACTTCTTCAATTTATTTCAAGATACAATTGACATTAGTTTTTACATAATGGGTAAATGAAAAAATATATATAGGTACAAAAAATTGTCCAGGGGTTTGGGGGGTTTGAATATGATAGAAATGCCCCTCAAAAGTGTCTCCAATGGCCAAAATTTGGTAAAAAAAAGTCAAAATTCAACTTCCCACCTATGCATGATTACTTTGGATGGAGATTAGATTAAGTGCGACTTAGGCGATTGTGCGGTCGTGCATGGGATCGTTCTGCTTTTGCTTCTATTTTTCACAATTAGGTAGGCTTCGGATTGATTATGTCCAACATGATTGTAAAAATAAAAAGTCCATATTATTCCAGAAGTTGATCACATCTCATCTGCTTGATCAAGTTCTTAGCTGATTATAAAGTCAAAACATCAGAGGGTTGATCCTTAGCTTCTCCCAATTGAAATTTAAAGTCAATTTTCATTCGTTGGATCTTTCTAAGCATTCAAGTCATCCTCTACATATAGTTTTTGTATTTTCTTCATGAGAATCTTCAAGAACCACTTCAATTTTTCATACTTGGGTGGTCATCATCATCCTAGGCTTCAAGATGAGGGTGTCCTTAGTTCACATGTCCACATCATTCCCCTTCCCTCGTAAAGGTTGTTCCATCAACCATTTTTGCTCTTTGCCTCCTGGCATAATTATTGTGCATTTGTATCTCTTGATGTCCTTCTTCTCAAAGTGCAAGAGAAGCCAATCTCCAAGATCAAACACAAATTTCTTCTAGGTCTCATACTCCCTAAACTCAAACACTTGAAAGTTTCCTTGCTAGAAAATCATGTTGATGGTGATGTCAAAATGTCCCTACCATCCAAGATCAAAATCTTCAAAGTTAATCAATTCATGCCAAAAATTTTGATGAGCAAATGCCCAATCAACAAAATGCAAATATTTTTCTTCCAAGTAAAATTTTGCAAGGATTGTGTAGTAGTCCAAGGTGTATAAAACATCCTAAAAGATTCCCATATCATGTAATAGACAATTATGCTCAATGTCTAACTTCCCACCAATATAATGACCTTGACCTTGCCCTCTTGTACATACAACGAATGCCTATGGTGTCACAAGCTATCACCAAAAGAAAAAAATTTGTAAGAACATGGAAGACTAACTGTAGCATATAAATCACAAAAATCATCCTAAAGCACATGCAAATTGCATATATGCTCAAAGTTCATCAACTTAAGATCCAAAGCCAAGGTAAAAGTAAGCCCACCACATAAGCCATTAATCTTAATATCATCAAAAACCTTCCAAGGAGTAATAATTATAAAGATGTTACTATAAATTCCTAGATTTCTTGGGTATTTAGGCTCGGCACGCTTTCACCTTTGATTTCCTATGTCATGAAGTAACAAAAACCTATCTTACCACTAAACAAACTGTATGTTTTCAATTCCTTGCACAAGTGACGTAAAAAAACCCAGGGAGGGAAGAAGCGACTATATCATGAATAACTAAGTTTTCTTTACAACTTCATGATCTCATTGTGTTTTTCCCTTTACATATTTCCCTTAAATCTCACTCGCTAATTTGCATACACTCATGATTTTTCAAGTTACAATTTTCTTCCTCGTTCACATCCCTAGCTCTTCCTTTTCCCTCTGACTTTAATTCACATTACTTTTGAAGGTATGCTTGATCTTTTGACTACCAAGAAGGAAAGAGTACCTATTTGTGAACTCATCAAGGTCACCCTCTTGTCAATTACCACAGCTATCCGGACGATATATGGCATACATGCATCAGAACCACATTACATTTTATTTCATCGGCATAACCACTAACATTAAAGGTAACCAAATCTCACTTGCCACGTTTACCTCACCAGTATCATTTAACCATTACAATGAGTAAGGCTTGGGGTGAGTGGTAGTGACTAGCCCCAACTTATCCATAATAGTAGTGCTTGCCACATTAGTGCAACTGTCACTTTTAATGATCATGCTATAATTTTTCCTTGTATCTTGCACTGGGTATGGAATGCATTCCTCTTTTTCTCATCATCCACTACCTTGCTAGATGTAGCACTAGGTGCCTCCATGTTTACTAAATTAAGCATCCCTTCTTCTTTAAAAATTGTCTCATCATTTTCCCCATCAGCTCTAATATGTTTTTCTCTACTCTCTTCCTTCTCTTCCATCACCACCTCACCAACTTCATTAAATATCATAGTTCTTTTGTTTGGGCAATAGATGGAGTAATGTTCTCATCTCTAACATTTGAAACGCATAATATCAAGAGTATGAGAAGTACTAGGAGTAGGAGTGGTACCTTCGTTTGTGAGCCATCCTTAGGTGTCTCTTTGGCCTTAAAAGTACTACATATAGGATGTTGGTCACCCTCTTGGGGAGTGGTCTTAGTACCCATCTCGCTAGAACTAGCTCTTCGTTGACTCCTCCTCTTACATTGTTTTTCAACTTAGCTGGCCTTTTGTATTTTTTTCCTCCAAATCAACGTAGTATTGTGGCTTCACAATGTTAGTGATGTCACAACCTAGTTCACTCAAAAATTAAGCCATGGTGGCCTCTCAATCATCTACCACGTTGGCTCTAATCATCAACAGCTCCATTTCTTGGTCCTCCAAGTACCAATAACAATCAATCTTCATTCGCATTCAAGGTATAGTTCTAGGTCGAACTTCCCTTAACATACTAAACTCATCCTCATCTTTGTTGGTTGGTCTCTTCTTTTGTCACTTTGGAGTTTCATTATATAAATCATCTGGAAAATTGAAGTAGTTATTCGATGACCTCCTTTTAGCCCTTAGTGCACATTCATTGTCCCTTACCCAACCATAGTGTGGTGACTAGTCATTTTATGTCCTTGTAGTTTGAGAGGTCTCAACCCTTTGTAGGTGACCATGCATTTCTTCCATTGTCTAAGCAAGCTTTTGCATATCTCCTCTTATGGCCTCCATCATCATTGTCATATCATAGGACTTTTCAGCCGAACTTGCTTGGCTAGTTGACATAATGAAGGCAGATGGTGAAACTAAAGTGCGTGTATGCAATTGTATATATGTACAATGAACAAGGAATCAAAATTTCCCTCAATTGGTCTTACCAACGTAACTTCAAGTCGTCTCGAATGATTTGGGGTGGTTCCTAGGCTCAAAGACCAACAAATTCCACAAAATTGGTGTAAAAATCAAGAAACTAGGTTCTATGATTGATCTAGAGTGCAAAACATTGATCTAGAGTGAAGGGACAAGTAGCACGATTGATCTTGGTTGAAGCGTGCTCAATTTGGATGAAAATGGGTGCGCAATTGATCGAAACATATGCACGATCGAACGCAACACAATTTTTAGCTACTAGGGTTTTTAGATGATTTTGGAAGGAAAATTGATTCCAAACACACTACAATCCTCAAAATTCCTCCTTTTTTTTGTACAATTTTTTTTCTACCTTTCTTCTCTCTGTTTTTTATAATTCTTTTCTATTCTTCTCTTTTGTCCAACAACACTCCCAAATCTTCAACAACAATGTTCCATCCGAATATTTTCCAAAAAATACAACCAAATATTCAACAAAATGTCCAAACAAAATATGACATTATTTTAACAACAAAAATTCATCTAAACAAGACCTAGCAAAGAATTATTAATTTTTTTTTGTATTTTTTAGATTTTGAAGGTAGGAAAAATAAGAAAATTGGAAACGAAAAATGGGGATGAAGAAATAGCTCAAATGGAACCTAATCAACCAACCAAATTAAGAAATCTAATTAAGTTGACTCTGATGCCAATTGATGTGAACTGAGTAAAAGCAAGGACCAAAGATGGTTGGGAAAATGGGAGAAGATGATAAAAAATAAAACAAGGGAAAACAATCAGGAGATAAAAGGATAGATGGTGAGAATGAAATCAAACTACCAAGTAAGAACGTACCTCACGTGAGGCAAACCTTTATAATAATGGAAATGAAAACAACCACGGGATAGAGTTCTTGGTCACAAACAATCGGAAATAAATCAAATGACCCCATTTGATATTTAAGCTTAGTGGTACAATACACTCACACTCACAAACAACAAGCATAGAGAGGAGAAAAACAACTTTTTCAATTCATTTCAAGATACAATGGACATTAGTTCCTACATAGCAAATAAAAGTATATATAGGTACAAAACATTATCAAAAGGTTTGGGGCCTTGGAAAATGATAGAAATACTCCTCAAAAGTGGCTCCAATGGCCAAAATTTTTTTAAAAAGCCAAAATTCAACTTCTTGCCTATGAGCGATCGATGTTGATGGAGATCGAATTGAGCGCGACCTAGGCAATCGTGCAATTGTGCAAGGGATCATACTACTTTTGCTTCCATTTTTATGATTTGGAAGGCTTCGAATCAATCATGCCTAACACAATTGTAAAAATAGAAAGTCCAAATTGTTCCCCAAGTTGATTGCGTCTCACCCTCCCAATTGGATGGTTGGCTAATCATAAAGTTAAAATGTTAGGGGGTCAATTCATTACTCCTAGATCAATCTAGCATAGCCCAAATTGTGATTTTAGCCTCCTTAAGCTATGTTTGCTCCTCCAAGTTGAAATTTAAAGCTAATTTTCATTCTTTAGATCTTCCTAAGCATTCATTCATCCTCTCCATCTAGTTTTTGTATTTTCTTTATAAGGATCTTCAAAACCACTTCAATTGTTCATACTTTGGTAGCCATCATCATCCCAGGCTTCAAGATAAGGGTATCCTCAGTTCGAATGTCCACATCATCACCCTAAAGTTTTCTCTAAACCAAATTAGCTACCACCTCAAAAATTATGACCACAAAATCCCTTGTAAACTAAGCTCTCAACTTGTTAACCTTTGCCCACACTAATACATCTAACATGAAAAACTAAAGATCAAAAATTAATCCACACAATTATTCTGGCAAGGTCCTATTAGGCTTAGTCAAAGTCCATTTGCATTACCTATTCTACTTGTTAAAAGGAAAGATAGGTTGATGTGGATACGTATAGACTCCAGAGGCCTAACAAGATGACAATTAAAGACAAATTTCCTATACTTATCTTCGAGGACCCCTTGGAGGAGTTGAACAGGGCCATTTACTTCAGTAAACTAGACAGACCTCAAGTCAAGTTACTATTAGATAAAAATGTGCCTAAGTGATATTTTTAAAACTGCTTTTAGAACTTATCATAGCTATTTTAAAGTTCTTTTTAATGCCTTCTGGGCTAACTAATGTCTTAGCAACATTTCAAAATTTAATAAACATATTGTGTGATTTTTAACAAAATTTGTGCTAGTTTTTCTTCGATGATATTTTGATTTGTAGCAGAACTTTAAGGGAACATTGAAGGTACTTGCAATAGGTGTTTCAGAGGTTGATGGAACACCAGTTATTTGTAAAATTCAAGAAGTGCTCATTTGAGCAACACAAGGTGGAATACCTTAGTCATACAATTTCTTTTAAAGGAGTAATCATAGACTTAACCAAAATTGAGGCCATGATGAAATGACCCACTCCCAAGACAAGCTATTATTGACGATTTATCAAGGACTACAGTTGGATTAGTAAGGAGTTAGTGAACCTATTGAAGAAGGATGCATTTCATTGGAATTTTGAGGTAGCTCATGCTTTTACGAAACTTAAGAGCGCAATGACTAAAGCACTGGCTCTGGTAATGCCAAATATCTCCAGACCATTTGAATTAGAAGTGGATTCTATTGGTAAGGGCATGTGAGTTGTATTGATGCAAAATGAAAAGCTAATATAATTTATGACCAAGCCCCTTTCACTCAGAAACCAAGAACCATCCACATATAAAAAGGAATTTTCGGCATTATTGATGGTTGTTAATAGGTGAAGATACTACTTGGAGATAGGAAATTCATTATTAAGATAGACCATCAAAGTTTAAAATATTTGCTCACCCGAAGGATCAACAACCCATAAAAAAAAATGGGTTAACAAAGTTGCTAAAGCTTAATATCCAAATCTAATATAGGAAAGGCAAAGAGAACAAGGTAATAAACCCCATAAAGACTAATAGATGAAGAAGGTGAGCTTACGGCAATGACTACTATCAGCTAAGCAAGGATTCCTCAAGTTAAGGATAGCTAGTTAATGATGAAGACACCTAACAACTCAACAGCAATGTCCAAAATGGTAAGGGACCTCAATTCATTATTCCTTTATGAATGATTTGCTTAATATAAATACAGGGTGAATATCACTGAAAGTATACATAGTGATCTAATAAGACATTCGGGTATGTTAGGTACCTGTAAAATGCTAGAAATCTCTTTTCATTGAGACCAGATGCTTTAAGATATCAAGGCTACAGTGTCAACTTGTGACTCCTGTTAGAGAAATAAAGTGAAGAGTACTTATAATCTAAGGCTTCTAGAATCCTTACCAGTTCCAGAATGCATATGAGGGGACTAAAACTATGGACTCTGTTAAAGGGTTTCCTTTGTCATTAGGTAAAAATACCACAGGTTAAACAAATACTCTTACTTTGTTGCCCTATCCCATCCATTCAACACCTAACAAATAGCTACAGCTTTTGTGGAGAATATTTATAAGTTCCATAGATTACCTAACTTAATTTTGCGTGACAGAGATAAAATATTTGCCAGAAACTTATAAAAGTACTTGTTTCAAGTAGTACAAGTAAGTTTAATGCTTGACACTGCTTATTAATCTTAGGCCAATGGACAAATAGAAAGGGTTAATCAATTTGTTCAATGTTGCTTTAAAAGCATGATTAGCTCAAAGCCAAAGGATTGGGTACATTGTTTACTTTTGGTAGAATGGTAGTATAATACCAACTACCATTCTAGAATAGGAACCACTCCTTCTATGGCAATGTATGGGGTGCCTCATCCTTAGGATGGTTTTGATTTAGTGGGGTACAAACCCAATGAAGAAACAACGCAATTAATAAGGGACCAAGTTTTTACCCTCAAACTTCTTAAGAAGAAGCTTTATAAGGCACAAGAAAGGATCAAAAAAATTGGTTGACAAGAATAAGACAGAAAGACAATTTGAATTGGTGGACTAAGCATATTTTAATCTATAGCCTTATAGACAGATGTTAGTTTTAACAAGCTCTAACAAAAAGTTGGTAGCAAGATATTTTGGACCCTGCACCATCATGGAAAAAATGGGTTTAGTTGCTGTCAAGTTGAATTTACCATATGAATCTAATATAATTTAGGGTTTTACGTGTCACATCTAAAGAAGCATTCAACCATAGAACAGCCACTAACATTATCATGTGTAGATACTTAGCGAAATAAAAATAAAGCTTCTAGTAACACTCAAATATAGAGGGGTGGGGCTTGGCCACCCAAGTCATAGTGCGATGGTTAAACTTGAGATTCGCAGAGGCCACTTGGTAGGATCTAAAGGCACTCTAACGACGTTTCCATGCTTTAAAAGGGGGAAGTGCAACAACAATAATTAAAGTAATAGCATAACACAAATACTGGATAAATCTCAAAAATTACAGTAAAGGATTATATTACAACTAGTTTGGGGGATCATCCATCTTGTGAAAAGGGGGCTATGAAAAATAATCATAACAAAAATAGTAGAAGGCTCAGAGGACTGAGATTTGGAAAAGGCACCAAATTTGGAGTAGAATCAGTAACCACCCTTTCTAACAAGTAATTACTCAAATCAGGAACAGAAAGCAATTAGTTTTACATATTATAACAAGGGAAGATTGTACAAGGCAATAAAAATAATAATAACAAAGACTTATAATTTCCTTTCTCCCTATTTTTTTTCTCATTTCCTTTCTCTCTAATTCTTTCTTTCCCTTTCTTCCTTATTGCAATTTTTTCATATTTTCGTTGCCCATCCTCACTATGTAGGTCCATTCAGGCAACTGTAGCATCCATCTAAGAATCGTCATTAAACGACTTTAATAGTTCAATGAAATGAAGACTTAAAGAAGAAGTTAACTAAAAATAGTGGTCGTAAGAAAAGGACCAAAATCGCTAAATTATTCTGATTGATCAATAGAAATCATCACAGAGAGTTAGGAAGTACAAGGACTGAAAGGATTAGAGCCTTGACTGTTAGCAAAGAGTAGGGTGGCCAAAACCCTAGATAGCAAGATGGAAGAAGAAAAAGGTGTTCAACTACTTAGGGATGCAAGGAGTTTATTTACCCTAAGCGAGGTAATTCACCTTTTTACCCCTATCACTACAAACAAGAACATCACAACTATTCATTTCCTGAAAGTCACTAGGATCCAGAAGCTTTTCTAAGAAAGCACTATCTTGTTTATTCAATTTCATTGGGCCTGCAGTGTTTTAAGCTCATCTATAATTATTCAGTATGCTCCAATGCTTTTCTCATTAGTTTTTTTGGGGTAGATTAAATACCATTATAGTATAATTTTATATATAAATTGTATATAACTTTTATATAGTATATAGAATATTGTGTAAAGAAAGAAATTACAAAGGGAATAGAGTAAATGTGGCTAATGTGATTGAAAGAAAAAATATAATATTTTTTTTAAAACGAGGAAGAAACATGAAAGAAGAAAATATAATAAAATAAAAATTAAGGAAGAAATGATAAATATATTAAAAAGTTAAAGAGTATTTTCATAAATTTACATTTGGAAACTAAAGAATTTGTGCGGGTAACATGCGTTTGCGCATCAGCATATTTGCTCTATGCGAAATGATATAAATAAAAGAATAAAATTCGTATTTGTAAACTATTATTTTACATGAAGGAAATATCAAATTTTAGTATAAAATTATGTCATGTTTTTACAAATTGCTAACAATCTATTATAATAGAACATGTCCGTAGGGACTTAACTTACTCTTATATATAGGGGTCGGTTGGCTCAATATGCCCCGCTTTGCCCTTATAGGCTAGTGTTGTATGGCTATCAAGACATATGGCCGACACAATTTGTGGAAATCAATCTCATGGGTTATGTTTGGAAGGGGGTTTGGATAGGAGATGATAATTGGTTGGAATTGTGTTGAATAAGTAAAGTGTTTATAAAAATTTTTTATATATAAAAATTTTTAATTTATTTAAATCTATGTATAAAAATATTATAATAATTATATGATGTAATAATATATAAGTATAATTATTAATTTATAATATATATATATATATGTGTGTGTGTGAATATTTGAATGTGTAAATATATATATTGAATTGATTATAAAAATATATAATAAATAAAAAATAATTATTTATTTCTACGTATAAAAGAAAAAATTTTAATTTTAATTTTTTATAAAAATTTGTTGTACTGTACGTTTGCAAACGTAAAGTTTAATAAGATATATGATTCCAAACATAGCCGTAGGGTTGACCACGCTGACAGGCCCTCCAAAGAAAAAACTTACTCATATATAAAAGGTTTTCTTTCTCTGTCCTGCATACTCATATATAAAAGGCTGAGTCCAAATCCTTACACTGTGCATATCATATTTGTTTTTAATAAAACTTGAAATAAATAAGTACAAAATTAGAGAATATTATTTTTAAACAAAATAATTTAAAACTACCAGAATCCACGTTCAAAGTAATATTAATTAAGAGAAAAGGACATCATTGTGTCCATCACCCGTGAAGTCGTACTCCGCGTGGGGGTTTGCTTACAAATTTCGCGTTAACAGCTTACCACCTCCCTTACACGGCTATGCCTGCCCCATGCCAACATAATTCTTGAAAATTTTTAAAAAAACGAATTTAATAAAATAATAAGAATGCACTGAAACAAAGATCCCACTTTTCGTAGATTTGGGAGAGAGTAGAAACAGAAGGGAGAAGATATTGAGTAAATAAAAGGCTATCTTAATGATGGAGAGAATCCAAAGTAATATCTGGTGAAAAATAGGAACGCGTGCTATACAGCCAAGAAACAGAAAGAAACAAAGAGGAAGATACATGATGTAGGTATGATATTTACATAGTGACAGAGGAGGGAGAATTGTGAAAGCATGCTATTGTTGGCCATTAGAGCTTCAATGAATGGGCTGGAAAATGTTTCTTCTATTCATCAAGAGGATTTGTCACTCTTCATGTCCCTCTGAAGAACGCTCTTCTGCTCAAATCCCCAAAAAGAAAAAGGAAAATAAACATTCCAGCACTTTTTTTGCACTGCTGTTTTGCTGCCCAAGCAACAAATATTTCTATTCAACAAAATATAAAAGAAGGCTATTTAGTTCATTCCATTTGGATTTTGTACCTTCTGTGACGATCCCACCTTAGAAATTCTCTCTCTCACTCTCTCACTCTCTCACTCTCTCATCTCAAATCTGTCATTTGGATTTGAATGACCATTCTTGGGAAAAGTGTTGAAGCTTCGGGGTGGGGGCTAATTTTTTATTGAGGTTTTTGTGGTTGTCTTTGTTTAGGAATTCCATGACTTTTGCTCCGTGCCCTTCCCAAGTCATCACTTAAGTACTGATTGGGTTTTCTGTTCGGCAGTCTATTAGTTTTCATTGAATCTAAAGGTATGAAGACATTTAGGCCTTCAACTTTTCTTCTGTTTGGTAATTGATTTGTGTTGTTTCTTATATTGTTCATCTTTGATGATACGCAGCATTAACTATTCATCGGAATGGGTATCTGAATTTTTTTGTGGCCTGCCAAATAATCTATTCGTCGCTTTTGCTTGTTTATTTGGAGTAGTTTATGCCCTTTCATGCTATTCTAAACGGGCCCGTGTCTGAATTGCAACCAGAGTCTGAAGTTTCTTAGTCCCTAATCATAACGTTGACTGCTTTCAGGGTGGTTGAACTTTTTGAGTTTTTGAAGCCTTTAAGCAGAATAGAGGATTGTCTTGGTGGTGTCCTTCTTAAATTTGACTCACTTTGAAGATCGGGGAAGAAATGTATTTGGCATTTGAGTCGAGGAAAGGTCTTTTCTGGGGTTGCATTGGAATTCTGTTGGCGTCAGGGGTGGTGGTTTCTCTCTCAGAAGCTTTGAGCGACGAGGGAATTTATCTCCTGGAGCTCAAGAAAAACATTGTCGATCCCGATAATTTTCTTTGGAACTGGAATTCGGACGATCCTTCGCCCTGTTCGTGGGTTGGTGTGAATTGCACATCAGATTATAATCCTGTTGTGTGGTCTCTTGATTTGAACTCTAGGAATCTTTCAGGGACTCTCAACTCCCGGATTGGTAGTATGGTGTATCTAACTTTTCTTGACCTTTCTCATAATCGGTTTGCGGGGCGTATTCCAAAGGAGATTGGGAATTGCCCAAGGTTGGAGACTCTTAACTTGAACGATAATCAGTTTGATGGGGGAATTCCGGTTGAGTTGGGTAATCTCTCAGGTTTGATAAATCTGAATTTGTGCAACAACCGGATATCTGGTCCAATTCCTGTGGAGTTTGGGAAACTAGCTTCTCTTGTTCAGTTTGTGGCATACTCTAATAACATCACGGGCTCTCTGCCTCGCTCTTTTGGTAATTTGAGGAACTTGAGAATTTTTCGTGCAGGCCACAATGTGATTTCTGGAAGTTTACCAGTCGAGATAGGCCATTGCCAGAGCCTGGAAATTCTTGGCCTTGCTCAAAATCAAATAGAAGGAAGCTTACCTACAGAGCTCGGCATGCTCAAGAGATTAACTGATCTCATTCTTTGGGACAATCAATTCTCTGGATCCATACCGAAGGAGCTTTGGAATTGTACGAGCCTTCAGACTCTTGCGTTGTACCGGAACAATCTCGTTGGAGCCATTCCTGCTGAACTTGGGAGCATCAGATCTCTAACGAGGCTGTACTTTTACCGAAATAATTTAAATGGAAGTATTCCAAGGGAGATTGGGAATCTCAGTTTAGCATTAGAAATTGATTTCTCGGAGAATTATTTGTCCGGAGAAATTCCAGTGGAGTTGACTCATATAAAGGATCTATATTTGCTATATTTATTCGAGAATGAGCTCACTGGTATTATCCCACCAGAGCTAAGTAACTTGAGGAACCTGACGAAGCTAGACTTGTCAATCAACGACCTAACTGGACCTATCCCATTTGGCTTTCAATATCTTTCTCGTATGAGCCAGTTACAGCTTTTTGATAATCATTTGAGTGGTACCATACCTCCAAGTCTTGGACTTCACAGTCGACTTTGGGTTGTTGATTTTTCTGACAATCACCTCATTGGTAGAATCCCTCCTTATATTTGTCAGCATTCAAACTTGATATTGCTGAATTTCAAGTCCAATATGTTGCATGGAACCATTCCTTCTAGTGTCATCAATTGTACTTCTTTGGAACGTTTACGTCTTGGTGGGAACAAGCTAACTGGGATCTTTCCATCTGATTTATGTAAGCTGACAAATCTGTCTGCTGTTGAATTGGATCAGAACATGCTCAGTGGGCCGGTACCTCAAGAGGTAGGGAACTGCCAGAAGCTGCAGTGGCTTGATCTCTCTGGAAATTATTTTACATCAGAGTTGCCTAAGGAAATAGGAAATCTTCCAAAACTTGCGGCTTTCAATGTTTCTTCAAACTTTTTCACTGGACAGATACCACGGGAAATTCTAAACTGCAAGGCTCTGCTAAGGCTTGATCTTAGCAGGAATGGCTTTATTGGTACAATGCCCAAAGAGCTAGGAACCCTTTCTCGGCTAGAACGTCTTATTATATCAGAAAATATGATTTCTGGCAGTATACCAGCAGAATTAGGCAATCTCTCTCGTTTGACTGAACTGCAGATGGGTGGAAATTTATTATCCGGTGAGATACCCAAGGAGTTAGGCAATCTTGCTGGCCTGCAGATTGCAATGAATCTCAGTTATAATAATTTGTCTGGAAAAATACCGCCTCTGCTTGGGAAACTTATCATGTTAGAATACCTTTTGCTCAACAACAATCATTTGAGCGGTGAGATTCCAAGCACATTTGGTGATCTGTCAAGCCTCCAAGGTTGCAATGTCTCATACAATGACTTAACGGGGCCGCTGCCTTCAGTACAATTGTTCCAGAACATGAGTATCAGTAGCTTCATTGGAAACAAAGGTCTTTGTGGTCGGCCTCTTGAAAATTGTAATGGATCAACACCATTAGACACAGTTCCTCCCTCGGCAACCATGGATACTCCTCAAGGAAAGATCATTACCGTAGTAGCTGCAGTGATAGGTGCAGTCTCTCTTGTTCTGATTGCACTTATTTTATATCTGACAAAGTGTCATCCTGCTGTTGATAGGGCTGCACCTTTGCAAGATGAGGATATATCATCCTTGGATTCTGATATTTATTTCCCTCCAAAAGAGGGCTTCACTTTTCATGACCTGGTTGAGGCCACAAATAATTTTCACGACTCTTTTGTTGTTGGAAGGGGAGCAGTTGGGACAGTTTACAAGGCAGTTCTGCAATCTACTCAAGCAATTGCAGTTAAGAAACTAGCCTCCAATAGAGAGGGTAATAGCATTGAGAACAGCTTTCGTACTGAGATTTTAACTTTGGGAAAGATAAGGCATCGTAATATAGTGAAGCTTTATGGTTTTTGCCATCACCAAGGTTCCAATCTTCTTCTCTATGAGCACATGGCAAGAGGTAGCTTGGGTGAATTGCTTCATGGGGCAGATTGCCATCTAGATTGGCCAACGAGGTTCACAATTGCTCTTGGAGCTGCTGAAGGCCTTACTTATCTCCATCATGATTGTAGGCCTAGGATTATCCACCGTGACATAAAGTCCAACAATATACTACTTGATGAGAAGTTTGAAGCTCACGTTGGTGATTTTGGCTTGGCAAAAGTGATTGACATGCCCCAATGCAAGTCAATGTCAGCAGTCGCTGGATCATATGGTTACATTGCTCCAGGTAGCACTTTTAGCTTGTCATTCCTGAATATGCAGACAACATTGTACATGTGTATATAGTTTTGCTCATTAACTTCCCTTTAATGATCTGAAGTCATGAAAAACTTTCAAGAATTAATGAGTTATACTTATTGCACAATTCCCTCTGGAAGAATAGAAGAGCTGAATGTAAAACAATATTGGCTCAAATAACTCAGGATGTTGATTGATGCTATCTTCTAGAGTTTGAAGTATTTTTATAAGTTGCTATTGGGGTGCAAAATGAGTTGACCAGGCTTTGCCTTTATTTGAAAGTTCATGAGCCTACTCATGAACCTTTTTTATTTTTCAAATATTATTATATTTTTATTTATCAAACGCTTTTACCTATTCAAATATATTTCCAATAATTAAATTAATATATGATAAATAACGTATAATACATTAAATATATATTTAGTAAACACTTTTTTTATTTAAATTATATGGTAGTGATAATGGGATGTTTTTACCAATATTATGTGAAATATATATGTGTGTGTGTATAAGTCCTATCTATGCATGTTTTACAATTCTCTTATTTTTTAGAAAGAATTATTTAGTATAATATCTATGATTAATATTTATGTTTCTATATCAATTTTAAATTCATTCGCTATATTATTGTGCACTATAATCTAATAATTTATGCATAAAATTATATGGCTCTTTATAATTTAATATTAAATAATATTTTAAAATATAAAATTAAAATAGCATAGTTTGGTCAATGATAACTACATTTATTTTGTAAAATACTTTTATAATTGCTGTTGTCTTCTCACACAATTTAATTCAAGATAAAAAATTCCTTCGATACATTATTGTAAATATTAGTATAAAACTAATTGAAATTTTCATATTTATTCATTTTATAAATTAATATATACATAATTAGGTTAAATTATTGTTTTAATTGGTAAATAATTAACTTAACTTATATTCATATTTTTTAGTTTTGTTAATATTTTAAAATTAATATTAACTTTATAGTTTCAAATGGTAGTTGAACTAGCACTCTAACATGCTTCATCTTTGACAAATTTTTTCTCGAATTTTTAGTCAATTTATAACAATAAAATTTTTTTATAAAATAAATTAAAGAGCTCAAATTTAAGCTCCAGCTTGATTGGTTTTGAACTTGAAAATATTAGAGCTCAAGCTTGGATGAACCCTTTTTTTTTTTATTTTTAAATTTTGAGGGACTTGAATTAATGAGTCAAGTTTGAGCTGAAACTTTTTTACTTGATTTGAATTGAACTCAACTTATTTGCACCCTTAGTTGCTATCTATGTTATTATCTTCTTTTCAGATTTTTGAGGTTTACTGTCTCAGATGGCTTCTAAAAGTGATATAGTTGTCATGAAATGTTATAGTGTTGATATGATAACTTGTGTTAAGTTATTAGGGTGTGATGTTGTGTTCAGCTGCTAAATGCGATGATTGAGTGGACGCCCTCTCTTTTGGAAACAAATTTTAATTTGTTGTATATTCTTATCATTGCATAAGCTTCGTCTTTACCAGATGCCTTGGGAGAAGCTTTTGCATTTTTTTTCTCTGAAGAAGGATAGTCTAGAAGTTTACTTATTTGAGCCATTTCCTTCCGCAATTACCATAATTTAGTTATTTATATATGATATCCATGGTTATTATTTATTTGACAAAATTCCCATTCAGCTTGGATGAATGCTGGTCTTTTTTAAACAAATGCAGGCAAACAGAATTCATTTTTTCTTTTTCAATTTTCATATGAGACAGTTATGCAGTCTGTTTACAATACAATCAGCATTTCAGTTTAATATTGCATGCTAGTGATGTATTATAGGATTGCATCTGAATGATCAGTACCGTAATCAGAAATGACCCATGAACCTATGTTTTTGAGTTGGATCATGAATGTGCCTTCTCACTAGGCCCATGGAAGTTTCTCACTCACCGGTGCCTAACATGAGTTTGATCTTGGTCCAAGATTTTTTATGAATAGTTTTCTTGCAGGATATGGAATGAATATATGGAATCTTATAATATTAACTCTAGTTTCATGATATATTATACAGTGCTTCATTAATGATATTATGCTGGATACGTCAGATATATATATATATATATTAAGTGCACTACACTTTTTTCCATTTTCATTGCCCAAGAAATTGTTTTGTATAAATGTTTGTATTTCAAAAAAATAAAAAATGCGTCATTCTTTCGACTATATAGTATTTGAGGACTGATTACTTCAGATGAAACCTCTAATTATACAAGTCTAGTCTTCTCTAGTTAATATTTTTTTGGCATCCCAAATCAAATTCTCTTTTCGTTATCTTTTTTCTTTCCCGTGCAGAATATGCATACACTATGAAGGTTACAGAAAAATGTGACATATACAGCTATGGTGTGGTCCTTTTGGAGTTGCTGACTGGAAAAACTCCTGTACAGCCCCTAGAGCAAGGAGGTAATCTCGTTACATGGGTGCGGAATTATATTCGAACCACGCATTCTTTGTCGTCTGAGATCCTAGATAGTCGTTTGGATCTGAATGATAAAATCGTTGTTAATCACATGATTACCGTACTAAAAATTGCTCTCCTGTGCACGAGTATGTCTCCATGTGATCGACCATCGATGCGCGAGGTTGTGCTAATGCTAATTGAATCCAATGACCGAGAAGGGAGTCCCTTTTCATCTGCTGATTATGATCTCTCCCAGACAGGTGATGCTTTATGAGTATACGTTTCGGTTTTGATTAAATCCAATTAACTTATTACAGATAATCTTGCTCAGCTTACTGCACTAAATTGTAGAATTTTTTGTAAATTTTCCATGAAGAATTTAGTGGTGCTCGTACCCTCAACATGCACATACTGCTGCAGAATTTGCTGTACAGTCAGACCTGCATGCTTATTCCAAGCTTAGAATTATTCTTTTTGGTCTTAATTCAATAATTTGAAAAACAATTTTGTTTAAATTTGGCTTGAACAATCTTTGAATCAATTTTAAATCATTTCCAGTTAAGCTTTCTGTCCTTCAGTGCAGATGATAGCATGGACGACATCACTTTTTGGCCCATATGAAACTACTATAGATTTTTTCCAACAAATGTTTTTTACGATTCCCTCTGTGTGTGTGTGTGTGTGTGTGAGTTTAGGTGTGTGTTCATTCCATGGTTTGAATTGTATGAAGTGTTTCCAACTTAACTTAGCGTGCTATGGAAACTGGCCTCATATGGTGAAGATGTCAAAAAGTAGGACTCCAACGTACCGAAGATGTAGCAAGTCCAGATTATCTTTTTTATCTTGTACTTAACTAAGAGGGTGTTTGACTAATCTTATTTTTAAGAGTTTATAAAACTATATAACTTATAAAATGTTTTGACAGATAATGACTATGCTTGTTTTGCAATTTTGGCCTCAAAAAATATATATTTAATTATTATACTTTTAAAATTTTATTTTTTTCTATCTCTTACTTTAATACGAATTTTAAGATAAAAATATATAAAAATATATACCAAAATTTGAAAAAAAAAACAAAGCTTGTAAGTTTATAGATATATAAAAGAAAGTTAAAAAGTGTTTGGTAAGATTATATTATAAGATTTTATTGAAATTGATGATTGTAATTGATTATACCTTTTCAAATGACAATAATGTAAATAACTTAAAATATTATTAATAAAATGTAACTTAAGGATATTTATTTTATTTTTAGCATATAAAGTGAAGTAGCTTATAAAATATTTGAAAATAAATTGGAAATAGGTAATTTATTTTTAAAGAGTTTGTAAGTTCCAAACATATTGGCTATGTTTGTTTTGCAACTTTGTCCACAAGCAATACTCATTCAATTGTTACATTTTTTAAATTTTATCTATTTTTTTGTTTTACTTTTACACATTTTTTGAGATAAAGACTTCTTCAAACACAATTTAAAATTTTAAAACAAACATAGTCATTATTTTTGAAGCTTGTAAGATCTTTTATTAAAAAAATACCAAACACTCATGAAGAGAGCTTTAAGGCTATCCAAACATCTTCCAAGTGAATTATGTCCTTTTTCATTTTCCTATTCAATGTTTCATTCCTTCAACACACTTGACTAAAGCCTATCCTTGACCCACTCCATTTTCTATTGAAGTTGGCTAACTGCTTAGTTGATGTTAGTTAGGTGTAATTTATATATCTGTGCCAATATGGCATCAAGAGTTCACTTTCTTCGAATATTTGCTAGCCTAAGAACTCCCATCTTCGTATTTTCAAACTTTCGGTGCCCTTAAGAACTCTCAAAAGGCATCTTTGCACATTATTGAAAGTGGCCGATAAGGCACTGTTAGTTTTACAATACAAATTTGATCTGTTGTGGTTTTCATCGTTTGTTGTTTAGTCCATGAGTTTGTTTTAGATGGTTTATGTTAAAGAACAGGAATACAAAATTATGTATTCAAAATCAAAGATGGATTTTACAATTGGAACTCTATTATAATGAGCTCAAATAATAAATACAAAGTAGAAAACAAAAAGAACTAGTTACAAGGTGGTGGACTAATTTTTCTCACGTCTTGTTATTTTTCCAATAATCTTGAAATTTTTACACTTCCCTTCAAGCTAAAGCTTGCATGCACACACATATATCAATTATATCCAACTAGTTATATAAAATTTTTAATTTTGCAACTCCTAATGATTTGGTAAAAATATCTACAACTTGTTTGCAAAAAGGTGAAAAGAGTATTGATCATGTGGATCCTTAGGATCCTTACGATGTTACAAACAAAATGACAATCAACTTCTATATATATTTAATTCTTTCACAAAAAACATGATTACTTGTAATATAAATAATTGCTTGGTTATCTCCATATAGAAGAAGTGGTTTCTTGTATAGAAATCTCAATTCTTCCAATAAATCTTTGAGCCATATCTTCACATTGGTAGTATGCTCCATGATTCGATATTTGGATTCGACACTTGATCTTGAAATTGAAGCTTGTTTTTTGCTTTTCCATGTTACAAGATTCTCACCAATATAAGTGCAATATTCTGAGATAGTATTTCGGTCATTTTTAAAATTTACATGATCATTGCTTGAGAATGCTTCAATTTTTAAATGACCATGCTTTTTCAACCGAAGACCTTTTCTTGGAGAAGCTTTTATATATTTAAGAATTTTGATTGCAGCTTCCCAACGAATAGATCATGTGTGGTGTTTTCATAAATTGACTCACTTCACTAATTGCAAATGATATGTTATGTTTGGTTACTATCAAATAGATTAATTTCCCAAGTTATCTTCTATTAATTTTCCATTTTTGTTCTGGAGATTAGGATGCAACTTAATGGATGTAACATGTTTACTTCCAAGTAAAGTAGTTTCTTGAAGCATATCCAAGGTATAGTTCTTTTGAGAAATTGACACTCTTTTACTATGAACAAGTTCAATTCTCAAGAACTACTTAGGAAGATCCAAGTCTTTGGTAACAAAGCATTGTTCACAATAAGACTTATTTTGCTCTATTTCTAGAGTATCATCTCTAGATATTAAAGATATTGACAACATAAACAATTTCTATAATTATTCTTTGATTTCTTCATCGCATAAAGACCAAATGATCTGAATGACACCTTTGGACATCAAAATCTCCAATTGTCTGACTAAACTTTTCAAATCACACTCTAGGGCTATGTTTTTCGCCATAAATAACCTTCTTAAACTTGCATACCATGGGTTGTTTCTCCCTCAGAGCAACATACCTTAAAGGCTGCTCTGTGTAAATACATTATTGTGAATTGCCATAAAGGATACTTTTTTAAATCCATCTGGTGCATAGGATAAGATTGGTTAACAAAAAAAGTTGAATAGAATTTAATTGAGCTATTGAAGAGAGTCTCAAAATGATCAACACGTGTTTGAGTGAAGCCTTTTGCAACTATATTGCATTTCTTCTATGCTCTTTCTTGTGGGCATGAACCTGGGTTTCACAGACACAAGAAACAATATCATGGTAGCAACACTGAAAGTGAACTTCTACCTATATCTATTGCAGTTGCATGTGCGGGTCTTAGGAACCTTCCTTGCCTTTGCAAGACACGTCCTTGTCCCCACAAGCCTAACCATTGACATTGTTCTTACATGAATTTAAGCCCCAATTAATTGCAATATTTTCTCATGCAATCACAATAATTCAAAAAACAAACAAACAAATTTTAACACTAAGAAAACAAGTGAAAACACTAGTTGCCTCCTAAGAAATGGTGCATTTCATGTTAGCAGCTAGACATCAATAACTATTTAGCGTGTGGGGGTCTCCAAATTATATGTATCAATCACATGGACCTAATCTCCAAAATACATCTTGAGTCTAGGTCTATTCATCTTGAACATCCAATCTCCTATCCTTAGATCAATTACACCATGCTCAAACACATTAATGATTCTAAATGAACGAGACTAATGAGATTTCAACTTACCTAGGAACCATTTCAATTGAGAATTGTATAGTAAAACCTTTTCCCCTATCTTAGAGGTCCTTGGAAGAATTTGGCACATGCCACTTTTTAGTTTGCTCTTTATATAACACGACACTTTCATAAACACGATATAGTATATGTGCATTCTCTAACTCAGGCTATTACACTATTTGATAAGTTGTGTGTACATTCTCTTTCAACCTGATCTTTGCAAGAATAATCCCTAAATGATTGTGTTGTTTCTCTACTTGATAAATATTTTATTCAAGACCATAGAACTTAGACTACAATTGGTAAACGTGAAGAGAAAGATGGTATATGTCATCTCAAAGGTTATGAGGTGCACTCTGATGAACCCGTTGATAAGTTGGACCTTGCATTCCTTCGAACCTAATCAAGTCACAACTCTAATAAAAAGTGCAACATCAACTTATGACCTATGTCACCATAGGATAAGACACCTCTTTGATAGAAGACTAAAACTAATCAATGATCCTACCATGAAACTTTCATTTGATCTTTGAAATAAACCCCTGTGCCACATGTTTCCCCTAGCAAAGCAACATAAGCTTCCTTTTCAGAATAGTTCTCACGTTAGATTAAGACCTTTTGAATTTGTATATTGTGATTTGTAGGGACCTTGTAATAAAATTACACATAATCGAAATAGATATTTCCTTACCATTTTGGATGATTTTTCAAGAGCTAATTGAGTTTACTAGCTTAAAACCAAATGGATACCCTATCTTAATTTGAAAACTTTTATAATCTAGTTAGAAATTAGTTTGATACAACTATTAAAGTGATCTGGAGAGATCACGATTCTAAATTCTCCTTGAAAACTTTCTATGGCTATAAAGGTATCATACACCAAAGGTCTTATGTGGATATCCCACAATAAAATGGGGTAGTAGAAAGAAAACAACAATATGTATTAAATGTTGCCAGAGCTTTAAAATTCCATTTAAACGGCCCTCTTGAATATTGGAATGAGTTTGTGTTAACAGAATTCCAACCCTATGAGCTTTTAGACTACATTATTAACAAAATTCCAACCCCAATCCTTAAAAATAAAACACCTTATGAGCTTTTATTCCAAGCTAAAATAGAGAATCAACACATGAGAACCTTTCATTGCCTATGCTTTGCCATTACACTCACTACCAATAGAAAGGATTTGATCTTAGGGGAAGAAAGTGTGTATGCCTAATGTTCGTGATATGCCTTATGACGCTAAACTATAGTCACAAGGTTATACGTGACCCTCTTTAACTGGAGTAATAGATTAAAGTCTTAAATTAGTGAATATGGTATGCGAACTATCTGAGTACAGGTGAAATGGATAAGTGATACAGTAAATGATTTATTTTCTTTCTATTCGATTTCAAATGTGTTCCAAATGACTAAGTGAATTTTGCAAATGATTTTTCCTTGTTCACATCTTAATCAAAAGGTAGTGAACCACTTATTGGGTGATTAGTTGCTTATATTTCAAAACCTATTTTTGCAAAAAATTCTAGTAAGGACGAGCAAACGTGGGAATGGTAGAGTTGGAGGCGAGAAAGATTTAGTTATGATTTATTTATAGATAAGCCAAATATGTAATAGAATAGGATTCACTTTATTTTTCCGCTACGATGCTATTGATTTGAATTTAACAATGAATGAAATATTTGGTTTCGTTGCTTTGATATTTGAGCTTTGATATCTGTTGAGATATTTGTCTTGCAAGTTTTACTATATTATGACTTGATTTTGGGGTATGATAAAAGTGGTGTCAAATTTTAAATTTTGACACTAAAAACATAGGATGTATAACATAGATTGGACTATAGAAAATCACATTATGATAACTTAGAAGCTAGTAGCCTCGTTGCACTCGTGCATAGGACATTAAATTGATTTTATTTTAACTTAAAATGTGATATAGACTTAGGAAAAGACTGAGACTAATGTGTCAGGAGAGCATATGCCTTTAGGTAATGGTAACTTGCCTAATGAAGTCATAGATTGCCTTCTCACTATGCTAACTCAATTAAGAGAAACAACCATCGAACTAGTAGAGTCTCAACAGCCTTATGCTGGGCTTGAGGTAGAGAACAAGGATCTAAAAGATGAAAACACTGATTTTAGAAAACACTAGGGTACACTTAAGTGAAAGCTAGATGAAATCAAAGTAGGTTAAAAACTTATAGAGACGCATGAGAGTATAAAGGACTATTAGAAACACATAAATAAACTAGCTCAATTAGATAAACCATGAGCTCTAAGAAATGATCCACCATAACATTAGGGAAGAAGACCAAGAGGAAAGCCTAGAGGAGGATCCCAAGGAGGAACATGCGCAAAAGCTTAACGAAGTGGGTTTGGATGAAGAAGATCAAGTCGTAGAATAGGGCTTTAGAATAGGACTATGAGACTATTAGGAAAATCATGATGCCAACGTGATAGTTTTCCTTCCTTCTCGTTCAATCTAAAGTTACATAATAATAAAGTTATCTTTCCATGCCAAAATTGACTTTTGTGCGATTTAATTGCACTCTTATTGCTATAAATAATTATTAGGTGCATGTAATTAAACAAATGACCGATAACTCCTTTATGTAGCAAAATGGTTGGAAGACCCCAATGTACCACCCAAAACCCACAATATGTGACCTCACCTAATTATGCAAATGAAGAGCACTACACATGTCCTCCACCTCCACCCCTCAAACATTCACTACCAACTTTAGGCCAAACAAATGAGATAGAAAGACATAATTGCAATAGCAACTATAGTAGCGCCAGTGGTGGGGGATTCAACAACAAGCCCCTCCACCTATTCAAGCCTAACCTATTGAGAGAACCAAAGTTTATTACAAGGCTTTAAAGATGGCCCATATGCTCACCTTTGATGGTTTACATTACCTGGAAGTAGTACAAAACTGGCTTAAAGAAATGGAAGATTATTTTGAGCTAATGGAAGTTTCGGTTGAAGTGTGACCTAGAGTGGTGGTTCCTTTCCTAGTTGGTGAGACTGCCCTATGGTGAAAGGCGTCTTGATCGTACTTCTAGAAAAATAACTAATTTCTTGGGTCCATTTTTGAGAACTTTTTCTAAATCATTTCTTCTCTAATACTATGCACTTATAGAAGATGGTGGAATTTAATAATCTAGTGCAATGGCCCAATATGACTATAATGGAATATTTAGCTAAGTTCCCCATTCTAAGGAAATACTTGTCGATGGTATTGGCAAATCCTGCACTAAAAATGCATAAATACATTAAAGGATTAAAAAGCCATTTGTACACAACACCAACACTTTATAAGGCTAAAAACTTTGATGAACTATTGAGTGCTGTTATTTGGGCAGAAGTTGACATTAATCAAAAAGAAGCTAAAAATAACTTGAAGCGACCTAAACTGGGTTTTAGTTCTAGGAATAAGAAATTTGGTTGAATAGACCTTCAACCAACAAAAGGCTTAACAAAGTGGGTAATGGCTAGCCCTTAGCTTAGCTGCTAGAATTCTCTATATACCACCATTGGTACACTAGATATGCCAAATGGTAAATGATGCTTGTTGTAGATGTGTCTAACAAGGTTATCGAGCCTTAGAGTGACTACACAATGCCTCTAAACTCACTACAAACAACAATAACAGTAGTAGAACTAACACTGGCGGTAGCAATAAAAACCTCGAGCCCAATCAATCAAATGTTAGGCAAAAAAAGAATGCTAGAGTATTCTCCATAACTTAGGAGAAGGTTAAGAATGCTAAAGATGTGGTTGTAGGTAATATCACCATTAACCAAATTAGTGTTTATGCTTCATTTAACTGTGGTGCCTCGTATTCTTTCATTTTAAAAGTTTCACTAAGCACTTATAGCATGAGCTAAAAATATTAGACCAACCTTATAAGGTAGCTAAGAGGTGAAGATATTTTAGCGAGTTTAATGCAGAAAGATTGTAACCAGGACCCTGGCAGGGATTAGGGATTGAAAGCTGATTTGCTACAATTTTACAAAACGGAATTAGATGTTATTCTTAGCATAGACTAGCTAGTTAGAGGCTTTGCACACATGGACTATAAAATAAGGTGGTAAACTTTTGTTCCCCATCAAGGAATAGGTTTACTTTTTATAGGAATGCTAGAGACCAATCTAGTAAGCTCTACTCACCAATATTTGCAACTTAAACCAACAAATCCATTAGAAAGCGGTGCAAGGATTATCTCTCTTGAGTTTTTGACACTCAAAATCAAGAACTGAAAATAGATCTAGATCACCCTCAAATTGGAAAATTGAGTTAAGATTAACTTAGTATTAGGAGCTGCACTTATTTGGAAAATGCCTTATCAATTGGCTTCGGCAGAATTAAGAAAATTAAAGGACCAACTACAGGAGTTTTTAGATAAGAAACAAATTTGATGAAGTGCACTACCCTAGGTAGCCCCTATACTTTTTTAAAGAAAAAGGATGAAAGTTTAAGATTGTATATAGATTAGAGGGAGCTCAATAAAATCACCATAAAAAACAAGTATCTCTCACCTAGTTCTGACGACCTATTCGTCTAACTCGAGGAAGCTAGAGTATTCTCAAAAATTGATCTAAAGTCAAGATACTACAAACTAAAGATAAAGGCCGAAGATATCCTTAAGAAAACTTTTAGAATGAGATGTAGGCATTATGAATTTTTAGTGTTACCTTTTGGGCTAACAAATGCCCCCAATGACTTTTATGGATCTTATGAGTTGAGTATTCTATCTATATTTGGATAGTTTTATAGTGGTGTTCATAGATAATATCTTGGTTTATTCACCAAGTGAATAGGTGCATAAGGAATACTTTTGATCCTATAAACACTCCAAGAGAAATAGTTATATATCAAATTCAACAAATATAAATTTTGGCTAAGAAGCATGACATTCTTAGAACACTTGATATCGAAAAAGAGAGTCTCCATGGGCCTTAAGAAGATTAAGGCAATTATGCAGTGGCTAAGGCCTACGAATGTAATTGAAGTAAGGAGCTTCTTAGAACTTACAGGTGATTGTTGAAAGTTTGATAAAGGATTTACCTGTATTGCGACACCATTAACTTAGCTTTTGTAGAAACAGAAGAAATGAATGAAGCCCAAAGTATGGGAAAAGATTCATGGAACTTAAGAAGAAATTAATCTCAGCTCCTACTTTTGCTTTGCTGAATAAGGGTGGTAGATTCATTATTTATAATGACACTAACAAAAGTAGGTTGGGATGCATTTTGATGCAAAACAATAAGGTGATTGCCGTGAACTTGATTTAAGTAATCTATGTAATGGTTTTCTTAGGTCATTGTTAGTACCATGATTTGATTAGCTGTCATTATTTATAATAAACTCCAATGGATTGTTTGGAGAATGACTTGGTACATGCCATGTCAATTTTATTTTCTAAAAATTTTGTACATAAGGTAATCTATAGTAATGGGTTGCAGCAAAATCTGCATGGTAATATTCCTTATCTTGATTACCAATTCTAGATGAATCTCTCATAACAGAAGATATTTTTGAATTTCTTACTAATTTTATGAAAATTATGTTTAGTTATTTTGGATAAGATCACTTTCCTAATCTGAGATGATGTGGTGAGGAAAAACTTGATCATACCTAACCCAATGCATTGTTGGCAATTTAAGAAAGTTTTAGAGTTGATTATCACATCATATTAACAAGGACAAATCCTAATCTAACCAATATTTAAGGAAAGTGAGAATCATGAGTCTATTACACCGGTTGTTCCAACAAGTTAAGTAGTAGATTTAGGTATTCAAAACTAAATTGGCCAAATTTTGTTGGAGTTTATTTCTATCTTTAAGCCTAATAGATTGGATGAAATTCAAATTTTACTCATTATCTACAAACTACTTCAACAATTTTTGGTGTCTACTTTAATTTTTCATTGCATGAGTCTATCGTATTAATTATTCCAACAATTCATACAATATTAACAATCTAACAAAAAGCAAAATACATTGCAGTAGGCAACTACTACTTATAGTTACTATGAATGAGGTAAATGATGTTGAATTATGGATTATAATGGGAAGTGCTTAGGTATTGCGCGATAGTATGAGTGGTATCAATATCTCTAAAAACCTTATGCTGCACTCAAATACTAAGCACATTAACATTTTGCGCCACTTCATTTGAAAATTAGTGAAGAAGAAACTATCTGTGGTTGAATATATTCCAACCGATTGACAATATGCTAACTTATTCACCAAAGTCCTGGATGCAATCAAGTTTGAAACATGAAGGAGTGCTATAGGCGTCTGCCTACCTCACTAATATTTCTATTAGTTTATTCATTATCCGTTGTAATCTTTTTTATTCTTTTGTGATTTTGTAAATAGTTATTTCATATAGTTAACTCAAAAATAAAAGGAAGAAGGAAGAATTTATTTCAGTCATTAAATATTGATCGATTTAGATGATGATCAAATTGGATTTTGTTGGTACATATGGCTTAAGTTAATGAATTGGGAGACAAATATAAAGCTAAAATTGAAGAAATTGCTTTTTAAGAAACTACCACAATTGGTCGTTAATTCCAACAACCATCATTGATGTGGCAAACATTGAAATACCAATAAAAACAATGTTCTCAATGTTAGAATGGTAGCAAAGATGTAGGGGGAGACACCACCCATGATTCACGAACAACAATTGAAATGTTGATTGGTAGTTGTGCTATGTCTCCTTCTCCTCCATCTAGCGCTAAGTGTTAATGCACCTGATCAAAATTATAAAGGCTTGTTGAGCCATAGTTAGACTCTAAACTAGAAAGGATTACAGCTACTTACCTAGTCTTGGTGCCAAGTAGATGCCAAAAACATGTCATCAAGTAAGCTATTGTTGCAGAAATAGAAATTGATAGACAGGTTTTCTAAAATATTAGGTTCAAAAATGCTTTCGTGAACTACAATTGTGATTTTGGATATGAGTTCTAATATAACTTGACTCAGTTAGTCTCTGATTCTCGCTCTCCTTTTCATTAGTGGGGTTATGTAAAAAAGAAATGTTTGTCGAGTTTTCACTAGCAAAAATTAATAGGGGTCTTGGAAGAGGAAACTTGCCCTTCTCTACCATCTATCCTCAAGACTTTACAATGAATTATGGTGAACTTGTGGGTATTATTTCTAAAGGCTAAATAATGTGGAATTCCAAGGGGGACATTTCTTATAGCCTTTTTGATGGCAAAATACTATATGATTTTTAGACTTGTTGTCTACCCCACAATCAATTCTTCTATTGTTACTAAGGATGTTACTATGTTGATACTTTGCCTGGGAAAATGAGTCGAAGTAAATATTGGGTAACTTGTCTTTGATAATATTGCAAGACAGGCGAAGAATAAGACGATGGCTAGGTATCTTCTACATCTAGGTTTGATTATTGCACTTTTATGTGAATTGAATATCCCTGAATAGGATATAGAACTACCTATCTCATGTCCTTCAACATAAGATACATCAAAGGTTTTCAAGATTGGGAAGGTTAATGACCTAAATGGGGCTTCTCTTGCGGCTACACCAACCCCTGCTCACAAGTCAATTGATGTGGAAAAGGCTTTAGACAATTTTGTTGCTCTTTCTTCAAGATAATAAATAAAGTTGGATGAACAAATTGTTTTTTTGAGCTCAGTCCTCCTTTTTGTTCTCCATTGTTGTGATAATGGAAAATTTTAGACGTGGCCCTACAGACGTGGAGAGTTATCTCTGAATTGTATAACCAATTCTTGATGTTCCTGTTTTAATTTTTTACTGCGTAAGTGGATTACATTAAATGTTCCAACTATTTGTACAACATTAACCATCTAACTAATACCAACAATCATTACACCTTACTGAACTAGGTCAACCATTATAAAACTAGTCAAATATTATTTTAGATGAATAAAATTTCATATATGATCGGAATAACTATGTAGAACAAAAATCCTATTCAAGAAGCATAATAAAATAATTAATTATTTTTGAATTTTTGTATATGTGCTCAAGGAGACCATATTATTTATTTGTTGATAATTAAATTATTTGAATTCCAAATTTATGATAAAACATAAATATATTCACTACAATTGTTATGACATCAAATAAACTATGAATATGGCCTTGGAGTTATAAAATATGATCGATTCCTCATGGTCATCATGAATAAGGTATGAAAGTTTCTCCCTTTATTTTTTTTTCGCTTGGGAGAGTTATTAGTAATTTATATAAAATTGAGATAAAACTTTAAAATTAAGGCATTTTATTTTTACTAATAAATTGCACACTCTATGTGTGTGCTAATTTATTTGTAAATTATAAAGTTATTGTATTTTAAGTAATAAAAAAATATAATTATTTAAAATTGAAGGCACAAAATATTTTTAAAAAATAAAGAATGATAAAAAAAATTATAAAAGAGGAAGAGAGAGAAATTTGAGAGTGAACACATATAATAACAAGAAGTTAAAAAATAAAAATTAATAAAAAATAAAATAATTTAAAATAAAAAGTAATTGTTTGTTTTAACTTTTCATTACCAGAAAATCTTATTATGTAATATTATAGTATTGATAGAGTATAAAAGATAATGGTATATTAGTGATTATATTAGAGTATATTTGGATAACTGTTTAAAATTACTAAGTTTAATATTGTAAATTTATAATGTATAACTAAATTAGCCACAAACTCTTAATAATATAATATGGAAATATAAATATAGTATTGATTAGAAATTATATTTGAGTGTATTTGGTTTTGTTAAATAATAAGGATAATGATGTAACTTTACTAATTAGGGGGTAATATTGTAAATTCATAATGTTCAACTAAAATTGCTGCAAACTCTTGATAATATATTATAGGTAAAGAGAACTAATAGACTAATAGTCAAATATTTATGCATGTGTGAGCGTATGTCCATATTAAAGAGCCGTAAAACTTATCTATAATCTATACTATATTATTACTTCAATAAGGATTTATGATTGAACAAAGTAAATTTATATAAATACCATTATCTTAAATACTTCTACTCTTTCTATCATTTTCTTCTCTCTTTTCATCTAACTCGTTATTTTTATTTTTATATTCTCTTAAATTTTATCATTTTTTAAATTCTTTTAATTTTTCATCATTTTTTTTATTTTAAAAATTTTTGCACAATGTAAAAATTACACATTTTTCCTAGTTTAATTTTTTATTTTTCTTTTACCTCTTAAATTTTTTAATCTATGTTTTCTCTCGAATTTTCTCATTTCTCAAATTTTCTTCATATTTCTTTATTTTATTATTTCACATATTCTTTAAAATTTTTAATATTTAATAATTTTATTTTTGTAATTCAAAATAATTATTATATAGTTTATGAATATACACATGTGCATAGAGTGTGTAAATTTTAATAGTATATGAAATTATATTTACCACCGATAATGTAATACGTCAAAAACTCACAAAACACCAACAACCTTAATGCTCTTTGTACTAGAGCATGGCATCAACCAACAAAACGACAATTAGTGAATATTTCATTTCAATCTATCTATGTTGAGATAATTTTGCACTTATTAACACGTTGTTATGTAATGATCATATTTATAACTAATAATGAAACCCTCAGCGCATATTCAAATATAATTATAATTTATTAAACTTTATTTATTATACCAAAATATGCTAAAAATAAAATTATTTTAAAATTAAAAATATGTGAAATTTTTAAAAAATAATACACACACATATGTATATATAAGGAGTAAATTGATAATAAATATTAAAGAAAAAGTATAAACTTATATTGAGATAAAATATAAAATCATAAAGTATTAAATAAGAGCATTATAGATAGTTAATACAATGCAACTAAATTAGACTATTACCCTTAATATATAAGTATAGATAGATATGGAAGCGAAATTGTTAAAATTTGCAAGATAGATTTTTAGTTCCATACCTCATATGCCACTACATGAAAAAATATATGATATTTTAGAAAATGTATTGAATGACCAAATAAAGAGTCGCCAATTCTAAAATAGTATAGATTAAGGTGAATTTATTACATGTGACTTGACATGATCTCATGCCAAATATCTTGTATTCGTAATCAAAAGTTAGTAATGAAAAGTGAAATGAAAGGAAATATAGATTATGACAGTATCATACATGGGCATTTTTTAGTTTGTGACAAATGTATAGATAGTGGAGTTTAGTGAAAAAGGGGGCGGAAACAGCATTAAAATACGTGAGTTACAAAATTGTATAGTTTGAACAAGAACACTGTTCACTAAATACTTTCATCACAGAAATGTGAAATCTAAATTTTAATGTTTCATTTATTAGAGGCATACATAAGTCGTTTCGTGTACTCAAAATTATTAATTATTTCATTAGTTCGCAATTTCTTTTAAGTTGATTCTCTAGTTTGATCGGTCCACAATAATGGTGATAAGAAATGTTTAGATCGGAACCATGAATGAAATCCAATTTTAAATAATTTTGTGTTAAATTGATTCTTAAGCTTCTTAAATTAATTACAAGCTATTTGTTTTGAATATTTCTAATTCAAAAATGGGCTCGAATTAGTTCATTACAAACAAAAAATTTATATTTATTTAGTAGCACTTTGTAAATAATCTCATCCGTACGTCCATGAATAATTTTTTAAAATAAAATAACTAATTTTGACGACCTTAAATTTAGTAAACCAACTCAGTCAAACCTAGTCCAATCTGCTTTGGATATGACATTTAAAACCCATCTCGAATCCAACCCAAATCGAATTCAATCCAACTTTCAACATCCATCTAACCCACATATTAAAACAATACTTTCGAACACATAATATACACTAAATGATCACCATCTTTTAATCAAAGAATTAAAGGCATCTGCTTGTCTCCGTGCACGTCAATATTCCTTTCGAAACGAAACAATTTGAAAATAAAAGAGTATTTAGATCATGAAAACATGTAGAAAAGTAGAATGAAACTAAAGATTTTACTTGGGAAAAATATTACAGATTTCTGAAAAACTAGGAATGTAAGAGATAAGACCCACATTTCGATTTATCGGCAGAGTATTGCAATATTACACTAGCTTAAGCCTTCGGTTTGTAAATTAGGACTTCGCCTGTTTTTCATTTATAAGAATGTCACGATAACTTGAGTCAGGCAATAACAATTCAGTTTTCAGCTTCGAACACAAAATGTTAACACATTTGGTTTTGATCTAATTATTTTTGGCACCAAACAGATATAGCAAACTCAGGCTCAAATTTATGAATATAGTTCTGAGTATTAATATCTAAGTATTTTTGGCACCTGCTTAAAACTTTATTGCTTCTTCGCAGGTGAAGAGCCATCGGTTCCACTCTTGTAAGACTAAACACAGCAACTCAACCAGTGTGGGCTAGGCTGACCAAGTGCCCGATCGCATCTTCAAGCCGAGAAAAATGGATCAAAAACTTCTCGTGAACCTCGGTCGAGTCATGCTGATTCTGTTGCCACTGAGATAGACCATCAAACATGATCTTCAAGCCACTCTGTAGCAATTCCACTCCTCTACAAATTCCATCAGGAAATTTTCTTTTCTTACTGGGCTGTTTCTCGTCATCAATATCCATCGCGTCACACAATGCGGCCTCTGGATCATGTTTCATATCATTTCGAACAATTTCTCTTAGCAGTCGGCCATCTTTGACAAGCATTTTGAGCTGCTCCGGACTGGCTTGTATCGTAGGACAAGCCATTTCCTTCTCCAGAACTGCTTTTAACTCTGACATGAATCTTTCTTCGTCTGCTTCTTTTCCTGACTTTAGCTCAAACGACAGGGCAGCATCTTGTGGCACAAATCTCCATAGTTGATTACAAGAAGTATGAGCAGCAAAATATCCAAACGCTGTGATTGCCAGGTGAACAAACGCCCAATGCCTCTCCCTTAATAACATATGATAAAGCTCCCATGCGGCTGAACTCCTGGCACTGTCGTCACAATCTGACAGTTGCGCATGAGCAAGACCAGCCATGAAATGAGCCAGGTTAGGTTTGCACAGAAGCAATTGGCTATCTGATGCTGCTGGCCCAGAGATGAATAGTTTCTCAAGCTCCAATATGATGTCTTCCATCTCATCAACTGAGTACAAATGCTTCATGCTAGAAATTATCCCTAGCAATTCGTCAAGAAGCTTTCGGCAATTTTCTTTGATTTTATTGTCTGTGGCAGTTTGGTACTTATGGATAATAGCAACCAAGAACTTCAAAGTCTTCAAGTCAGTGTCAGACAGGCTGACCTGGCTAAATATAAATATATATAAAAGGAAATGCCTCAAAATTAATATGGGAAGAATAATTAAAAGCCTATAATCAGGACAGTGTATTAGATAGAGCATGGTCCAATGTAATTGCAATCATAGTGCTGAAAACTTACAGAGATTGCAATGCAGCACAGAGACAAAAAACAGGAGCACCAAAAACACCACAATCACTTTCACCAGGTGACTTGTTATCAAAGCTGTCCAGGAAGTCATAATATTGAGCAACTATTCTTTGCTTAGCAAAACTTCTGTTTTTCTCTGAAAGAAAATTGAGGGGAAAACCTTCCATGAGAAGTGCTACGTGCACGCTTGCTGGAAACTGAAATCTGCTGCAGTCAAATATGGAACTGTAGAAATGATCAACCATGTATTCCGGACCATAAGTTACAAAAATGCAGATCAGTCTTGCAGTTTTTCGCAGAGCACTCTGCGGAACTACTACAGATTCTTGAGATGTTAGCAATAGTACAGCACAAAGTTTATCAACAGTATCATTCACCATATCTTGCTCAGCATGTCTTAGTAGGAAACACCAAAGTTCAGTGATGATATCCCAACAAAGAAAGTGAGGGTGGAAAAGGTTTTCCATCAGGAATAATTCCACTTCATTCCAAGCTAGACTTGAAGAGACAACAATCATGAATGTCTTCAATGCATGAAGTACAGCACAAAACATGGGTTGGTAAGTTACTTCATGGCTTTGACCAGAACCATATAGTGTAGGAGTCTGCAAAGCAAAAACAGAACAATATACATCTTCATCTACTAGATTATCCAAAAGCCATCCAAGCTTTCTGGCAATACCAAGTCTTGTATCAGCTTCCATATCAGGAGCACCCATTAGAAGATTAAGATATAAAGCTACTCGACAAAGGGAGAGCATCTTTTCCTTGTTTATAGCATCAGAACCAACTGAAAATATAACATCTAATGAATTGAAGCTACTATTATTGCTCTCAGATTGAGAGCCCATGCTACTTCCAGTACTGAACAACCAGTCTAAAATCTCGAACTTGTTTTCTTGCTTTAACTGAGCTGAATTTAACAGAGAGTTAAGTAAGTGTAAGGTAGTTGGCTCCAGAATTTCTGCCAAAACTTCACTTGCTGACTTCAAATGTTCAGCCATACTGAGTGAAATTCTAAAGGATGATATCAAAACAACACAGTGTAATATATCTTCCAACACAAAAAGTGCTTGGGTTTGGTATTGCGAAATAATTCTTACAGCATTGATCAAATAAAACTTAACGGGAAGGAAAATCCTTTTGGCTTCTGTTACCGAGACTTTTTCCTCCCTTGTAGATGACCAAGTCTCAGCAGCACATCTTAACGACTCACTGGCCAGTGAAATTAGGTTCATTATGACACCTTTTATGTTCACCTTTGCTGCTAAAGCTCCCTTCCCAAACTGAAGTAATGAAACTACTCCTTTCCATGACATATTTAATAGACTTACAAGACTGCCCCCATCATTAGCTGCAACAGTGCCCAATTCACATAATTTTTCTATTGTGCAACTGACTACATGGATGGCATGATCTCCACTTTCAGTCTCTTTGCAATCTCTTATATTTTCCTTCTCGGTTTGTATAAGATAGATATCCCAATTTACACCATTGCAGTATACCTTGCATAATCGAATCATGGTATCAAGGGCCACCTGTGATGCCTTCAGTAACTCTGAACCTAACACTTGAATCCTCTGTGTAGAAATCACACAAGTGCAATGATAATGAGCAACAGGGTTCTGATGTGAGTGCTGTATCAAGGCACAAGCTAACAATGAAAATGCAAAGATACAGCTTTTATGAAAGCCTTGGTTGCAAAATTTGAAGCTTGAAAACTGAAGAAGAGATAAGCAATATGGACATTCCATCATTGTCACCTGGACCTTGATTGAGTCCCAATTACACGTGTTATACCTAATGCTTAGAAAAGAATATCACAAGTTACCTTTTATATATAACGCATAGTTGACCAACTAATGGGAAAGAACACACTGTACTTCATCCACAATAAGGTTGAAAAGTCAATAAGGAAAATGAACAAAGCACTGAGATTCTAGAGTATTATGTCCCACCTTCATGCAGAAAATTCAAAATAAGACGCCAGCTGAATTAATAATATGAAGCATGCTTCCATCACTTAAAACTCCATATCCATATTATCCAATTATTTGCTCCATCAAAAAAGTGGTCCTTGGAGGAACAAGAGACCACAAATTTTAGGTAATCCTTCTCGAGAAACAAGCAGAACCAAATTTTTATTCTCAAATATAAGTTAATTGTTAGCAATATGCCCTCTAATGCCAATCACTTGTGGGAAATATTGACTGTAAATGTTATTTTTTTTATTAACAAATAAAATATTGATATATCAATTCATTAATATTATAATAGTTTTATCATACTTGTAATTCTTATAATAGTACAAAGTTGTGCATATACCCATATGATTTTGTTAAGAAATTATTCATAAGAATTATGAATATGAACATAAAACTTTTAATACATAATCATTAAGACCTATTAGCAAATCAAAATTCTATAAATAGACATTAGAGTATTGTTGCAACTCACTCACCATGTGTTTATATAGCAAATGTCATACCATTCAATATAAGATACTACCAATACATGTGTGTGAATATGTCATTAGAAAATGATATATTCGAACAATGACTAAGGAACAAAGCAAACACATGAAGTTTATTGTTAATGGCTTACTTTATTATTGTGTTAAGTGCATGTAGGCCTAAACTTGAGACGACATGAAGTGCATGATTGAAAAGAAGTTTTTGATGAATATTAGTCTCATTAGAAAATATTGATTTGGTTATATAATCAAACTAGTAAATTTGACTAAATTCATAACTCTTACTCAATCAAAGCAAAGTAAGACAAAAGGCTTATTCTTCATTAACACTCAAGATTAAAAAGGTTCATGTCGTTACGCCACTTCATCTTAGTTGGGCTATAATATAAGCCATAGGCTAAGTATTACTTATATCTTTCGAACTATGTCATTATTAATTAAAAATGAATCTAAAGAATTACATATATAAAAACAAAGCAAGGGCAATATGGTAATTTCAGTGTGGGGACTAATCTTAGACAAAACTTGAGATATCTCATAGCTGCTATGAGATTGGACTAAGCAGAATTATTTATTTCCTATTATGTTTTTTAATAATAGGATTATTAAATGGAAACATAAAGCCCGTTGATTTGATTTAATTAATAGGGATTAATTAAATTAATGAACAAGACACTAATAGGCATCACTTATTACTTGAATTACCAATTAAAGATAGAAAGAGCTTGAATAAATTAAAGGTCCATATAAAAACCCACAGGGCTCATTCTATGTGCTCTAACTGAATAAACATAGAAATAAGAATCCAACCACATTTAGGACTTTGTGTCATGGATAATAGATTTAAAAGAATTTCAAATCATAATTTATTAGCAATTTTGTCCACACTTTCCAAGAGAGAGAAGGTCACCCTCTAGTCTCCATACAGTCTTTTTCTGTCCGAAAAATTTCCAATCACAAAAGTGTTTGTGTGGGATCTTAACAAAAGAGTTCGTGGGAGTTTTTTAAAATCCTTGCCCACATTTCATACATATAAAAAAACTAGAGGCCACAACTTGCATGTTATGGCTGGTGGATCATGTGCATAGTAGATTCAATTTGATCCCAAGGTAAAAATCCATACAAATTCTTTGGATACATTATCATATGAGCTATGCTATTAAAATGGACCAGATTGGGAATTTAAATATCCGTTGTGTTTCCTTGGATGTTTAATGATGTTTTAAATTTAAATTTTGTATCCTAAACCAGTAAACCCAACATTAACAAGATTATGAGAGTAACACATACATGATAGAGAAAGTTATACACATTTATCTAGAAATAATTGTGCCATAAATGTCAAGATCAACAGATGACAAAAAAACTGAAAGACAGTAAATGTGGTTGTTACCTTTATCTCAGACACTAATTCTTTCATCAAGGAAAACTGTTCCGAAATAAAATTCTCAAGGCTGACCACCAATTTCTTATTAGCAGGATATCTTGCTAAAGCTGAATAACTAGCAGAAGAGTAGCTGAGCAGATCCAAAACCAACTGAAAAGAAGTTGAAAATATGTCAAAAGAACAGTTGCTTGCTTTAAGGTATTATTTCAGTAACTTAATTAGAAGAAAATGCATAGATCTTTTAAATTAATGTTACACAATACTAAATTTAAAACAATAACAAAGGCAAAATGAATGGGGTTAGTTATAATTGATTTGACGAAATAAGAATGAAGAGTATAGAAGGAATCCTGATGTATATACATAAGGAACCCAAAAAAAAAATGATATAAACAAATGAAAACCATCCTTCGGATAAACCATACAGCATCATGCTGTTACATCACTTTATTGCAGTTGTATAATTGTGTAAACTGCAACTGGCTGCTATGTGTATAAACAAAGAAGACATTTTCAACATGTACGCCTTAGAGAGCATCATCCCTCGAGTACATTTTTGAAGTGACATTTGCTATTCAGAACATGAAATTTACAGTTCATTGCATAACCTCAAAAGTTATACGAAATTATTTGTATGATGTAAAAGATGAAATGAAAGGCCAAGCCTTGTATGGAAACATTCATGCAGAAATCAACAAACAATAACAGACTCCGGCCTCGTTCTAGATCCATAAAAACAAAAGAAAATAGAAAATTTTAAGTCCACCTCAAGTTCCTTTCCATAAGGATTCATGCTTTGCAGGAATAGCACTAATCTTAAAGCTAAATAAGGCATAAGCAAGCAAAATTGTCTTTCCCAAGTCCTTTATAAAGATGGAGATCAAACATGTACACACACTTGTGCTTAATAGAATAGGCTTTAATATGAAAGAATTTCCTCAGGATGAAATTCATACTTCTAACAACAGACTTTAGTATGAGAGAATTTCCTCAGAATGAAATTTCATACTTAACAACAGAAAATACATAATGCCTGGTGACATTACCCGATAAAAGAAACTAGAATGATCTTCTTCTGGAGAATCTTCAAGTGACATGAGTGTCATTTTCAGATGTTTTCTGCACCATATGTTTGCCTGAGAATGATAATCAAGATAATAATTAAACATTAATAATGAGTAAACTGACAGCATAATATTGTCTGCAGTGAAAAAATCTGAGAGTCAAATATCATGCAAGGGAACAGAGCTTACTTTTGTTCCTAGTGCAAGAAATTGAACTAGGCTTCCTGAAATGTCCGACTCTAAGTATTTTGCAGCTACATGTAAAATAGTTTTGTTCAGCGTGCACTGAGATATATCCAAACAAGTAAAGTCTTCCCAGAATATCTAAATTGTTAAAGAAAACAATGAGGTGAGCTTTAAAAAGCAATTTCACAGAGCATTGGATGCCGTCTGCTCTCCAATAAGATATCTGTAAACATCAAAGTCTTTCAGGGGGCGTGTCATGCATTTTTTATTTTCCTACTGACAAGCGAAGAGGGAAGTAATTCATAGCAGACTGTAGACTATCATTATAAACAGTTTATTTCATTTCCCTGCTGATTAACAGACTATTGGATAACCAAACACGAAACTATTAATTGTCCATCATCATCAAGTAGATCTATCCACAAATGCAGCCAAGTGTATAAGGAAATATACATCACCTGAGCAGGAAAAAAAGATACAGTTTAAATACACGGGCAAAAGCACATTCATAAGGAACCAGGCTTCTGAGGTTCCCACTTGGCTATGTTCATTTGGATTATTCCAAAAAACTATATTATATACATCATTTTCATTTCAAAGAATTGCAATGTTTCTACTCCATTTCACAAAGCAAACAGATAAGAAAATCAACGTGATCTCTGATTTCTAATATAATGTAAATAAAACAAAAAGAAAGCACAATTAAATTCGAATAGTGTCAGCATACTCAGGATACAGTCAAAGATTCAACAAGATATTTCACTGTTGAATTCTCATTTATATTTAATTCCTCCAATTCCTTTAGCAGTTGCACACGATTCTCAACCACCTGCAAATTTATGCTAGTATTAGAAAACCCGTGAAAAGTCGACATAAATGCAAGTTTGTAGCAGTTTACTATAATTACTTTGATCAATTATTTAAGATAAAATAAAACAAAAAGACAAAAGCTTAATTCCTAGGCTTGAACAAAACTCACAAAATGCAAAACCACTCCAGCAATATCATACTAAACATTTATCAAATCAATCAGCTTACCGAGGCAAAATAAAACAATCCACCTCGATTTTAACATTGAAATCAAAATCTCAAAATCATTGACCCCTAGAATAATTTTCCCCGCCAAATTTGACACAAAAAGAAAACGGACCCTAAGTCTCAAAATAAACATCAAAACCTGATAATAATAATAAGTTACGGTAGAAGTAATTAAATCGCACAGAAAATTGAATGACAGAAAGAAATTTGATTGAGTTCAGTGAAGCTTGCCTCGGAGGATTTGATGTCTTCGAGTAAGGACTGCAAATCTCTGCCTGAGCTCGCGCTCTTCATTTCTTCTTTTCGTAATTCGAACGGCTTTTTCTTGGTATTTATATCTTTTTTACGTTCCCGCCATTACATATTTTTCAGGAGGGTTTGAAGAAAGGAGAAATTATCAGATACGATGGGTGTACTGCATGGGCTTTGGAATTTTTTTGTTTTGAATGCTTTTGAAATGTGTATTTGTAAAGTGTTGGAGCTATAAAATACTGCAGAAAGAAAATGAATTGCAAATTTTAGTTCATTTTTGAAAATTTCTTCCAATAGCCGACATTTTGTCACGGACAGTAGACTGTCCCCTTTGCAATTTTAGCCCACTTGATTACAAAGCTTGCCCAAATGCCACTCTTATTTACCCAAGTCCAAATTTATAATCAATACTATCTTCCCCAAGCCTATTAATTCATTTTTAATACAAAAACAACCCAAGCCCATCAATTCAGGGAGCATCTCAGACACAATGCAGCTAGACTCTTTACTTTCATAAAACTCCTTCCCATCTTAAAACTCTAAACAATATCAAACCAGCAGCTAAGAAGTGTAGATTTCCTCAAATGCGCTATATGAATTCTTTCCAAATCTTGCTGATTATCCAAAGAGTCTTCCCAGTATAGACAATCACCGAAACCCATCTTTATAAATATCACAAGAATCCCCTTGAACCCAACCAGAAAGAGAGAAAAAAAAATAATAAATCACACCCTTCTACTTTCTGCCCGGCATCCAAGAAAAGCATTAGGGTGGGAAACAACAGTTCTTTTGTTATTGTCTAGCTTGCTAGGCAAATGTTCTATTTACACTTCTCTGTAATACCGTATTTAGAGCATCAAACATTGGGGCATCATGGTCTTATTTGATCCTTCTTCTTCTTTCCACTTTGTTGTTCTTGAATCCCTTTTTTCTAGTTTCTCGTCACCTACTAGCTAAGGACTGTTGTTAACTCTGGTGCAACTCACGTCGTCAAGCTAAGTGATGGAGTGTAGACACATAAATTTTGGTGTCGAATCAAATTATGCCGCATGTAAAATATAGTATTAAAATGTTAATTAAATCAGTTTATTTGTTTATTTATTAATTCAAGAATTTAAATAAATATAATTCATAAGATAAATAAATAAAATATTGATATTTTAATTGACTAATAAAATGACAAATGGCACAATTTTGTTAGAAACAGACGAGACAAAGATTCTACAAGATTAAACTTATCTATTAAGGTTGCTGGATAGAGTTCAAATTGTAATAACCAATGAGCTTGCACCATGTCAGTAAGATAATGAAATCACTCTATTACTCTTTTAACTATAAATAGGGGTCAAACCCATGGAAAGGAGGATAAAAGTCAGAAAGTGAAGCAATTGAAGACTGAAACCAACTGAAGACTTGAAGCTCCTCAAATTATCTCTGAATTCTCAAGAACATTTGTGGTATTCTTCATCAAATTCAAGAAATTCGTCGTGTTCTTCATCAAAAGTAAGCTTGATGGAGGTGTCAAGTCAAAATTGGCATACTCCAAGCCTTACTCTACAAGGATAGATAGCCTAAAAATATCAACAAGCTACCAACCACCAAAATTTCAATAGTTTGATAGTAAAGGAAACTGAAAACAGCATGTTGCCCACTTTATTGAAATATGCAATGATGCTAGAACTTATGGCGATCAACTTGTTAAGCAATTTATTTGATCATTAAAAGAAAATGCCTATGGCTGATACACAGATCTAGAGCCTAGGTCCATTAACAGCTGGGAACCATTAGAATACGAATTCCTCAATCGCTTCTACAACACAAAGCGGACTATCAGCTTGATCGAGCTAACAAACACCCGCTAATGGAAAGATGAGCTGGTCATCGACTACATCAATAGGTAGAGTAATCTAAGTCTAAATTACAAAGATGGACTCTTCAAAGTCTCAGGCATAGAAATGTGCATGCAAGGAATGCACTAGGGGCTACGGTACATTATTCAAGGGATCCAACCCACAACTTTCGAAGAGTTGGCCACACGAGCCTAGGACATAGAACTAGGCATCGCCACAAGTGGAGTCGGAAGATCTTCTGTTTTCGAGTTTTGCAAGCCAAAAGATAAGCAGGAAATAAAGAAAGGGGGTAAATCTCCCACCAAAAATCCAAACAAGGAATCTATGGCAATACGCGCTAAACTCATTCCAGTCAAAGGAAAAGAAAAAGTGGTTGAAAAAAAAGAAACTTCCTAAAGGCCAAAAGACTAACACTAAAGGAAATGTAGGTCAAATCATATCCTTTCTTGGACTCAGACATTCCAGGGATCTTCAACGACTTGCTGAAGGCCAATCTCATTGAATTACTAGAAATGAAGCGGCTTGCGAAAGTTAAAAAGACTAACAATATTAAATACTACAGATACCACCATTTGGTCGAGCACCCTATCCACGACTGCTTCATATTCAAGAAAAGGGTCATGGAACTCGCCCGTTAAAGAAAAATCACATTAGAGGATGATAACGCAAATGTCAACATTATCACCCTTGACAATTGAACAACTAGAGTGAATGAAACTAACAACTCTTCTAACAAAGCTGGCTGCTTCCACCAAAAAGCCAAGAATCTGTTGAAAATTGTATGACTGTAATGGTCTTCATTGATGAAGACTTGATGTTGGAGTTACAACCTCACAACAGACCACTATTCATTACTAGCTATACCCACGAGTAAAGGATTAATAGAATGTTAGTCAATGGAGGCTGGGCGGTCAACATTTTTCCTTTGCAAACATTAAGAGAACTAGGAATCTTGATTGTTGAGCTCTCAAATAGTCGTCTCATGATCCAAGGATTCAATTAGGGAAGCAAAGGGCCCTAGGTACCTTAAGAATGAAACTACTCATAGATGACATGGAATCAAACACCTTTTTCCATATCATCAATGCCAAGATATCATATAACTTGCTCCTTGGCTGGCCATGGCTTCACAAAAATGGGGTAGTCCCTTCTACTTGACATTAATGCTTCAAGCATTGCCACAACGGGGTTACAAAAAAGGTGCTTGGCAACTGCAAACCTTTTACTGAAGCTGAGTCTCACCTTGTTGACACAAAGCATTATAAGGCTGGAACCTCTAAGGCCAATAGCTCCTAAAAGAAGGAAAAGCAAGACAATAGTCCAACAAAGCTGGACAAGCTAATCAATATCATCCCAAAAGCCACCCTGGCAAGGAACCCGCAATTGATAATACTATTCAAACTTTGACACTGCCTCTTACTTAAGTTAATAGTGAAGCACCTACTTAACTACCAAAGAAGCTAGAAAGGAACACCAAAAGACTCGAGAGCTAAGGACTACAAAGTGTTTCAATCCCAAAGCATATAAAGCTCCTCATCCAAACTAGATACAACCCGCAGGAATAATCGCCATTAAAACAGCTGCCCCAAAAGCTCTCAAGTCAAATGCTATGTTAATGACATTTTGGTGAAATCAGAAAGAAGAGAAGACCATTTGCATGACCTGGGGAAAAATTTTGAATGCTTGAGAAGATACTAATTAAGGATGAACCTGTTAAAATGCATATTTAGAGTTGCCTCTAGCAAATTTTAGGCTTCATCGTCTGCCACTGAGGCATTGAAATTGAGCAAGAAAATACTAACGCCATCTTAAAGATGTTGAAGCCTCAGAATATCCACGAACTCAAAAGCCTACAAGGAAAGTTAGCGTACATAAGAAGGTTCATCTCGAATTTGGCATGCCGTTGTCAGTCGTTTAACTGACTTATGAAGAAGGGTGTACCATTTAAGTGGGATGAGTCCTGTAAAAAAGCTTTTGAGAATATTAAATTCTACTTAACAAAGCCTCCAGTATTGGTAACCCTAGTGTCTGGCCATCCATTAATCCTATACGTCACTACATAAGAATGCTCAGTAAGGGCTCTATTAGCACAAAAAAAATAGCAAAAGAAAAGAAAGAGCCCTATATTATCTAAAAAGGATGATGATAACAACTGAATTTAAGTACTTATCAATTAAGAAAATCTACTCAACACTTGTCTTCGCCATCTAAAAGTTATGACACTACTTTCAAGCTCATATTGTCGATTAGATGTTGAAGGCTAACCCAGTAAAATACGTCATGACAAGGCCCGTTCTTTCTGACAGACTTGTAAGGTGGTACCTCCAATTTTAACAATTTGAAATCATGTATGAGTCATAAAAGTCGTGAAAGGACAAGCATTGTCAACTTCTTTGCAAATCATCCTATTTCAATTGAATGGGACTTTCCTAATGATTTGCCTGATAAAGATGCCCTAATGGTTGAAATCACTCCCTCCACGGAAGATGAATTTTGGTGGAGCTTCCCATAGGGAAGGAGCTAGTGCCGGGGTGGTATTTGTGACATTTGAAAGACAAGTTCTGCCTCACTCATTAACTCTTAAGGAAAAATGCTCCAACAATGTGGCAGAATATCGAGCCTTGATCATAGGACTTGAAATCACCATGGATATCAAGCAACTATACCTTAAAGTCTATAGGGATTCTAGGTTAGTGGTCAACCAACAACTGGGAGAATATGAAATTAAAAAGCTTGAACTACTTCCGTACTATAACTACGTCAATATACTCATGAGGTGGCTTGGAGATGTTATAATAAAAACACGTGCCAAGAAGGGAAAACAAGTAGGCAAATGTGTTGGCCAAGCTTGCCTCCTCTCTATCCCTGCCTAAAGCAGAATATCATGTGCCTATATGCAAGAAAAGAGTAGCACCGCTAGTCTTCAAGGATGAAGAAAATGAGGAAGAGAATCATTCTATAGAGGTCTTTGAAGTTAAAAAGGAAGATTGGCACCAGCCATTCATGGACTATTTAAAATATGATAAGTTGCCAGAAGATCCTCCCTGAAAAGCTGACATTTGACGACGAGCAACTCATTTCATCTATTTCAAGGGCACTTTGTATAAGCATTTATTCGATGGGATATTCCTATGTTGTTTGGGCGATAACGAAGCCATACAAGCCATGGAAGAAGCACATTTTAAGATTTGCGGTGCCCACCAATTCAAACCGAAACTTCACTTTTGCATCAAAAGGATGGGATATTACTGGGTAACACTGGTGAAAGGTTGCATGGAATTTGCTCAAAAGTATCAATCATGCCAGCTTCATTCTCCAACCACCTAAGCCCCTACACCCAAAAATTGTCTCATGGCCCTTCGACGCTTAGGGCTTGGATATTGTTGGGCCTATAACAAAATCATATGCCACCCATCTCTATATTCTTGTTACAACTGACTGCTTCTCTAAATGGGTAAAGGTAATTCCTCTCAATGAAGTAAAGAAGGAAAATGTCGCCCACTTCATCTATGTCAACATCATTTATAGATATAGAGTCCCTTAGTATATCATCACTGATAATGGAAAACCATTTGTCAACAGCACCATTGACAAACTATGTCAGAAATTTGACTTCAAGCAAAGGAAGTCTTCAATGTACCATGCCCAACAAATGTTCTTGTAGAAGCCTTTAACAAGACTTGGTATAACTTGTTGAAAAAAAGTGGTGTCAAAATCAAAAAGCGATTGGTATGAAAGGATTAGTAAAGCTTTATAGGCCTATCGAACCACTTACAGGATTCCTACGTAAATAACTCCTTATGCATTGGTATATGGTGCCGAGGGTGCCGAGGCCGTCACCCTGCTCGAATAACAAATTCTATCCTTAAGAATTGTCATACAAGAGGGGCTAACTGAGTGCTATCAAACTCGTTTATCTAAGGCATTCAATAAACGAGTGCTATCAAACTCGCTTATCTAAGGCATTCAATAAACGAGTGCATGCTTGATCTTTTCAAGTTAGAGACTTAGTGCTCACAGTAAGAAAGTCTATCATCATCACTCACCATATTGGAAACAAATTCACCTCCAAATGGAATGGACTATATGTCGTCAAAAAAGTTTATACAAATGGCACTTACGAGCTAGTTGACTAAGATGGCATAAGAGTTGGCCTAATCAATGGGAGATTTTTGAAGAAATATAATGCATAAAAAAATGAAGTAAAAAAAAATGAAGAAAAGAAAAGTGAAAAAAATGATTAAAATGAACTCCCCCTTAGCATGAGCGTAAACCGTCAAACCAAAACTAAATTAAAGTTCTTTAACATGAATTTAAAACTGTCAAACCTAAATCAAACTTAAATGCTCCTCAATGCACAAGCCTAAACTGTATGTCACTCCTAACCCATAAGAGTATAGATTGTGAACAGCCCTAACTCCCACAAAATTAAAAGTGTTTGAACTACGTTACAACTTGATCCTAATTCATGGGTATGTCGGCTGTTTGGATTTTTTCTAAGTTCAGTTATAAATTTTTGATAGGTTATTCATGGCATAAAAGGGCTATTACTAGGGACACATCCAAACGAAGAAAGCAAGCAATGGCAAAACAGGACATTTTATTGACAAAATTAAATGCTTGGTGAAAGAATAAATGTCAACTAAGCAATGATCCTAACAAAACTAAGAAAAAGGACTCTAGCTCTCCAACACATTCTTGACAACTACTAGATCCTCTTCAACAGTACACAAGGCCTTTGCAACTACATCATCTGAAAGCATAGTAGATTGGATGGCAACAATTTCCCCATGGAGCTCACCAACCTCCACTGCGGCCTGTTTAAGGGATTCTTTTTGTCACAAAAGGGATGCAGATAGCTCCTGTCGTCGCTTAGTCAAAAGTTCGAGCTGCTTCTCAATGCTCTTTAATTTAGCTTCGGAAACCTCAACTTGCCTAACTCCTTCAGCTTTCCTATTTAAGCCCTCTTGTAGCCGACACTATGCATCCTCCAACTGTTTAGCGAGGGCCTCTTTAGTAAGCATATCAGCTGCTACGGATCCCGCCTCGTCATAAACTGTGGCCTTAGCAAAAAGTGTCTCTAAAACTCTTCTATAAGGGACATATCGGCATGGTCAAAACGTTTCATGAATCCAAGAATGAGCATAACATCAAATAAGATTATGCGAGGTGCTAGCTAACCTCTCACTCAAACTCACCCAGAGCCGGTAAAGGAACTCCTCCTCGTGGTTCTAGAGGAACTTTTCTACTCTAAATACGGAAGCCACTACAGGAGAAAGTGCTTTTTTTTTCTCTTTCGAAATGCAAATCTTCTCGAGTGCTATGGATATAAGTGGATTTGGATCTATGACAAGTTTATGACTATAGCTAGAACCCTCACTATCGCTTCTAAAGGCCTGCCTCTAGAAACAAAAGAAAAATGCTTTGGCAAATTAAAAAGGAAGGAAAAATGCAAAGAAATGTAAGAAACTACTTCCTAGGCTAGATCCTTAACTGACTCTGAATGGTTGGAAAATTTGCCTTCTTTCGGACTTAAAGGAAAATGGGCTCTCCTAATTCTTTTCCAATAGCAATCCTCATTACTGCTAATACTATCATCTAGAATTTGCAAACACAACCTCTTTTCCATTGGGACAGTTGGGCAGCAGGTTTGCGAGGGGGATCTCTGACATCAAGAGATAAGTTTTTTACACTAAGGACCTTATCTAGAGATGGAATAATACACAACTTCATGGTATGTTCTTCAAAGTAGTTCCTGTAAACTTTAGTCCACCACTCCTTCTAAGCCTTAGAATGAAATTTCCATACAACTGCAAGGACACAAGGAAAGCATGCCTTGGCCCACAAATCAGACAAGGTAAACACCCTCCAAAAGTACAAGCCTTCCTTTAGAGAAGTCTTGTAGACGTCGCGTGTAAGAATTCTAGGAATCTCTTGATAAAATCTAATTAGCAACTAAATCGATGCTAACTGTAAGGCTCAACAACAAATTGATTGCCTTACCTCGATGAAAGATAACCCAAACGGATGGCAGTAAAATAGTCATCTTAAACTGGTCATGACTACCACCATCGACGTAGAAGATATCCCTCTGCTTAGTAATCATGGTCTCAATCTAACTAAAGAGTTCACCTCTATGAATTCTTCAATGTGTCTTGTGTAGGTTATAATACTTGGCCCCACCTTCGCTAGAATACGCATTCATTTTTGGCTATCAACCACTTTATGGACTAAATAATGAGTTTTAAAATAGTGGATAGGCCACATATAGACATATGGAAAGGAAACGGGGAGTACACTTGAGAAGGCCTTCGGAAATGTGCAATTCTACCCAAACCTCGATAAATACTAGCAAGAATGGGAACGGCCAAGCTAATCGCTCTCTTAGTTTCCATAATACTTGCCATCTTAAAAGTACTAGGACGAACAAAGCGAACGTCCTCGATAGGAAGAGTAAAGATGTAAAGCCAGCAAGCAAGAAATGCTGCCAACTCAGTCTCTATTGTGAAATTCTCGCCGACATTGAGATGTGTAAAAGGTTCCTCATTGGCAAATGACCAAGGCCCATGAGCGCCAATTTCGCCAGAAGGGTTGCACGTGGACCTAGGACAGATTGTCTTTTTCTTCTTTCGGTTGGGGGTACTAAGTATTTTGCTTCTCTTTTACACCAAAAGTTGATCCAATCTTCAATACAAACAGAAGGAGCTCGAGCGTCATATAACTCTCCCTAAAGCAAGTGATAGGCATGGAACAAATGCTGACAAGATTGAGAAACATATCTCTTTCCTTGCTCGCTAGCACAAGTGAGTTGCTTTGCACTCAAAACGACCTCATCATAAAATCTCCTATAAATTCGAAGACTCACCAAGTTCCGCAAGTCATAGAGGGACATTAATACCTCGCTAAGAGGTAAAGAGCATATTGGTAGAAAGACACCATGCCTCATAAATCGCTTGTAAGATGTTAGAATTATGATCATAAGTGAAAAGCGAGGCATAAACTGCATTAAAAATTTGAGCTACCTTCGGCTCACGTCAACACCTGCCAAGTACATTTTTAGCTCACTCCTAATAGTCTTTGGTAAAGTAGAACTTGCCGGTGGACGAAAGAGCGTCCCTCCATTTAATCTTTCCTTCGATGACCTTACAGCCTAGAGTCGGCAACAAAACTGACCTTATAGCATGATGATGGTGAGATGACTGTAGGATTTAGGCCTTCAAAGTTTTGCTGAATGAGATTTCCCAAGTCCAATTATCCATTCGATGAGGGATCGTCAACTTAACCTAATAACGGCTGAAAAGGGAAGTATAAACTGCTAAAATTGTACCTTTCTCTATAAGATGGCCTTTCTCATCAAGAATAATCAAGTGCTCCACAGCAGAGCAAAAACATACTACTCTTTAAATACACTATGGTGATCAACTACAAAAAAAAAAAAAGCAAGGAATGTTAGGATTAAATTTTGACAAATAAAGAAGGCCAGGAATAAATAAAAGCTCTATGAAATGCAAAAAAGAATAGCCCTTAAAAGGGATAAATAAAATCAGCAAATTCCAAAAGGAGTTAAAGCGCCAATAAAGCAAAACTTTGGGCCTCAGTTCAATCTCAATGGAATTAAGCCTAGTATTTAAAGGCTTAAAAGTTCAAGTATAAACGGTACTCATAGGCGAAATTAAGCCTGGTACTTGAAGGCTCAAAAATTCAAGTTTAAATAGTACTCGTCGACTATATTAAGCCTGGTACATGAATGTCTAAAAAATTCATGTTTAAATGGTACTCGTGGGCGAAATTAAGTCTGGTACTTGAAGGTCCAAAAAATTCAAGCTTAAATGGTGCTCATGAGCGAAATTAAGTCTGGTACTCGAAAACCCAAAAAATTCAAATTTAAATAGTACTCATGGGCAAAATTAAATTTGGTACTTGAAGGCCCAAAAACTTCAAGCCAAATGGTGCTCGTGGGCAAAAGTAAATTTGGTACTCTAAAACCCAAAAAATACAAGCTTAAATGATACTTGTAGGCGAAATTAAGTTTGGTACTCAAAGGCCAAAAAATTCAAGCGTAAATGGTACTCGTGGACGAAATTAAGTATAGTACTCAAAAGCTCAAAAATTCAAGTCTAAATAGTGCTCATGGGCAAAATTAAGCCTAGTATTTAAAAGGTCAAAAGTTCAAACCTAAATGGTACTTGTGGGCAAAATAAAGCTTAATACTCAAAGATTCAAAAATTCAAACTTAAATAGTACTCATGGGTAAAAAAAAGTCTGGTACTCAAGGGCTTAAAAATTCAAGTCTAAACGGTACTCGTGGGCAAAATAAAGTTTGGTACTCAAATGCTCAAAAATTCAAGCTTAAATAGTACAACTAGATGAAGTCAAGGATTCATGGGATAAAAACATGGAATTTTGTTGCCAAACATGGCCTTATGCCCAAAACTGGAAAATCTGCACCAAACATGGCCTTATGCCCAAAACTAGAAATTCACAACCAAACACGGCCTACTCCCAACTGAAAACTGCAGCCAAACATGACCTACTTCCAACTAAAAAACTGCAACCAACTTGGCCGTAGGGCTGAACCAAAATCTGCATCCAGACACAACCTTGATATTTCTTTCTCTTCCCGATGAAATCTGCGACCAAACATAGCTTTAAGTACTAGAAAAAGGACGCCCAAACACAGCCTTGTTCTTGTTTTTCTTCCCCAACGAAATGTGCGACCAAACACAGCTTTAAGTACCAAAAAAAAAGATGCCCAAACACAACCCTATTCTTTCTTCCTCTTCCTCGACGAAGTCTGTACCAACAACCTATCCCCGCCGCTGAATTCTGGCCATTGCAACTGCCATAGTTCACACCATCGCTGAAGCTATCACCATCGCAACTACTCCCATCAAAAAGCCGCTATTGCCGTTGGAAACCTACCACAGCAACGTCTCTTTCGTGTCCAGCATCATCACCATACCATCAAAAGCTCGTCGTCACCGCTGAGCTCGAGTCAGCTTCGTCACTGGCACCGGGAAAGACGCCTAATCCAGCCCCACAACTAATGGAGGAGCACCCATACCAAGAAATCGCTACCTCGTCTCACCACCGTCTCACATGGTCGACGCTACCGCACCAAACCAAACTGCCAGCAGCGCCACCGCTGAAACCATCTGGTTTTGTCACCCACCGTTGTGTTACTACCCCACCGAAGAAACCCGTCAACATCACCGCGCCTCCAGCACCGTTGCCATGTCTGCATACCACTACTAAGCAAACATCCAACGTAGCTGCTGCTAGAAGCCATCTGTTGCTGCAACCGTTGCCTACACCGCCACTTCTCACCACATTCATGCCAGGTGTAGGCTTCAGGACACAGAAATAGAACAAGAGGCGTGGAAGGAAAAAAAAAAAAAAAGAGGGAAAAAGGAAGCAAAAAAAGAGCGGGAGAAAGAAGTAGGATACCGACACAAAAAAAGGGCTTACTTCCTTGATGGCTGGGCGTAGGTGGTGAGCTTATGCTGATGACGTTTTGAAGAAATTCTTGCTTCTGTATCCAAAGGTGGCAACGACGAAGGACTGAGGTTTGTTTTATAGGGGGGAGAGGCGTCGAGGAGTAGAGTTTTGACGGAAGATGGCTCCTCGATCAGCCTGTAGAGTTTGGGAATGTGCAACTTGCTTAGAAATCCTTCTTAATCTAGATATCCATATTTGTTATGAACAATGATCTACTAATTGAAGAGTTCGTGTTAAGAACACAGAAGTGATGGATAAGTCAAACTCTGTCGCTGCTGAAAGGAATTTGCAGATGTCTTCGAAGTTTGTATGGGAATCAATGATATGTGCCCCTGAATTAAAAAGGCCCATTCAGGAAAGGATTGAATTAACGGGAAAAACACTAACACAGGCTTGAGAGTCCAAAGGGCCAAAGTGGAATCACATTCGGATTAACTGCCTATCACTAAAATGTGGCCAGAATATTTAATGGCCCAATCCGAAGTCCATTCTAGAAATGGAATCCCTAGAGAGGGGAAAATAAATAAATAAACAAATAAAATTCGAGACTTATTCATTCAAAATCAAGTTTCTTATAAACAAGTTTCGGAAGAGGCATTTATAGACACATAAATTTTGGTGTCTAATCAAATCATGCTGTATAGAAAATATAATATTAAAATATTAATTAAATCAGTTTATTTGTTTATTTATTAATTTAGGAATTTAAATAAATATAATTCCTAAGATAATATAAATAAATAATTGATATTTTAATTAACCAATGAAATATTGACAAATGATGCAATCTTGTTAGAAGTAGACATCACAAAGACTTTACAAGATTAAACCTATCTATTAAATTTGCTGGATATGATTTAAATTGTAATAGCTAATGGGATTGTACCACTTAATAAGATGATGCATTTATTCTATCTCTACTTCAACTATAAATAGGGGTCAAACTCCACGGAAAGAGGGACGGAAATTAGAAAGTGAAGTAACTAAAAACTTGAAACTCCCTAAATTCTCTTTGAAATTTTCAAGAACATTCAAAGACATTTTTCGTCAAATTCAAGAAGTTCATTGTATTCTTCACCAAATTCAAGGAGTTTGTCACCAAATTCAATGCGTTTTTCGTCGAAACCTCTAAATTTAGCATTTGATACAAGATCGTGGTGTTAAGCCCGAAGATCAACATTGTTGAAGATCTAACAAGTCTTAAGGAACATCTATCATAAGTCCTTCCCTCAAAGATTATTCGAATTTCAAACTAAGTGTTCTTAAAAGAAGAATCAGAAGATTAAAGTTAGAAAATAGAATCCATAAAGTTTAATTTGATCTAAATTTATTCAATCATACACAAGTTTTTCTTATTATCTAAAAATTTTATCCTACATGGAGCATATGGAATTATGCCATCTTCATTGCACGATCAACCTATTTAGAGTATGACCTTTGGGAACTCCAAATTCAGGCTTGAACTGATTGGCGATTCAGGATCATTATGTGGTTTCTTGTCCTTCAACATATTGCTTGCCATCCTTTATGCATTTCTTCATAGCCCATTAAGCATCGCCTAGTAGTCATTTTGCCTATCCATATTGTTGTCTCATAGCATATGCTTTCTATCCATCGATCTACTTAGTAGCAATGCCCTCTACCCCAGTCACACGACATTGTAACCTTGTGTCCTCGAGAAATGCCCTATTTGTGACATGAACTTTTGACTCACTCAAAAGCTAACTAGCCTATTTGGATGATACCATGCACACAATCTCGATAGGAGTGGACATAATTGGTTTAGACTTTCTAGGCTATTTGGATGCTACCATGCACACAATCTCGATAGGAGTGGACATAATTGGTTTAGACTTTCTAGGCAGAGAAATAGCCACGCTGGTTTGCGAATATTATGGGTGGCATTGTGGGAGCGTTAGTTATATGTCCGTTTATGTTAATAGAAAATAAAGGATAGAATCACGTCGATTTAGACTTTCTATACTCATTGCTGACAAAGTATAAAGCTAGAAAAACACAAACAAAACGATAGAGTAAAGATAAATTAGTAAATTGGCTGGTTTAAACTAGATTTGAGAAGTCTTATGATAAAATTAATTTAATAACAATTTGATTGGACCAAATATGTTTCATATTATATTTTTTAATAATGAGATTGTTAATTAGAAATATAGTAATTTTTTTATTTAATTAATTAAATTAAAGAATAAGATACAAGTGGAATTATTTGATTCCTATTACGTTTTTTCATAATAAAATTATTAATTAAAAACATAATAGACATTTGATTTAATTAATGAGATTACTTAAATTAAATAGTATGATTAAAATGAACTTTAATTATTAATGAAATTAATAATTAAAGATGAATTGGATTTGAATTAATTAAATGTCTACGTAGGAAGCTCATAGAACTTGTTCCTTATGTGCTCTTAATGCTATAATTTAAAATAAGAATCCTACCTTGTGTAGGATTATGTTTTTTAAAAATTTAAAAGTTAAAAAAATTTCAAATTAATTGAACATTAAAAAAAGTACCAAAAGTTCGCATGCTCCTACTCAGAAAGAGAGAGAATGTCTTCTAACCTCATTTTAGTCATCTCTCTTGTCTAAAAAGCCTCTATACCCAAAAGAGACCACGTCAGGTGCTTGCAAAACAATTCATGAAGGATTTTGGAGGCAATTGTTTATGTTCCTTAATTGTAAAATAAACTAGAAGTCACGATTTAAAGGTTGTAACTCATAGATCACACATATATCTCACCTAGAATAGTAATACAAGGGGTAATTTTTGTATATTTTCAGATACATTCAATTGATGCGTATTATATAATGAAAGTAATTTCGATTTTAATATTTTGATATGTATTTTTTATTTATTTGTTATTTTAAAATTAAAAATTTATACCCCAAACTTAATAAAAACCAACGGAGGGAAGATGGGATGGTGTCATTGTTAGTGACATAACTTGGCCAAAACAACAACGCTTTTGTTGGCAGCCATGGCAAATCAGTGTGTTAGGTAGTCAATGACATTGGGCTATGCACAGACTAATTGCAGCATTTATGGCGATGGTGGAGCTTTGAGTCACTGCAGTCGAACATGGTGGTCTTCCTCGAGGAATGAGGAATGGTGGTGTGCAACAATAGGCCATGAGTGATTTTGATCTCGCAGAATAAATGTGGCAACGATGCATGTAATTGCAGGAGCAGTGGTTAGAATTGCTAGCCAACAGTCAAAATAGCGTGAGGCTATTTTGTTCTACTAGGCAATCACTAGAGCGAGAGAAACATAAAATAAAATTATAAAAAGTTTTTAGTGAGTGGTAACATAGTGAATTTTTGTTAAGAATGTTTCTAAAGAATACTGGATTGTCATTACCTTATTTTATTTTGATTTTTGTGTTGCTCTCTTAACAAAATTCTAAACAAGTTTCCTTTGTGCACTTCTACTTATTTAATACTCAAAAAATAATTTTAAAATTTGTCTTGTGAATGTACCCCGTAAAGGATGAACCAAGCCAAAATTTGGTACCATTATTTTTACTACTCATATTTCATTTATTGTTTATTCATTTCTTAACCGATAGTTTATGAATCTTTTGTCTAATATTTTGTAGCAAACCTATCCAACAAATTATGACTCTTTTGTCTAATACACTGTGGCTTATTTTTCTAACATTATTGTTGCGTAACTCTTGTTGACCGACATTTTTTTGATGTTTAGCTTTGGTAGGGTGGTCGATGACAAGATTGAAAATTGATATTTATTACTAATAGGCCCAACATGTCCCACGACCTTCTTGTGTGGCCATGGTGTGAGCTTCTACAGTTGGCAGAATTTTTTGCTTTGGTAGATGAGTAGGGTTGTGGTGTATGGCTTGTGGAGCAGTGTTTAAGGCCCAAGTTGACTGCAAGCCGATTTTGAATGAGAACAAGGCATTTTCGATTTTGTACTTTTTTTGTTTCTAAGTGAAATTTTTTGCATGGGCTTTGCAATTGCTAGCCTAAGGAAAAAATGTAGTGTTCAGGCACCAATCATGGCTTAGTGAAAAGTTGTTCCCGACAATACCTCCCCATGTTGAACAATCCAACTAATGCTTAATACTTTAGTCATCGCTTATTATACTATACATGGAAAGCTACTTTTATTATATTTTTTTAAATCCAATTTAATCTTGCTTTCTTTCAATTTTTCCCTTTTTGATAGTCTGGATCCCGGTGTATATTAAGAGTAATATTTCATTCTCTTGCCCAGAGCACTTAATTATTATTAATGATGAGAGTCATTCGACGAAAAAGGCAATAATTTTGGGGCCCATATGCCTCTTGTTGCAGCTTCATGGCCAAAATTAGCAATCTTCCATTGCATGGATAAGCGATCTCATGAGATCCCTAGATGTGATCAACCACGCAATGGACTCAAAAAGGATAACAGCGGTATAGTTAAACTTGAAGTCAAATCCAAGGATGCGAACCGTATAAAAATGCACGACCCAACGTGGTGGATATCGAGTTGAATTCGACATAGACGACCACAATCATTACACTAGGGGTTAATTGATACATCACGACTCATATGAATTACTTTGGAATGACTCGATTTGGAATAGATAAAAATGCATGAGGAATTGATAAACCCTCAAGAAACAATAATCCTCTCTTAATTGAAGTATGAAAAGTTGTTACAAATAAAAAGGTAGGGTCTTATTTATAGCAGCACTATGGGCCATGAGCCCATTCACCTAAAAACCGTAATGGGCCTACTCACATATGGCCTAAAACAAGCTATCTTATTTAAGCTACAAAGTAACTAGTTAACTTTATTCATCACTCGTCGATCCAACACAATACATTCACCTAGCATTCTTCTTTGAACTCTTCAAATTTATGCTATTCTATTTTGCCTTATTGAATATGTTGTACAAGCATGTTGAATGATTCTTTGATCTTCTTCACACGTGCTCTAGTCATCAAACCAACAGGAATCTTTAAGGGATCCTTTCGGTTATGTGATATACCCACGTCCACGTCTACGTCATCTTTCTCCTCTTGAAAAGGAATTGTCCTCAATTCAACATCCTATTCTTCCCTTGAATCAAACGAGCTTAAGTCACAAACGTTAAAAGTGGTGCTAATACCATACTCACCTGGGAGCTCCAACTTGTAGGCGTTGTTGTTAATTTTCTCCAGTACTCTGAATGGTTCATCTCCTCGGGGCATTAACTTGGATTTCCTTAGTTCAGGAAAACTTTCCTTCTTTATATGTACCCATACCCAGTCTTCGGGTTCAAACACTATCTTCTTTATGCCTTTATTTGCCTGTTGTCCGTATTGTTAGTTCCTTTTCTCAATGTTCTGTTCGACTCGCTCATGCATCTGTTTCACATGCTCGGCTTGTTTCCTACCCTCCAAACTCAAATGCTCATTGCTAGGCGATGGCAATAAATCCAATAGGGCTAGTGGATTATAACCATATATAATTTCAAACGGGGACATGCTGGTAGTCGAACGAACAACCGTATTATAAGCAAATTTTATTTGTGATAAATTTTCTTCCTAACTCTTAATATTCTTCCTAATGATAGCATGCAACAATGTGGTTAATGTTCTATTACTAGCTTTAGTTTGCCTATCAGTTTGAAGATGACATGTTGTAAAAAATAAGAGTTTAGTACCTAATTTAGCCCATAATGTCTTCCAAAAATAGCTTAAAAATTTAACATCACAGTTAGACACATGGTCCTAAGTATACAATGCAATCGGACCACTTCTCTAAAAAATAAATCTGCTATGTGTGAGGCATCACTAGTCTTATGACAAGCAATAAAATGGGTCATTTTAGAGAATCTGTCCACAACAACAAATATAGCGTCCCTCCCATTTCTAGATCTGGGAATCTCCAAGACAAAATTTATAACAATATCAGTCCACGGAGTACTAGGGACATGTATAGGGTAATACATATCATGAGGTTGGCTATAAGATTTTGCTTCCTTCCACCATATGTATTTTTCTACGACTTTCTCCACATCTCCTTTCAACCTTGGCCAATGAAAGTGTTCTTGCAAAATCAAAACTATTTTGGTGACACCGAAGTATCCCATTAATTCTACATAGTGAGTTTATCGTATAAGCAACTCTCGTAATGAGCACTAAGGAATACAGACTTTACTAATATAAAATAAATACCGATCATGTCTAAAGTATTTGTCACGAGGAAATTGTTCAGTTAGCGCATAAGCCTCGTCAAAGTCGGGATCCTCCCTATAAAGTTCTTTAATGTGCTCAAATCTCAATAATCTTGTGCCCAATGTACTTAATAAGCTATGCCTTTGAGATAGGGCGTTAGCAACCACATTTTTCGTACCCTCTTTGTACTGGATGACGTAAGGAAAAGTGTAAATGAATGAGACTGACTTGGCGTGTCATTGGCTGAGCTTGTTTTGACTCTTCGAGTGCTTCAATGATTCATGATTAGTATGAATCACACACTCCTTTGGCCTCAAGCAGTGTTGCCATGTTTTCAGAACGCGTACCAAGAAGTACAACTCTTTATCATAAGTGGGGTAATTTAGTACCGCACCGTTGAACTTTCCGTTGAAGTAGCCAATAAGCTTCTTCTCTTACATCAAAACTACTCTAATACTTACACCAGAAGTGTCACACTCAATTTCAAATGCCTTGTTAAAATAGGGTAAAGATAATAAAAAAACATATGTAAACTTATACTTTAAGGTGTCGACATATGTAAACTTATACTTTAAGGTGTCGAATGCGCGTTGTTGAACTTCATCCCACTTAAACTTCTCATCCTTCTTGATTATAGTAGTAAGGGGTGCAGCAACCAAACAAGGCCTTAATACACAACAGTAAATAAATTAGTTAAATAGAACCTTAGCAAAGCAGAAACACAGCATCCAAATAAGGCCTTATGAGGTCCAACAAGATGATCAGCCCAAGAAGAAATATTCAGACCTAAATGTTGGGCCCAATCACTTCTTCAGCCCAACAACAGCCCAGCAGATACTTATCCCTTTTTTTTCGTTTTTGATCTCTTTGGGCTAGAAGGTCAGCAATTTTTTTTTTTTGGCGGCTACTGAAACTCGTTAGAGTTTTCGTCCGTGGCGGCGCTGCTCCATCCCTGTTTCTTCGGTGCCTAGTAGCGTCAACTTTGGCGAGATGCGACGACGACGAGGCGATGTCATTCAAGGCCCGGAAGCAACAGCAGGGGTGCTTAAACAGCTGATCTCTGGGAGAAAGGGGTCACGGCGGCAGGGTGGAGTTTGCTGTCTCAAGTGCCACTCCTACAGTGGCTTTTTTATGGTCGGATTCGAACGAGTTATGGGTATGACTCCATGTAAGAAGGAATCGAGCGCCTACGATGGCGGCATGCAATCGATCGATTTTCCCCCTCTTTTTTTTTCCTTTTTTCTTGGCTGATTCTTCCTTTTTTTTTTTTCTTTCGATTCCCTCAGCAGGGATGGTGCAATGGTGGTCGACGTTGGAGCCCAGCATCGGGGGCAGTTGATGGTGTCAGAAGCTGTGGTGCTCAGCGGTGGTACGACCACAGCAGTGATGGTGGCAGCGGCTTCTGTAGCAATTTTTTTTTTAATTTTCTTTGAATTTTTTAAAGGATCGAGTACCCAATTAGAATCCAATTTGATATCAAATTGACTTAATCAATCACGCAGTAGACTCAAAAAGGATAACAGAGCAGTGTAGTCTAGTCGAATTCAAATCTAGAGACGTGAGCCATGCAAAAATGCCCAACTTGACACGGTGGATATCAAGTTGAACTCAACATAGATGATTACAATCAACACATCGTGGGTTAATGATATGTCATGAATTACACGGATCACTCCAAAACAACTTGATTTGGAATATGTAAGAATTCGCAAGGAATTGACAAACCCTCCAGAAATCATAATCTTCTCTTAATCAAAGTACCAAAAGTTGTTACAAATGAAAAAGTAGGGTTCTATTTATAGCAGCACTATGAGCCATAGGTCTATTCAATTAAGAATCTTAATGGATATGCTCACATGTGACCTAAAACAAGCTATTTTATTTAAGCAATAAAGTAACTAGTTATTTTTATTCTTCACTCGTCAGTCCAACACAATACTTTCAGCCAGTATTCTACTTTGAACTCTTCAAATTTATGATCTCGCATTATGCTTTCTTCAATATCTCGTACAAGCATATTGAATGATTTTTTGATCTTCTTTGCACATACCATAGTCATCAGATCAACGGGAACCTCTAAGGGGTCCTTCTAGTTATGTGATGCACCAACATCCACATCCACATCATCCCTTTTGCTAAGACTTTAAAGGCTTGGTTTTACAATTGACTCACCATTATTAGGCCAACGAGTTAACTCCATTACCGACATTAGGACATCGTATTGTTGAAGGAAAATTCAATCGGGAAGGAAATCATCAATTAATTTTTTAGAATTTTAATACATTGAAGGCTATTAGGGATGGATGAATACATACTTAGTTGATGCAAGCATGAATTAGCAGTGATTCAGATATAGATGCAGTGTATGCTTCTTTGTTTACCTATGACCACAATTCCAACATTATCAAAGAGATTTACGAGGCTTGGAATCTAGTTACCAACACATTTTGACTTTCTCTAGCAAACTATCCACATCATTACATGATTTGTGTAACTAGGTTGGATTTTCCACACGTGAGAATTTCTATGACATAGTAGTCCCAATTACCACGGAGCTCATCGGTGTCAACATGTCAGGTAGTAGATTTGTCCCTCAGTATTGCACGTACTTGTTCCATGCATGATACTTACTTCGAGGTAGTGTGGATGGGCATTAGCTTAGACAAGTCTCCATAAGCAATTGGGTCCAATTTGGTGTGAGAAGGCCAAAAAGGCATGCATGGTCCCAAGACAGTTACTTATTGAAGCCAAGGACGAGCAAGATATTATCATCCATGGAAGGCACGCAAGAATGTTCACAAGAAAGAGCTTACCTGTTGGATATGCATTATGATCAAGAAGAGTGGGGATACAGACAATGGGAACTGTAAAGTATTTTAATGGGAGTTCTTTATTGTCATGTGCTCAAGTTATTTCCCTTTGAGTCAAGGTAGTCGCTTTATCATGGAGCCTTATAGCCCACATTAATTTAGTCGCCATTAAGGTTGTTACCAAGAAGTGCTTGGGATTCCGTCACATGATATTTACTAAAGTTGTTTTGGGAAGAGGAAGAGGGCTTGTGCTACTAGAGGTTGGGTATTTTGTCCAAGTCTATGTCTTAGGTGTGCTTCCTTAACATCTCTCTAAAAGAAATGAGGCATCCTTTATGGGCTTGCAAGACATGGTGTGTGCAAGTTCATGAAAATTATTTTAAATACCATTGTAGACACATTAAAATTTAATGCCCAGTCAAATAATGCCACGTAGAAAATATGATGTCAAAAAAGTATTAATTAAATCAATTTTATTTATTTGGGGAATTAAACAAATACAAATTTCTAGAATAAATAAATAAATAAATAATGTTTTACCGGCCAATCAAATGATGACAAGTGGCAGAGCCCTACTAGAAGTTTGAAGCATGAAGACTCTAAGTAGCAGAGTCTTACCAGAAGTCCAAACAATGAAGACTCTAAGTGACAGAGCCCTGCTAGAAGTTCAAGCAAAGAAGACTCTATTGAGTTGTTGGGTAGAGTACAAACTCTAACGGCCAATGAAATCACGCCACGTCAGCAGGCACTCTATCTCTCCTACAACTATAAATAGGGGTCAAACCCCACAAAAAAAGGGGCAGAGGAAAAAGGAGAAGAAAGAGAAGCAGCTGAAGAACTCCCCAAATTCTCTCTGGAATCCCCAAGAACATTCAAAGTGTTTTTCGTCAAATTCAAAGAAGTCCGTCGTGTTCTTCGCCAAATCTAAGAAGTCTGCCGTGTTCTTCGCCAAATTCAAGAAGCGCGCCGTATTCTTCGCCAAATTCAAGAAGTCCGCCGCGTTCTTCGCCAAATTCAAGAAGCTCGCCGTGTTCTTCAAATTCAAGAAGTTCACCATGTTCTTCGCCAAATTCAACCGTGTTCTTCGACAGAAGCTCGCTGTCGTTCAGAAGTCGTCGTTCTTCGCCAAATTCAAGAAGCTCGCCGTATTCTTCGCCAAATTCAAGAAGTCCGCCGCATTCTTCGCCAAATTCAAGAAGCTCGTCGCGTTCTTCGCCAAATTCAAGAAGCTCGCCGTGTTCTTCGCCAAATCCAAGAAGTTCACCGTGTTCTTCGCCAAGAAGTGTTCGCAAATTCAAGAAGTCCGCCGTGTTCTTCGCCAAATTCAAGAAGCTCGCTGTGTTCTTCGCCAAATTCAAAGAAGTCCGCCGTGTTCTTCGCCAAATTCAAGAAGTTCACTGTGTTCTTCACCAAAATCCAAGAAGTTCATCGTGTTCTTCACTAAATCCAAGGAGTTCGTCGCTAAATTTAAGGCGTTCTTCACTAAAGTCCCCAAAATTCAACATTTGATCTAAGATCGTGGCGCTAAACCCGAAGATCAGTGTTGCGGGGAAATCAGCAACTCTCAAGGAAGATCAAGCACAAGCCCTTTCCTTGAAGATTGATCAAATTTGAAGTCGAGCATTTTTTTGAAGGAAGAATCAGAGGATCAAATTTAGAGAGTAGAACCCACAAAAAAATTCAAGTTTATTCTAATTATTCAGTCAAATTTCAAATATTCTCGTAATTCAAGAATTTCGTCCTACAGATTTCTGGCACGCCCAGTGGGACCTCTCTACCTCTCATCTCTTCCTACATCAAATTACAAGCTCCCTTCAAGTTTCTAACAAGTCACTATGGCCAGCAACAAAGGAAAGTCCACCAAGGCTGTTACATCAACTGCTGCTGAGACTGCCATAAGAAATGCCGGTGCTGTCACCAGAAGTGTGGCAAGAAGACTTGCATACTCCGAGCCAACTCCTTTCCTTGAGGCTGTTGATAATCCGCTCTTTGCAAACGAAGGCCACAAAGACAACTCTGCACCTTCAAGCCCTCGTTCCAATGCTTCATCCGCCCCCAACATGGCACCAGTCATGACGACTAACACTTCAAGCCTAGAAGACCAAATCGCTGCACTAACAAAGGTCATCGAGGGCCTTGCCAAACACGTTGAAGAGCAAGACTCACGAATCTCTAGGCTGATGAATAAAATTGATGATGCTGAAACCAGTAGGGAGGCTGAAAAGGCACCTGAAATACCTCATGAAGCTGAAGCATCTGCCAGACAGCCTGCCGATGACCAAAAGAAGTCTACAGTCAAAGAACTCCAAATCTCCTCTGATGGCCCGATCCCCATTGATCAATTAAAAGACTTCATTGAGAGCACCATCAAGAGCAAATTCGATAGGGGCATCAAGTCAACTTTGACGTATGCCAAGCCTTATTCGGTAAGAATTGATAACCTAAAGATGCCAATGGGCTATCAACCCCCCAAATTCCAACAGTTTGATGGGAAGGGAAACCCTAAACAGCATGTGGCTCACTTTATAGAGACACGTAATGATGCTGGAACATATGGGGACCATCTAGTTAAACAATTCGTCCGCTCATTAAAGGGAAATGCATTCGATTGGTACATCGACCTCGAGCCTGGAACCATTGACAGCTGGGAACAAATGGAATATGAATTCCTCAACCGTTTTTACAGTACGAGACGAACTGTTAGCATGATCGAGCTCACAAATACCCGTCAATGGAAAGATGAGCCAGTCATTGACTACATTAATAGATGGAGGAACTTGAGTCTGAACTGCAAAGACAGACTCTCTGAAGCCTCAGGTATCGAGATGTGCATACAAGGGATGCACTAGGGACTACGATACATCCTTCAAGGAATTCGGCCCAAAACTTTTGAAGAGTTAGCTACACGGGCTCACGACATGGAGCTGAGCATAGCTGCAAGTGGTGTTGGTGGACCGCCTATTTTAGAGTTCCGTAAATCAAAAGATAAGCAAGAAGTAAAGAAAGGGGACAAGCCTCCCACAAAAAATGCCACTAAAGAATCCATGACAATACGTGCCAAACCTGTCTCAGCCAAAGGGAAGGAAAAGGTGAACGAAAAGAGGGAAATAGCCCAAAAGCCAAGAAAGCCAACTCTAAAAGAGTTACAAGCCAAAACATACCCATTTTTGGACACAGACGTATCTGAGATCTTCGACGACTTGCTAAAGGTCAACCTCATCGAATTACCTGAAATGAAGTGGCCTGCGGAAGCCAGGAAAACAGATGATCCTAAATACTGCAAATATCACCGCTTGGTCGGGCACCCTATCCACGATTGCTTCATCTTCAAAGAAAAGATCATGGAACTCGCCCACCAAGGGAAAATTACGCTGGAGGATGATAGCGTAAATGCCAACACTATCACCATCAGCAACCAAACGGAGGAAAGTCACCAAATGGACAACTCTCCAAATGAAGCTGGCTGCTTCCACAAGAAAAGCCAAATCCTCATAGAAGACTGCATGGCTACTATAGTCTTCACCGACGAAGATCTGATGCTGGGGTCTCAACCCCACAATAGGCCATTATTTGTCACCGACTATGCTTACGAACAGAAAATAAATCGAATGCTGGTCGATGGTGGCTCAACTGTCAACATTTTACCCCTACGAACTCTTAGAGAGTTAGGAATCCCCACTGATGAGCTTTCAAACAGTCGTTTAGTGATTCAAGGATTCAACCAACAAAGGAACCGGCTCAACATGGATTCCATCGGGATAATCATACTGCTCATAGACGACATGGAATCAATAGCTCTGTTCCATGTTATCGATGCTAGAACATCATACAACCTACTCCTCGGCTGGCCATGGCTTCACGAGAATGGAGTAGTCCCTTCAACTTGGCACCAATGTTTCAAATACTGTCAAAATGGTGTCGTAAAGAAAGTTCTCGGAGACTGCAAGCCATTCACTGAGGTTGAGTCCATATTGCTGATGCAAAATACTATCTAAGCAAAATCTAGACTCCTGAAGCTTCTAACTCTCAAGAAAACAAGGAACAAGGCAACCTGACAAGAAATGATGCCCCAATTAATATGGCATACGCCAAAGGACACATCGGCAAGGAGCCAGTAATCGATGATGCCCTTAAGGGTTTGACACTACCCTTAACTCAAGTTGACAGTAGAGCACCTACTCAGCCACCCAAAGAAGCTGCAAAAGAACACCAGGAGGCTCAAGAGCTAAAAGCTGCGAAATGCTTTGGCCCCAAGGCATATAAACTCCTCATTAAGACTGGATACAACCCGCAGGAGCAATCGCCACTGGGAAAACTTCCGCAGAAATCATCAAATCAAAACCCGCAAGCAGGAATTGGGTACGAGCAGCCAAAAGGTCCTATGCGCATTGCTATAAGAAGAGCTTCCACCAACACCATTACAGAAAAAGACTGCTTTTCAAGGATTGAGATAAGGCCAGCATGAGTGTCAGTCTTTAAGAGGCTTGGCCCACTCAAAAAACAGAAATGCTGGAAGCCAAAAGGGGGCGTCACTGAAACACCAAAACAAGAGCAGAAACTCCGAAGCCTAATCCCTTCCCGTATGAAGTGACAAACGAACTTGGTTATGTCGTGTGACAGAGTCCTGAAAGCCAGGTTTCAAACTATCGTCTTCACCAAACCTCAAGTCGAGGAAGACGACGATAAAGAAAGTGTGGGTTCTTCCAACCACATAACCTTGCAGGAGGAAGGAGAACTCACTGAAGAGGATGCTGAGATGGCACCACCTCAAATGGAAGCAGGTTCCAAGTCCACGGTGGACGAGCTTAGAGAAATAAATTTAGGGGATGATAACGACCCTCGTCCTATTTATATCAGTACCCTACTTACAAAAGAAGAGGCTAATGAGTACATGGAACTACTGAAGCAGTTCAAAGATGTCTTCGCCTGGTCATACAAAGAAATGTCTGGCTTAGACCCAAAGGTAGCTGTACATCATTTAGCGGTAAAGAAAGGAGCTCGTCCCATCAAACAAGCACAACGTCGATTTCGACCAGAGCTTCTCCCCCAAATTGAAGGAGAAGTCAACAAATTAATCGAAGTTGGATTCATCCGAGAAGTTAAGTATCCCACATGGATCTCCAGCATTGTCCCGGTGAGAAAGAAGAACGGGCAAATTCGAGTCTGTGTTGACTTCAGGGATCTCAACGAGGCATGTCCTAAAGATGATTTTCCTTTACCCATCACAGAACTCATGATTGACGCCACAACAGGACATGAAGCACTCTCCTTCATGGATGGATCATCCGGGTATAATCAAATACGTATGGCCCCCAAAGATGAGGAACTAATAGCCTTCCGCACACCTAAAGGCATATACTGCTACAAGGTAATGCCATTTAGCCTCAAAAATGCTGGAGCCACGTATCAAAGAGCCATGCAGAAGATCTTTGATGACATGCTCCACAAAAACGTCGAGTGCTATGTTGATGACCTTGTGGTTAAGTCCAGAAAAAGAAAAGATCATTTGCATGACTTAAAGAAGGTCTTCGAGTGCTTGAGGAGGTATCAACTAAGGATGAACCCATTAAAATGTGCATTTGGAGTCACCTCTGGAAAATTTTTGGGCTTCATTGTCCGCTACCAAGGCATCGAGATCGAACAAGCAAAGATTGATGCCATCTTAAAAATGCCAGAACCTCGAAACATTCACGAACTCAAGAGTTTGCAAGGAAAACTGGTGTATATTAGACGATTCATCTCCAATTTAACAGGATGTTGTCAGCCGTTTAGCCGCCTTATGAAAAAGGGTATTCCATTCGAATGGGATGAATCTTGCAAGAAGGCTTTCGAAAGTATCAAGTCCTACTTGACAAATCCTCCGGTACTGGTTGCTCCGATACATGGCCGTCCATTGATCCTATACATTTCGGCACAAGAAAGTTCGGTGGGAGCTCTACTAGCACAAGAAAATGACGAAAAGAAAGAAAATGCTCTCTACTACCTAAGCAAGATGATGACGCCGAATGAGCTGAAATATTCACCAATTGAGAAGATTTTCTTGGCACTCGTCTTTGCCATCCAAAAGTTGAGACATTACTTCCAGGCTCATACAGTCCGTTTGGTGTCCAAGGTAAACCCACTGAAGTACGTCATGACAAGGCCCGTTCTTTCCGACAGACTCGCTAGGTGGTACCTTCAATTCCAACAGTTTGAAATCATATACGTACCATAAAGAGCTGTAAAGGGACAAGCATTAGCCAACTTCTTAGCAGATCATCCTATTCCAGCTGAGTGGGACCTTCCTAATGACTTGCCCGACGAGGATGCCTTAATGATCGAAATCACTCCTCCATGGAGAATGTACTTTGACGGAGCTTCCCATAAAGAAGGAGCCGGTGCTAGAGTAGTGTTTGTAACATCTGAAGGACAAGTCCTACCCCACTCGTTCACCCTTATGAAAAAGTGCTCTAATAACACAGCTGAATATCAGGCCTTAATCCTCAGACTTGAAATCGCCGTAGAGATCAAGCAACTGCACCTTGAAGTCTATGGGGATTCTAGGTTGGTGGTCAACCAGCTATTGGGGGAATATGAAGTCAAGAAGCCTGAATTACTCCCATACTACAACTACGCCAGTATGCTCATGAGATGGCTTGGAGATGTCACCATAAAACACGTACCAAGGAAAGAAAACAAGCAAGCCGATGCATTAGCAAAACTTGCTTCTTCCTTGTCTCTGCCTGACGCAGAATACCGTGTGCCTATATGCCAAAAGTGGGTAGTGCCATCAATACTCGAAGATGAAGACGGTAGCGAAGAGAATTATTTCTTAGAGGTCTTCGAAATTGAAAAAGAGGATTGGCGCCAAGCCTTCGTTGACTACCTAAAATATGACAAATTACCAGAGGATCCACGCCAAAAGGTAGATATCCGACGGCGAGCAGCTCGTTTCATCTACTTCAGTGGCACGTTGTATAGACGCTCATTTGATGGGATGCTCCTGCGTTGTCTTGGCAATGATGAAGCCATGCAAGCTATGGAAGAAGCACATTCTGGCATTTGTGGTGCCCACCAATCAGGACCAAAGCTTCACTTTCGCATCAAAAGGATGGGGTATTACTGGCCGACAATGGTAAGAGACTGTATAGAATACGCTCAAAAATGTCAACCATGCCAGTACCATGCTAGCTTCATCCACCAACCGCCTGAGCCCTTGCACCCTACAGTTGCCTCATGGCCTTTCGACGCTTGGGGATTGGATATTGTTGGACCTATAACAAAGTCATCTGCCGATCATCTCTACATCCTCGCCGCAACCGACTACTTCTCAAAATGGGCAGAGGCAGTTCCGCTTAAAGAAGTAAAGAAGGAAAACGTTGCTGACTTCATCCGTATCAACATCATCTATAGATACGGAGTCGCTCGGTATATCATCACCGATAATGGAAAGCCATTTGTCAACAGCACAATTGACAAACTATGTCAGAAATTTGGCTTTAAGCAAAGAAAGTCCTCAATGTACTATGCCCCAGCAAACGGTCTTGTGGAAGCTTTCAACAAAACTTTATGCAACTTGCTAAAGAAAGTTGTATCAAAATCCAAAAGGGATTGGCACGAAAAGATTGGTGAAGCTTTATGGGCTTATCGGACTACTCACAAGACTCCTACACAAGCAACCTCTTATGCATTGGTATACGGTGCTGAGGCTGTCACCCCCCTCGAACGGCAAATTCCATCATTACGAATTGCCATACAAGAAGGGCTGACTGAGAAAGACAATGCTCGCCTGCGCCTTGAAGAACTCGAAGCACTTGATGAAAAAAGGCTCGATGCACAACAAAAGATTGAGTGTTATCAAGCCCGCTTATCCAAGGCGTTCAACAAACGGGTGCGTGCCCGATCTTTTCAAGTCGGAGAGTTGGTACTCGCAGTAAGAAGACCTATCATCATCACTCACCACACTGGAAACAAGTTCACCTCCAAATGGGATGGCCCGTATGTTGTCAAAGAAGCTTACACAAACGGCGCCTATAAACTTGTTGATCAAGACGGTGTAAGAATTAGCCCAATCAATGGGAGATTTTTGAAGAAATATTATGCTTAAAGACAAAAATCCCATCGAGTCAGGGATGCCCAAAAAAAAAAAAACACGACAAAAAAAGTCTACCCCCTCCTTGACATGAGCGTAAACTGTCAGACCAAATCCAAATCTACACTCCTTGATACGAGTTGAAACTGTCTACAAATGTTCCAAGACTCCTTGACATGAGTTGAAACTGTCTGCAAATGTTCAAAGACTCCTTGACACGAGTTGAAACTGTCTACAAATACCCGAAGATGCTCCTTAACACACGAGCCTAAACTGTATGTTACTCCTGGCCCGCAAGAGTATAAACTGTGAACGGCCCTAACTTTCACAAATTTAAAAATATTTGAACTACGTTATGACTTGATCCCATTTTTCTGGGTATGTAGGCAGCTTGGATACTTTCTAAGTTCAGTCATGAATTTGTGATAGGTTATGTTCTTTCTTGATTACTACTGGAGGCACACCCAAATAGAGAAAGCCAAAATAAGAAAACAAAATGTTTTATTAGGACGGACAAGTGCTTCATCAGAGAATAACGAATTTGAACTAAGCACTAATCCTAACGAAGCTAAGAGAAAGGATTCGAGCTCTCCAACACATCCTTGGCAGCTGCTAAATCCTCCTTTGTATTATGTAAGGCTTCTGTAGCTACATCGTTTGAAGGTTCAGTAGATTAAATGGTAACAACTTTTCCATGAAACTCATCAACTTCTGCTGCCACCTCTCTCTGAGATTCTTTCTGCTGCAAAAAGGAGAAGTGGACAGTCCATCCCGTCATTTGGTCAACAGTACAAGTCGCTCCTCCATGCTCTTCAACTCGGCTTCTGAAGCCTTAACTTGCCTAGCTTCTTCAATTTCTTTGTTTAAAGCTTCCTGAAGCTGAAACTTGGCGTCCTTTAGTTGCTTAGTAAGGACCTCTTTGGTAGATCTCGCTTCATCATATGCCGCGGCCTTGGTAAAAAGTGCCTCTAAATCCTCTTCTGCAGTACGTAAGGCTTCCACAACCGCATCATTCGAAGGTTTAAAATTCAAGCCTAAATGGTACTCGTGGGCTAAGCCAAGCCTAGTACTCGAAGGCTCAAAAATTCAGGCCTAAATGGTACGCGTGGGCTAAGTTAAGCCAAGCCTGGTACTCGAAGGCTCGTACGCGTGGGCTAAGTTAAGCCAAGCCTGGTACTCGAAGGCTCAAAA